>CM060251.1:66636414-66688046 GCA_030684275.1 Acipenser oxyrinchus oxyrinchus
AGCCAATGCGTTATTTCCGTTTTCCCTGTGGAATTCAATCAAATTTCTTTGAGACGTTGTAAGTTTTTGACTTGCAAATGCGATAGTGTCTTCTGCACCTGTGCACTGCTCACAAAGCCAGAAAAAAACTGTAAACACATAATTTTCTTATCAAGTACATTTTATTGTTGTCTGCATCACATCAAAACAAAAGAGATCCTATTGGGAGTGTACACGTACAACTTTGCTGAATCCTTTCTCCTTTTCCTTTTTTTATTTTATTTTTTTAAATTTAGTCATCACCAATTTTTTACCCCGGTTTTCTCCCCAATTTAGAATGCCCGATTATTATTATCTGTATCCTCGGCTGACCTCTCGCAACCCCTACGCCGACTCGGGAAACGGCAGCTGGAACACGCGTCCTCCGAAACGTGCTCCTGCCAAGCCATCATTTTTCGCACTGCAGATCCACAGCGATGCCATCAGACAGACCTATAGTGCCGGAGGACAACACAGATCTGGCAGCTCCACTGCAGAACCACAGGCGCCCTATCGGCCACAGGGGTCGCTGATGCGGGGTGAGCCGTGGATTCCCCTGCCGACCTAAGCCCTCCCTACCTGGGCAGCGCTCAGCCAATTGTGCTCCACCCGTAGGAACTCCCGGTCACGGTCGGCTGTGACATAGCCTGGATTCGAACTCGCGATCTCCAGGCTATAGGGCACATCCTGCACTCCGCGCTGAGCACTTTTACTGTATGCCCACTGGAGCCCCTTTCTCCTTTTTCTTTTGTTTGATAAGCCAAACTGTGCAATGTGACTGTTCTAAATTTCTCATAAAAATATGTTTTCGCTGCATCATACTGGATTTGCTAGAACCAGGGGTCAGATTCTTTCAAATCAGTTCCGATTGTGTGGGTCATCCGATCTTTGATTCAAGTCCTGATGACCCCTAGTTCGTGGCTGTTCTGTGCAATGAATAAATGTAGGCCACCCACTTCAATTAATGACATTGTATCTCTTTTTTGTAGTCTTTCCTGTACCTAGCTTGGTACATGACCATGTCGGTGCTTGGGCACTACAATAACTTCTTCTTTGCTGCACATTTACTGGATATAGCTATGGGATTCAAAACATTACGGACCATTCTCTCATCAGTTACACACAACGGCAAACAGGTATGCTATAGCAGACATTTCAATTAATAATCCGAAACAAAACGAAACACTGCACAGTATAATCACCTGTCCATTCAGGAAACCCTGACAAAAACCCTTAAGAGAACTGTAGCATAAATACAAAAGCTAGTTATCAGCTTGAATCATCCAAGATTTAAAAAAAATGCTGATTTTTTTTTATTATTAATTCTTGTGGAGAACAAATTCATCAGATTAATTTGCACAGACCCACTTAATTTAGAGACCCACTTCATTCTAAGAAGTCAGCATAACATGTCATTAGTTATTCCATTATCTGCCTTTTACCTGCTGTGTACTATATGTCTGTAGCTGTTTCAATAGAATCCATATCTCTTCCTTGTTTTCTAGCTGGTGTTAACGGTGGGGCTGCTGGCTGTCGTTGTCTACTTGTACACAGTAGTAGCTTTTAATTTCTTCCGCAAATTCTACAACAAGAATGAAGATGGAGACACCCCTGATATGAAATGTGACGATATGCTCACCGTAAGTACTTAGGATTTACATTTCCAAACAATTGCATATTTAAAGGAAAAAACATGCTCCTGTGGAATAGTGCTTAGGGGTCAACTGTGATAACCTTCCGTTGGTTACTAACTGAAAGGCATTGCTGATGTGTTTACTAAATTTACTGAGTACAACTCAAGCAAAGACAAGTAGCTAGTGTTCTGTTATAAACAGCAATCATACCACCAGCCAACCAGAAGACCAGCAGTCACAAAAGTAACGTACAGTATGTGTTATGATTGCAAAAGCAGAATTCATATTTGGAATGTAAAAACCATCGGCTTAATTGGAGGTGGTGAAGAAAATGTATCATTTCTAGAAAAGTAAAAAAAAAAAACATGCTGTAAAATTGGGTTGCACTTTAAATATATCAATCAAAACTAAATTAGGCTTAGCAGCCATCCATAAAACTACATAAATAGCGAATGTGTCTGTGTTCTCTCAAGGGATCCAAATTATCTGTGCGATTTCATCTGAAGCCTAATGCTTCTCGAGTGTAATTGACAGCACGTACAAGGCCTGAGAAGTTTCAAAACAAGTGCAGAGCCACCATAATGACATTCAAAAACGCTGGTCAGTCAACTGCACCTAATTAAAGCAGGCAGTATTGAAACTGCAGATGGAGACATAATCCACAGTTAAATGGTATCCTGTAACAAGCATTACTGGATAAATATAAATACAGACTCAAGGTTAACACCTTTACATGAACAAAACTCAAGAGTGACAGAAGGGACTTGCAGTCTTTTTAATCAATTTAGTGAGCATGTATCAGATTTGAAGCCCGGTTTTCCAGTTAGGAACATGCATGGTCATTTATATCCAGATCAGATGACAGTGCTGCTTCAGTATAGCTGTTGCATGCAGGTCATGCCAATAAAAATCCTGAGATTTCAAAAAGTTAATAATAATAATAATAATAATAATAATCATAATAATAATAAGCACTGTACATGCTAGTTGAGCTGATAGGCAGCAAGCGTGCAGCAGGGATAGATGAGTGACAATCATGCTGTGTATGAATCACCTTCTGCACCCACTGCTTGATAATCAAAGCTTTTGTAAAATAAAAACTCCTTAATTGTCTGCATCTGTTCTATTCAACAGAGAGACAGCATTAAAAATGTTTCTGCATAATAAATAGTTACATAAATAAATAAAAGTCGTGTTTATGTATGCCTCCATGGCCGTCTCTGATGAGTTGTCTACTCAGAACCATGGTGTTGAATTAATTAGCCTTTCCTTCTGCTATTTCATGTGGGTTTGTTGTACCTGCTTTGCAAACTCAATATCAACCTAATCATTTTGTATTTTATGTGGAGCTAAACAAAAACAAAACAAAACAAATTATGTAGTTTACTAAAAAAAACACAAACTTGATTATGAAATATTTTGATCAGATTTATCTTGCATTCCATCTGTTGTATATTTGTCATTGTTGTATGTCTGATAATTGAGGCCATTCATGTAAGTTCATGCCATCTCCATTTATCAAAGTCTTGAGTAACTGACTTAAACAGTTGACACAGAACTGAAGGTATCACACTCCTAGGGGTAGCGTTTAACTTGTATTGTAATCACAGCATATCAGAAACTTTTAATATGATTTTCAAAGGTTTTAAAATATGGGACTTATACTTTCACCGATGACAAAGAAAAAAAGAAAGTTTGTATCCAGTTCCAGACTTTGAAAATGTAACCAAAAATAGTAGAGGCCAAATAATTTAGCATATATAGGGGTCTGTTCTAAAAGTGTTTTACTCTTGTTTGTAATTTGTTGTTATTTTTTCTAAAGAAATTATGAAACCAAAAAAATAAATAAACAAATGAGCTTGATGAGCGTGAATTCTGTTCACAGAAAATAAGGTGATGAGAATCAGACTGTGCAAGTGAGTCTCTGAGTGTGCTTCTGTCAGTAAAAATTGTAATAATTTAACAGTGGTGAATTTTAATCCCACCATATTAAAATGGTCAGACTTTGCATTTCCCCATGTTTTTTTTTTATTATTATGTATGGTAATGTTAACAAATATACCATTAAGTCACTGTAGGGGAAAACCCCAAATGGATTAATATAGAGTTAAAGAGTGGCAATATTTTACCACTAATCAGTATAATAGACCACAATGACAGTAAATAGATCTGCTACCATTTGTGATAAATTAAATTTTCCCCAATACATGAAAACACTTTACAGACCACTTATCCATTAAAAAAAAAAAAAAAAAAAAGATTAAATTGCAGATTGGACTAAAACACAGTACTGTCGTATTGCTGATTCTAAAATGATGGTGTCCCTTGAAAACTGGTTTCCCCGTCCTTGTGTCTGACACTGACCATTGTTACTGTACAAGCCCAGTCAATGTGTTTGCACCTTTACACAAGCTTGGAGTGGAGTGTTCTAATTAAGCAATAAGGCACGAGAGCACATGGGTTGTGCTTGGATACTGTCACTTCTCGGTGCATTGTTAGGCACGAGATACAGTCGAGTTCCAACCAAATGACAATATCCGGCACAACCCATGCCCTCAAGTGCCTTATTGCTTTTATAAAATGGATTTGTAAATGTTTTATAAAAAAAGAAAGGAGAAATTTATAGTTTCTAAAGATTTATTAACATGTTGAGGTATAACCTTCCACAACAGAAAATAGTCTCTCGACCTAAAAATAAGTAAAGGAAAACATTTTCATTTTTTTAATAAAGACTTTAAATAACTATAAAAACCTTGCTAGATGTGTTTCAGTTCATTTTTCTGATTTTAAATAACTATCAATAAAAACCTTGCTTAGTTGTGTATCTGCCTGCATATTCTATGTTGCTAGGTAATTCACTCCCATAGGCTCTAGCGTATACCAAACAGCACAAGAGTTTAAGATGCTTTGTTGGGATGAAGATGCTGCCTATGGGGAATGACCATATTTGGTCATAAATATGAGCACTTTCTGTTTAAGCACTTGTAGTTTTGGAACCTTAAATCAGAAATTAAACCCCAATACACCTACAGAAAGGTATTAAGAAGATCTTTCCAGTGATGTCATTTATTTTGTTGTGGGGTGATTTTTTCTTTCATATGAGCTACACCTCCCAAAAAATTATCAAAATATGAATAATAATAAATATTATTTTTTAAAATGGCCAATTTCAACCTCTTTTTTGAGTGTTATATAAACAACTTAGAGCATATTCTAGCCGCACAATCTTCCAAGGATTTCAAATCTGAAATCAGAATTGAAATATCTTGAACAGTTGCGGAGCTAGATAAGCTTTTACAATGCAAAGTATTTTACAAAAAACAAACTTGCAAATGTAAAATAATAAATAATATTTTTTAAAAATTGGCAATTTCTACCTCATTCCAAGTTTCATATAAAAAAAAACAACAACAAAAAACGTAGTGTATATTGTAGCTTCACAATTTGTCAAGGATTTCAAATCTGAAATCAGAATTGAAATATCTTGTACAGTTGCAGAACTAAAATCAGCCTCTGAAATTGCAAAGGCAGACCAGGGCTAAGATTTGCCAAAAAGTGAGATATTAAGAATTTTATTTGGGAGGGAGGGAGACAAAAAAAATCCATATTGTGCTGTATTTATTTATTTTCAAAACTAGAATAAATAAAAATCAAGCTAAAACATTTTATTGCAGAAAATTAATATTTTATAACACAAAATGATTTTTTTTATGAATTTAACATTTTATACACACTAAACTACTTACAGTAAATTGTCATTACAGAAAGATGAAAAAGAGAAAACTGAAAATTGTTAGGCAACATGCAGTTAGAAAACAAGACAACATGCTATATGAACAGTGAGGCAACATGCAATAAGAGCAATGAGGCGACATCAAAATGATGAAACTGAACATCAAGCACTCTGTTCACGTATGGAGTCCAATTTTTTTTTCTAGTTTTAATGAAAAGAATCACCTACGGGGGAGTGCCAAATCTGAAAACAGTTCAGATTTTAAACTAAGCAAAGCAGCTTCCTGTTGCATTCTGGCACCATGCAAACAATCAGGGTCTTCTGCTCTTTTCTATGTTTACGGAAGCAAAGCCAGCAATTCTTTTTAGAGCTTTTCAGTTCCAGCACGTGGAGAGAGTGAGAAAACAAGACGGGTACCGAGGGTTAGGGTTAGGATTGAGGTTAGGGTTAGGGTTGAGGTTAGGGTTAGGGTTAGGGTTGAGGTTAGGGTTAGGGTTGAGGTTAGGGTTAGGGTTAGGGTTGGGGTTAGGGTTGAGGTTAGGGTTGAGGTTAGGGTTAGGGTTGAGGTTAGGGTTAGGGTTAGGGTTAGGGTTAGGGTTGGGGTTAGGGTTGAGGTTAGGGTTGAGGTTAGGGTTAGGGTTAGGGTTGAGGTTAGGGTTAGGGTTAGGGTTAGTGTTGAGGTTAGGGTTAGGGTTGAGGTTGGTACAGGTGGTTTGCAAATGGGAACAGCATCCTCAGTCAGGGCCCTCCTCCTCTTCAGTGACCGAACCAAATGCTGGAACTGATTGTCTCCATCCATTTTCTGGCTTACACACACCCACATAAAATATTAAAATAAATACCAATTAATTATTATAATAATAATAATAATAATAATAATAATAATAATAATAATAATAATAAAGATTCTCCATCCTTTTTCACACAAAGAAAAAAAGTAAACTAATAATAAAATACATGGCTAAATAATAATAGTAATAATGAGTACAGCTAAAGAATGTCTTTTGTTCTTTACAAAGGCTACATACACAAAGTAAAAAATAAAAACTAAACCAATAATAAAAAATAAAAATAATAATAATTATTCTTCATTCTTTTACATAAATATTATGTTAAAAAATAATAATAAATGCATAGCTAAATACTAGTAATGACTACAGATAAGTAATGAATCTCCTGTACAAACACCGAACTTTTTGGCATCACATGCGATTTAGTTAGTTTTGCCTTATCTCCTGAGGAGAAACAAGTTCAAAACATGGAAAAAGAAATCTAAAATAAAAACGTATAAGTGACACTAACTATAAGAAAGGTGTTTTTTTTTTAAATGTGATGTTGGTACAGTAGTTACTCAGGGCCAGTGTTCCCACGCATGATATACCCACGTTTGTGGTATAAACGTAGATATTCTTTTCTTCATGTGCACTATTCTGGGTTGTCTTGTTATTTCCCAACACTGATTTCAGATTCTGTTTTCTTCCATGGATTTTCTCAATGCTCCTCATTTGTGAACTTCTGTACCAGACCATCTGCCTAAGAAAACCATGAGAAGATAAAGTCTATAGTAACTTAGAATAAAGTGTTGACATCTACCACAGTTCCATTTTCCAATAGCAAGTTGTTTCTAATGTTACATATTGTAACTGCACACAGTGTGAACTGACATCCTGCAGATAAACAATCTGGATGAACACAATATTAGCTAAAGCTTCAGTATCCCACAATCATGTTTTATTAATGGACTAAAATATAATTGCTCTGTGTCTCTCACTTTGCTGAGCTCGTAGAGGTTCCAGTTTGTTTCACATTGCTCAGATGGATTTCAAGGTGCTAGCCACTACTTCTTGCAAGTGTCTGGGGAATATCATTTGTCAACTAGTACTTGAAGGTCGTGCTGTGTTCTTTTCACCAAGCTCTTCAGCTCAATCCGGCAGTGCTTGAAGGGATCCAGAACTAAAATGTCTCACTGATATAATTATTCTCTTGTTTCCAGTGTTACATGTTTCACATGTACGTGGGCGTCCGTGCTGGCGGTGGCATTGGTGATGAGATCGAAGACCCAGCAGGAGACGAGTATGAGATCTATAGAATCATTTTTGACATCACCTTCTTCTTCTTTGTAATTGTCATTCTGCTGGCCATCATTCAAGGTAAGTGTATTTCAGTCATCATGTGGACTATTTCCCAGTGGTTAACACGTATGGCTGGCATACCACAACCCCACATCCAAATTCATAGCAAGTATGAATCTGGATGTGAAATATTTATGCAAAGAAGATGCACTCAAAAAAGTGAGTAACTAAGAACAGGGGAACTATGCAAGCTACAAAGCCCCCCCCCCCCCACCAACCACCACCACCAACCACCACCACCAGCACCAACCCCTCCCCCGTGTACCTCAGACTGGACCTAAAGGACCTCTGTTATTCCATCTTGGGCATTTCTTCTGGTATTTTATATGTGGACTGTATGGTACACTACAGGAAAGCAGAATATATTCTATGCTATTTTGTAGTTCATTTGCTTTGGATTGGATTGAAAGATAACATCATCTCATTTTTGTCAGGTTTAATTATTGATGCCTTTGGTGAATTACGAGACCAACAGGAACAAGTCAAAGAAGATATGGAGGTGAGAATGATATTCTGCATGTATTTGCTGTACATTTGTATCCGCAATAGCAAACATGTATCTTAATTTTAAAGCAGACATCTGGTACTACACTAGGTTAAAGAAAGTTGACTGTGCCTTCCAGGAAGTCTGTTGCTGCTTTACTTCCTTGGTCATTTCACCCCAGGAGTGTGTTCTGGGTTTTATTTTAAAGCATTATTATAAAAGCAAATAAATACACATATTACATCATTATACTATTTCATCCAAGAGAACATTTTTGGTGAACAGTTTATTCTCTTCTGGATTTTATGAAATCCACTATCTTCACAAGAGATGCATAATAGGTAATGGAAGCTGTTAATGAAGCAATGATTAGAGGCCTGCATTTCAAAACGTTGTGTCATCATTTCAGTCATATAACTTGTTTCAGTAACTAAATGATATATCTCATCTCAAGATATCTTAAACGCTCAAGTTGTCTGCTTCTCATTTTGTAACAATAGCATGGATTTTTGTCCTTTAAAAAAAATCATTGAAAAGCACTTCAGCACTGTTACTGTGTTGCTAGCAGGCATCTTTTTCTAAGCAAATCACTAGTTATAGCAGTCATCATTAAAATGAATTAGCTGACTAAGGTTCCAAAAGGATTGCAGGTATTATTTCCTATATAGATTATCAATTTATAACTAGATGTCCTGAAAATTACGAGGAAGCAGCGAAGCGTGTTTGTGACTGGTAAATAAGCGACTGGATTCTTGGGATTCTGGATGTCTCTGCACCGCCGTAGTGCCCCTCAACTTAACCTACCAATTTACCTATCTGTCAACCGAATTTAGAAGGAAAATCTATATAATAAACACAATATTCTGTGTTTAGAGAGTCTGGATGCTTTATATTGCTATAGCAAGGAGATCAATAAGGAATACAATATTATCGTTTTGTTTATAAATATATAGTCTATGCATACAGGCCTTTTGTTAAGTATATTCCATCTGCAGCGTTGGAATAAAAAAAAGTTACGTGTCTGTGTTTATTTGCTTCACAGCAATATTGTTTGTGGTCAATAAAGCAAATAAGAATAATTGTTGTTTTTATTGTAAGACCAAGTTTTTGTACAGTAGTTCAAAGTAACATTTTAGTTAAAGTGTAAGGTTGTAGATAATGCATATCCAAGTTAGCATTAAAGTATGTAGAGTATTTTATTTATTGATAATGTTATATTTTACTCACTCAAAATACATTGGAGAGTAAATCACTCAATAACCCAAAACATTATCTGGAGCGCTGGATGCAATAATAAATCATTTAATTGATTTATTGTTCGCCATGGCTTTGATTTTGCGAAACCTTCACTGATAGATTAATCATCCGGGTGCCCTCTTTGGAGCCAGCTAACCAGTAGCACTTGTTTTTATTAAACATTGGTAATGTGGACTAAAGAGCTTCAGTTTGTATTTGTTTTAAGCAGATGTCTTCGTGCTTTCTCATAATAGGGTTATTCCACGCCAACTCAACCAGGAAAGGGGCATTTTGGTGCCCGACCAGCTCAGATTTTGCTAGAAAAATTCACCTGGGGGTTTTCGGGCCTGCTGAGTTCAGAAATGTTAATAAATTTTTTTTTTTAATTTCCCCTTCGAGCTGTGACCTGGTAAAGGTCACCCTAAAGTGAAAAAGTGACTGTAACAGTGGTGTCAGAGTGGGATTCACTGACACTGCCCAACCCAAGCAGTGCAATAGCCAAGGGAGTCAGAATGGACCCGCAGCAATTCGCCGCAATAATGGACCTCCTGCGCCAAACCCTGACTGAGATAGAGCAGGGGAGTATAAGAGCTGCTGCGCCCGACCCAATGCTACAGCGGCCTACAAAAATGATGGCAGAGGATCGGCCGGACGCTTACCTCGAGGTGTTAGAGGGGATGGCGATTTCTGCCAGATGGGCCCGAAAGCATTGGGCTAGCTACCTCCTGCCCCAGCTGACGGGGGAGGCGCAGGCGGCGGCGAGCACCCTGGATCCGGTGGCAGGATGGAGTACCCACGTTAAAACTGCCATCCTCAACCGCGTGGGTGCTACTCCAGAAGGCTACCGCCGCAGATTCCGGGACGAGAGCTTTTCTGCGGGGAACACCCCAGGGCCATCGCGCACCGGTTGCAGGATTACGCGGGGATGGTTGAACCGGGAGCCACCACCACTGCCAGGCTGGTGGAGGTAGTGGTGGTCGGCGGTTCCTGCAGTGCTTGCCTCGGAACAGCGGGTGTGGGTGCAACGGCAGGCACCCGCCACTCTAGAGTTGGTGATCCAACTGGCAGAGCAGTACCAGGCAGCGGAACCAACGCCGCTAAGCTGCCTGGAAACCGCTACACCAGCATCACCCCTCTACTGGCCCCAGGGAGGCGAAGTGACTGGGGGAGGGGTAGCAAGGTCTTTGGACTGAGTGTGGCGGTGGGAGCTCCCGGCCCGAGAACTGGGGCAGAGTGGGGTCACCCACGGGCTGCTGCGGTGTTGGACCGGGGTCTCACGCGGCCACCCTCCCGTCGAGAGACAGGAGACCCAATATAACAGGGGGGCCTGGTTGCGCACGTTTCAGCCGGGGGATAAGGTGCTTCTGTTACCCAGCTCTGAGTCCAAACTTTTGGCAAAGTGGCAAGGACCATTTGAGGTTACACGCCGGGTTGGGACAGTGGATTATGAGATCTGCCAGCCGGAGCGACGGAGAGAAAAGCACATTTACCATGTAAACCTGTTGAAGCCCTGGTTACAGCAGGAGGCTTTGTTAGCGGCGCAAGCAGATGACGTCACCGACCTGGGACCTGATCTTTCTGTGTTGGCGAAACAGGGGTCGGTACAGATTGCAGAGAATCTGACACCAACATAGAAATGTCAGGCTCGGGCGCTGGTAGCGGAGTTTCCTAATGTGTTTTCTCCCGTCCCGGTGCAGACTCGAGTAGCCCACCATCACATTGAGATTGAGCCGGGGGCGCTAGTTCGCCAGAGGCCGTACCGCATACCTGAGCGCAAAAGGCAGGTAGTAAAGGCGGAGATTGACGAGATGCTCAGACTGGGGGTAATAGAGGAGTCCCAAAGTGACTGGAACAGTCCGATTGTTTTAGTGGATAAGCCGGACGGGTCAACTCAATTTTGCATTGACTTCAGGCGAGTTAATGAAAAATCGAAGTTTGACGCTTATCCCATGCCCCGGGTAGTGCTGGAGCGTCTAGGCACGGCTCAGTTTATGATGACACTGGATTTAACAAAGGGGTACTGGCAGATACCCCTGATCCCAGAATCCAGAGAGAGGACGGCGTTTTCGACTCCCTTCGGGTTGTACCAATTTAGGACCATGCCCTTTGGGTTCCACGGAGCACCAGCCACTTTCCAGCGGATGATGGATCGCATTTTGCGGCCCCATCAGCAGTACGCCGCTGCTTACATAGATGACGTGGTTATCCACAGTGAGGATTGGCCGAGTCATCTGTGTAAGGTAGCGGCGGTATTGCAATCCTTGCGGGAGGCTGGGCTCACTGCTAACCCAAAGAAATGTGCCATTGGGAAGAGTGAGTCGGAGTATTTGGGGTATCGAGTAGGGAGCGGCTAGATCAGACCGCTGATTGCTAAGGTGAAAGCCTTGGCTGACTGGCGGTCCCTACAACCAAAACCCAGGTGCGCTCTTTCTTGGGACTAGCGGGCTATTACAGGAAGTTCATCCCGAGCCGCCACGCTCGCTGCTCCTTTGACAGACCTCACCAGGAAGGCTGCCCCAAATACGGTTCAGTGGGCGGAGCCGTGCCAGAGAGCCTTTCTCGCTTTGAAGCGAAGGCTGTGTAGCAAGCCAGTGCTATGCAGTCCTGATTTTAGTAGGAGGTTCACCCTGCAGACGGATGCGTCAGAGACAGGTCTCGGGGCAGTGTTGTCTCAGGAGGTGCGGGAAGCGAGCACCGGTCCTGTATATCAGCAGGAAGCTCCTTCCCGCGAGAAAAACTATAGTACCATCGAGAAGGAGTGTCTCGCAGTAAAATGGGCAGTCGAGTCACTCCGGTACTACCTCCTGGGGCGACACTTCACCCTGATTACGGATCATGCCCCTTAGCATGGCTTCACCGGATGAAGGATAACAACGCCAGAATCACGCGGTGGTACTTGGCCCTGCAGCCCTATGCCTTCAGGGTAGTCCACCGAGCAGGAAACTGCATCAAAACGCAGATTTTTCTCTCGGGAAGGCATTGGGTTGTAGGATTTTCGAATGGACCGGTGGTGCCATTCTGAGGGGAGGATGTGTAACAGGGAGATCTGGACTGACTGTCTGGCACATCCGTATTACTGCAGGTAGAGGGCAGCAGTCTCGTGGGATCTGCCTGTCGGCCATGGCGATGACACGGAGAGGTGGGGAAGAGGTGTGTGTGCTTTCCTCTCTCTGAGTGGCTGAGGGCGGGCCTTGGGAGACTGCTCGGCCCATAAGAACTGGCTTGGTTGTGCACTCGGGTGGCGTGTTGGGGAAATACAGTGTCGCTGGCAGAAGAGGCCAGCGTGAAACAAGGAGCAGGCGAGCCCGGCTGAGGGGCAGCCTTTCCTGAATAAATAAATACGTACCGAGGGGCGTGTGTAGAAATACGGGGAACCCTGGCCAACCCCAGTGTATAGGCACAACTGAGTGTAGGACGGAGACCCGTGCTGACCGGCTTAGCGGCAGTGGGGGCACTGCATAAGCAGCACTTTTGTTTGTAGTTTTATTACTGTGTTTTATTTTCCCTTTTTCTTTCGCCTTCTGTTTTCATTATTATTTTGAGCACTTGAAGGTGCACGGATTGGGATACCTGTGTTGGTAACCCCCGTGGTCCTGGTTTACTGTCGGCAGTATCCAGACCACGGACAACAGCACCCTCTGCAGGCTAAACTAAATAAGTAAAATAAATAAATCTGGGCACCTGTGCGGTGTTTTGCAAATAAAATCTTCTGTCTCCCGTGTCAGTGAATACCCCCACCCTTCCACAGTGACCCTGACCAGAAAAATCACCCTGGGCTCAACTTAGACGCTACCATCATGTGTAGCACCTCGTTCGACTCGTAATGAATAGGGCTTTGGAGAAAAAAATACCAGGAGCACCTAACTCAGTTTTGACAAGTTTCCAGACGAGGGGTAAGTGGTTTTATTCGAACTTCAGCCCAACCCTTTACCCTGTAGGGGATGCAGGTCTGTGCCAAGGATGGTGAGTGGTATGGG
Source organism: Acipenser oxyrinchus oxyrinchus (assembly GCA_030684275.1). Taxonomy (NCBI): domain Eukaryota; kingdom Metazoa; phylum Chordata; class Actinopteri; order Acipenseriformes; family Acipenseridae; genus Acipenser; species Acipenser oxyrinchus. Next base: position 66,649,629 of record CM060251.1, read on the forward strand.
GTAAATGATTAAACAGCAACAATGGTTTACTCCCCAAAACATCCGTGTTTATTTAATTTCACAAAACAAAAGGTTTCTTCAAACAAAAAGAAGGTTTAGGGGAAGCAAACACGACGGGTTGCAGTCCCAAACAAAACACACCAAACAAAAACACTCCAGTACCACAATCCTCTGTGCACGAAACTGTGCTATTGGTGTATGTGTCCTTTTTGTAGGTGGTGCTTTGATGTGCTGTTCTGTGCTGTGCAGTGAAAACGGTGAGTCGGGGGTTAGTGCTGGCTCTGTGGCTGCAGCTCCGTACTCTGTCCTACTCCTCTACAACAACAGAAACAAAAACAAAACAAATGCAGGCTCCGGCCAGATTATCAAAACTCAGCGTAAGGGGCAGTGCTCGCGTGGCAGCATCCCCTTTGTATTACCCAACTCCTCCCTGCAATCAGCCCAGCGACAGCCTTTCTCCAATCGCTGCCTGCCCTGTAGCCGATCGCAAGGGATTCGTTTTGTGTATGAGCCACTACATGCTTCCGCCAAGATGGCCGACTTCCGGTTTCCGCCCACTGTAGACCAGTCTACGGGGAAGCGTATCATCCACCTTACACAGCGCCCTTTCTGGTCCGTAGGGAGATTTACAGCTTAGACTCTTTCTCTCTTTGTCACAGGGTCCTAAAATGTTAGTATTGCTGTAAGAACCTTAGGGACCACTCTTCCAAATATTGTGAAGCACTTTTGGTTTAGGCTGAAATAACTCACGTGGGGGGGATCCAAGAAATCGGCCAAACATATTTTGGATAGATGCTGATGAGATCTACAAGAATCAAGCAAAACATTTTAGTATGCGCAGATTTTGGATTTTTGGCAGATTTTTTAATTTGATTTGTTATGCATTCAAGCATTGCTTATGGCCACTTTGATGAGGCTACAGTACCACATAGTCCTAACCGAACTGGCATTATTCTTCAATCTTGCATTATCTGGGGTTGGATCTAGAGTAAAAAGTGACAGGGTGTGCTTCCAGTGGCACTAGCTTGGAGCTGAGAGGTTATGAACTTGCGTGTGGAACTTAGATTTCTTTGTTACAGTGACACATTTGAAAATACCAAAACTTCACTGCGTTTAAAAACTACAAACTGATAGAAAAAAAAAAATAGATAATCTTGGCAAGCATTAGGTGCTTGAGGGGTTAACCATGTCTTGAGCTTTATGACATGCTTACCTAGACAGGACAGAACACTGCCAAATTGCTGCCATTTTTTAGTTGGCTTTTGGCCATTGAGCCATTGTTTATTTTGTGTTTTGTTGAAATAAAACATTTAACCATATTTGATCATCTTGTTTCATATTTTTTGGAATATTAATAGGAATTATAAACAGTTTAAGTCAGCTTAAGCCGACAGATTTCTCTTTAATGGGATCCCACCATATCTGACCGAGATGGAGGATTGCTCTTTCCGTTATCGAGATGAGTGCCACAAAAGGACTTATCTTCGACCTAACTCAAAAGTCCCTGATCAACTGATGCCTTTGGTCGAATTCTCTGAAGATGAACAAAAGTTGCTGCGGTTGAGGTTCTCTGGAGAAGGTGATCCAGTGAATATATGCCTGTACCATCGTCAAGTTTTTCTTGATAAGTAAAAGCATCTCATAGTTCCAAAGTGGTGTGCTGATCCCGCTGAAAGCCACAAGACACAGGGATCAGTTATAAAGGCATCAAAGTTATTACTCTGAAACAGACGGAAGACCTCCCAATGTTTAAACTACTCTGTCAAGCTCTGTCCTCAATGTGTCATCCGGATAAATGATCCCAAAGTGCAAAACCAGTTTAAGGAAAGCAAGCAGGAGCAACATGAGCAAGTACAAAGCACATCTGGTGAAGAAAGCTTGGCTTCATCATCCGTTTTCTTCATTGATGAGGATGCTCTGAATGAGTCTTGCAAGCGGAAAGTTCCTGTTGAACGCCGTGAGGCTTACGGTAAATGTAAGTTAAAGAAGATTTCTTTTACAACAGCAGCTAAGGTTTCAAAAGTTTTTGGTGTTGGAGAAATCAACTCGACTAGTACATCCAATCCAGTGTATGTTCCAAATGTGCCAGATGGTGATTATGTGCTACAGAACCTCAAAAACACCTTTTCTTCGACTACTTTGAAGGATACAGGTCCAGATTTTGACTCTGGCACCTGAGTCATGTTCCCAGAAAAAAAACAGAATCTTTTTTTTTCCACGTCAGTTCATCAAGTCAAGCTGGCATGTAAGCTTAAAAAAGGAAAAGGGTTTGATGGCAAAGCCTGACCCTAAACGTGGTTGGACTTTGATAAAATAATTGAAAGACTGCTTTCGAGTTTTCTACGAAGAGCAAGAAGTGAGTCGCGTATGTCCAGGGGCAAAACAGCTGGTAACCGTGCGTATCAATGGAGAGAAAGTGAAGAAGCCGAAGCACTTAATGCTTGTCGACCTTCGCGAGGCCCATTGTACCTTCCAAGAGCGATACCCCGACAAGAAGACTGGGTTCTTGACATTTGCAGCTCTGCGGCCTAAGCGATGCATACTGCAGGGGGACTACAAAAGCTTGCTTGGTAAGACTGTGTGATCCCTTGAGGAAGAAGCTTGAATGACAGGCACTTGTGAAGCATGTCCTGGCCGTCAACCCCTAGAGGAATACTTTGATGTCTGGAAAGTCTGGATACAGTTGACAATGTTGTATTTCCCTAGCTTTCATCAGCAAGAATTCGGTATCACCACACAGAAAAAGTCAGTGTGATGGTGTGGGAGGTACTATTAAGGCAAGACTAGTCTTCAAGGCAACATCATTCTTACCCCTTACCAGCTGTGTGAATGGGCGAAATGACACGTAACTGATGTGCAGGTCATGTTCGTCTCTCAAGAACAGGATGAAGAGAACCACCCTTTCCTTAATGCCAGGTATGACGACGCCCTAGCTATCACTGGCTCCAGGGAAGCACACCACTTTGTACCCGGTTGGTATGGAATGATCCAATAATAATAATAATACAAATAATTTGGTGTCCATTTAAGGTATTTGTATTTTCTTAGCAGATTTTAAGTTCTAAAGAGTGTTCTTCATAGTCCTGACGCACTTGTGGACGGAAATCAATGTTTATCTAAAGTAGCTACAGAAAACATTAGCTGTCAATTAATTATGATTTCATTTTTTCTAAAAATCTTGTAGAAATATCCAGATGATGAAATTCTAGTGTGTTTTATTATACTTTTTTTTTTTTTACATTAGTAGTTTTGATGTACAGTTCAAGATTGCTAATAGTATTAGATTTTTTTTTTCTCTTGCAGACCAAATGCTTCATCTGTGGGATTGGCAATGACTACTTTGACACAGTACCCCATGGCTTTGAAACTCACACACTGCAGGAGCACAACTTGGCAAACTATCTGTAAGTAAAGAAAGTGCTCATGTGTCAGTCAGATTTTGCAGGCATTTAGCTCTGCCAGTATTTAATCAGTCGTGTGAAAGTTAGGAGAAAGACTAATGGACTGTGTGTGCTGAGACTGCGTTATGTAGCTTGTCAGGGGTCATGCCGGAACCCGAGATGCCTACTACTGATGTAGAGCGCAAAACAATAAAATAACTAGCAAATGGATTAGGAAACCAGCGTGCAGGTGGAAATGTCAGGGGGGGATCTAGAAACCAGTGCCTGCAGGGATATTTTAAATGTAAAATCTAAAGTTCTCAAAGGTGTTGTTTTGTAGAAGATTGCTGCTATTCTACGATTTAGTCTGTTGGCCATGACAAATATGCAGCCTAGACTCTAAAGCATTGCGCAACATGGAGTTTGATCTTATATACCGACAGGCACGTTCCACGATTATTTAAAGATCCCCAGTTGCAATCAGGAGCTCACTGGTTTAAATCCTGGTTGTGCTGAGTTGATGAACTAGGCCAAAGGGAATACTGCATTGGTCTTTGGGCTTCAATGGGCTAGGGAGAGGAAGAAATAGACTGGTGTTGGTTCACCTCATTGCGCCACAGCTTTCCCTACCAGTCAGGCACCAGACTAGGCCTGGCAGAGATTAATCAGGCTGAACTCAGTCCTGCACTGTTCAGTAGCTTTACAAAATCCACTGTTAAGGTTAACTGGGTGAAAACAGACTGAAGGAACAGGCATGCAAACATTGATCTTCTGTCCTCCTGGCCTGATATGTGGGTTTCAGCCAGGGGTGCAGAAAACTGGTGCTAAACTAAACCCCATATCTAATCACACCCATATTTGTAATCTGTTTACCTGTTTTATATTTTGTAAAAAGGAAATTCTGCCACATCTTTCTCATCCATGGCAAGACTCATAGCAGCCTGTAATATTATTTTAATTTTTTCTTAGAATAAAAATAAGTCATAAACAAACATGTACTTAAAAAGAGGGTATTATAGATCTGGGTAGATGTAGTTTAATTGGTGGTGGTGTTGTTGTTGTTGTTGTTAGTAGTAGTATTTGTTATTATTCCATTCAGTATTTTACTGGGTAAAAAAAAAAATCTAATAAACAAAATGATCAATGGTATTAGAAACAATCGTGCTGTGTATTTATATTTATAATCCAGGGCTGGCAATGGAACGTTAAACAAGCAGTGTGACTGGTGGAGCAAGGTTCCTGCTGTCTGTATATTGGATGGATATGGATAGTTGGAACCCTGTCACATATTCGAAGTCACTGCGCTGTCTCACAGAATTTAAAGTACTGGTAGCCATCTTGTTTACAGTTACAGATGTGCAGTAACTATAATACTGAGTGACAAATTACTAGCAAAAAAAACAAACAAAAGTAGTAAATAGACATGCCAATTTGGATGAAGAACAATTAAATGAACTGGAAGATAGCAAAACAGAAAAAAATACCAAATAAAATAAATTGCTGTCTTTATACTCGACTTTGTCACTTCAAATAATGTATTTTTAGCGGTTTGAAATACTACAGAAAAACACAAAAAGACACTTTTGTACATTATCCACTTCTCTCCGACACAGACTTTGAAAAATTGCTGAAATCCAAGACATCACTGAATTTATTTTTCTTCCTCCCGTCTGTTCTCTTCAGTGTCTGCACTGAGAGGAAAACAAAATAACTCAGTGCTGTCTCAACTCCGCCCCCTGGTGTATCTTTTCAATGGCAATGTACACAATATCAAAATAAAGATGTACTTTCCTTTGCATGTTTCAATTAAAATAATGTACTCAGCTTTACTTAGTGTGTAGTTCAAAGTTATAAATGAGACTACTTTATTGATGTAAGGATATTTAATAAAAAACTAATAATTTTTTGCTCTAAACATGTTTTATGCTTTTTTTTCAAATCCGCTGTTTTACCTGGGTTATAATTGCAATAAGGCCCTTTAGGGTGTCCGTATACGTTTGAATATACAGACTTCTTGGGGGTTGGAGGCACTCAACTTTGTCTTGTCCTTCAAGCCCGAGGTCCATATATTTGACATATATGGACACCCTTTCGGGCCTTAATGCATACATCTAATCGCTTAATACCAAAATTGCTATATTAAGAAACCTAAGACAGCAGATCTGAGTAGCCCAACGTTCGACATATTAACAATAGCTCATGAATTCAACTACACTGAATTGTATTATTTACATTAGCTGCAAGAACTAATTTGGTTTTTACATAGATCTGTGATTATATGCATCTAAGCATACCTTTTTGACTTTTGAACAAAGATGTAATTGATAACTGTGTAAAAGTGTGCTGCGATATGTTTGCTACCACATTTTCACATGACACAAACCTTATCTGTCCTGTGTATGTGGATGAGTGTGGGTGGGTCATGTGAGTAGTCCAGACCCAATGAGAAACTATCATCATCAATGGTTGCTAAGAAATACAATTTTTATTTTATTTTAATTAAACATGTCTACTGGCGTTAGATTCTAGGGCCATAGCGCCAAATTTCACCCCTGGTTACAAATTTCACCCCTGGTTACAGCTGTGAGGTAGCATTTAAGCCATACAACGTAATTACTTTTTATGATGTTGCAGAACCCTTTTCAAAGACAAGTTTATATTTGCGCTATCGTCTTTATTACAAGACATGTTTTAATGATACTGTCATTTTTTATCCTTTTTTTTACTTGCAGTTTTTTCGTGATGTATCTCATTAACAAGGACGAAACAGAGCACACAGGCCAGGTATCTTCATTCATGTATCAACACATTCTATGACACTTTTGAATGTGTGTTAAAATGACTGTATAATGTATAATTAGGGCTTCTGATTTTCTGTGTTTTTCCCTGACTTTTATACTTTCCTTTAACAATTTAATTGATGCTTGTTAAGCCATTGGTGTATCTCAATCACAACTGAGAAACAGGTTAATAGTAAAATGTATTTCATTTACATGTTTTTTCATGTAAATACAGTTATACATAACAATTGTAATAAAGTGTGTCCAGCACAAAATACTTTTATTTTTCATTATAGCTTTAATAAAGATTAGTTGCTTATTAACATGTTGCGATCTCATTTGTACGTTCTGCTTGTAAATAAAAAATGAAGGCTTTGTCCATTTAAAATCCCATTTAGTTGTTTCACAGAAAGAAAGCATAAATTAAATACATTTTACTATTAACACATTTCTCAGTTGTGATTGAGATACACGAATGGCGTAGCAAGCATCAATTGAATTCTTAACAGAGAGTATAAAACACTCAAAATCAGAAGCCCTATGTATAATGTAAAAACCTGTAATTTTCTTCTGAAGTTTGCCACATGCGGTTTGGGCTTAAAGCTCACTGTTGTTATTGTCTTCCTGACAGGAATCATATGTTTGGAAAATGTACCAGGAACGCTGCTGGGAATTCTTTCCAGCTGGAGACTGCTTTCGCAAACAGTATGAAGACCAGCTGAACTGAATACAGACTTTTATTCTTTCTTACAGCAACACAAAGAAGGAACATCACCTTCAAACTTTCTTTGGAATGCGTTTCGGACTTTGTATATATCTAATACCTCTATATCGTACACTGTGTGCTTTTGGAGCACAAGAGCTGTGTTTTGATGACTTTATGCTTCATCTATACATCTGCTTAAAAGAAAACTCACTTTGAAAAGCAAAATAAAAAAAACACATTGATTTGAAACTGTCTATGGAGACTTATAGCAAATGTTATCTATATTTTGAGAGCACATGTATAAAAAGAAGGCAATTGTCTTGCTCATCCTAAGTTTCTTTATTTCTTCATCAGGAATGGGATTGTATATTTTGTAGTGTAGAGTGGGGATCTGTTAATAGACAGAGGGCAGTGATGGGGAAATAGTGCCTTACTAAGCGTGGGTTGAGCTATGCAAGTGAAAGGGGTCGAGAGCATGACTGACACAAAACCAATTATTGTTGGAAGTATAGACCTTCTGTTGAACTGCTGTCAAGTGTGTGAGTGTGTGTGTGTGTGTGTGTGTGTGTGTGTGTGTGTGTGTGTGTGTGTGAGTGTTTGAGTGTGTCTGTGTCTCAGGACAAATGTAAGCAATCCATATCAAGCTCAGTCATCACTTTCTAGTTCTTTAGCTGTTTCTGATTTTTGGTAATGCTCTTATGCAATACAGCAACAGAGTTGATCTTTGTATAAAAGAGTCAATCAAAAAATCTTTAAAAAAGATGTTTCATTGCATGTTTATTATGCAAGTTTAACAAAAAAAAAGATGCAAATTGATCTATGTCACAAAAAATGTTTTATAGGTTTAAGATTATTGATATCTATAGTAACAAAGTGTTGTGGGCTTTATTGTAAATTCCAAAACAATGTCATCAGCCAAGAATGCATAATGGTATAAAATCGGATTGTTGTCTATTCATTTTGTGTATTAAATGGTGTAGTTAGGGATTATTTGTTGACTCATTTTGATTGAAGCTGAAGCAATACCCATTCAGGGATTTCATCAGACACCATTGTAAAGCAACAATGTGTAGAATACTACATTTTGAATTGTTTTCAATTGTAATGCCAATCTTTGCAAATAAAACATTCAGAATGAAAGTGATTTGGTGCAGTTAGTATCGTAATAAGTCCTACTTTGGCAGAATATTAATTAATGTGACTGTTGATTGACGCTAATAAACCACTGTAAAATCTTTGCAGAACAATAAACAGGTAACTTACAAAACAAAAAAAGGCAATATTGGAAATGAAACACTAACGATAAGGGGTTATGCTTATGCTATTTGTGTCCTTTTGAAAATCCTCAGCATGTTATATTATTGAGAGTCCTTGACTGAGGTATGATTTATGATTCAGAACCAATTTCAGTTCTGACATCTCAGTAAGCACCAGGGCTCATATTGGCACAGTGATTCAGGGTTGTGCTTCTGCAGACATGGAGCCTGCTAGCAGTGAAGGGTACAGGTGTCAAACAACTGCTTACGGTACTTTGTCACAAAGAATACCGAAAATAGGTAACACTTTCCATTAAGTATCTCTAATTACTGTGTATTTACATAGTAGTTACTTACCCTCATTTCGTATTCAATTATCGTATAGGCATTTATCAACGATAATCGATGCATTGACATTTTATTTTTCAAAATAAAGAACAAGCATTAGTTTTTTTAACAGAAGATCCAATAACTAAAAACACTGTTGTGCATAATAGTTAAACACAAAGGCACTTTATATTCAAATTAGAACACTTCCAATTATAAAATTAGAAATACAAAGGACTTGAGTTTTTAACAACTGAAAAGAATATGCGTGCATCAGATGTCCAAGCAAACAAATAAACATCTCGGAAGAGAGAGCGCGTCATCGGTGCTTAAGCACCAAAATTAGAATGGCTCGGTGACAAAGGGTTAACTATCGTACTATTCCGCTTCGTTTTATATAGTATTGCCATATAATCCAAACACAACATGCTTTGAAACAAAAGAAGGTAATCGGTAGATTTAATAGATTAAAAAAATCTAAAAAAAAACAAAAAGAAAACATATTGCCTTAATTTTTTAATTAAGAAAATGTCAATACAAGAGGCCTACTTCTGATTTGGCTTGTCCAATGCGAATGTAGAGGCCTAAAGTGTGTATCCTAGCAACACGCTAATCTGCTGTACTAGCACTAAAAGAAGCGCACTCACACACTCAAGGTTTTAATGCTAACCGGCAACAGGAGACTTCAAACTGGGTTCTAATTTGATGCATCGATTCACCAATATTTAATCGAAGCTCTGGAAATTTAAGGACAGATGATCAATAATAGATGCATTGATTAACTGTTGCACCCCTACCCAATGGGTACAGTAAATACTGTAGAAGAGCAAGACCCACTTGGTTTCTTTTTGGATACATTAGGCAGCGTTTCAGATTGGTCTTGGTGTACTTCTGACATGTTAGTCATAAGGAGCCAGGAGTATATTGGAAGGAAAACATTTTACTGGCACCATTAAAGAAAACAGGGATTTTCAAGGTCTTGTTAAAGAATTGTAATAAAGGTGGAAATCGTTTGCCAGATGAGTTTACACAGTTCCTTTCCATCTTACACATAAAATAATGTGAAATGTTGAGGGTCTGGTGAATATAGAGTGAAATAAAGTAATGCAAAATCAACATGGCTCAAACTGTGAATGAACTAAATCATATATATATATATATATATATATATATATATATATATATATATATATATATATATATATATATCTTATTATCATCTTATTAAACATGTTATTTCCTCATCAAGCTTTGTCAAAAGCACCTGCTACTCAGAACAATTCACCAACAGTGTACTTTCCTAAAATAATCACATCACTTAATGATGTACATAATTGTGGAAATAACACAAAAAAGAAGACAACACACTTTTTGCTTTATTTAAAGGGTACATCAGAACTACATGAAAGATAAAACATAAACGATCCCACCTTGCTGTTCCGAATGTATTTGGTCAATGTATAATAATCCATATGCGCCCAAACAGCTACATAATGCCACACTGCTATTTCCAAAATCACTGTTCTCGAGCATCTCTTCTGAGCCAAAAAACATGACTTCCGCATGATAACCAGGGATCCTAGTTTTCTGCAATAATCTGGGTCAGATTATAAAATACACAAACAGTATTATTGAATAACAGTTAGTTTTTTATAGTCTGGTCACAGATCTTTAAAAGAGGTCTGGAAAATGGGTTATAAGGCATTTTGTGTTAATGATTTTGACCTGCTGAATCCAAAAATGCTGTATACTAAGCTGAAATTTGTGTTCTTGAACCTCAAAATTGTGGGAAAACAAAATGGCTGCCAACTGTACTGTATACCTCTATAACTTCTGAACTAACTGGGATAGAATGATGATCTAAGTGCCTTTTCCTACATTTTAGGCATCCACAAATCCATTAAAACTAAAATTAAAACTATATGAACATGTCTTAAAGGGGTTTCTAAGTATGGTTAAAGTTATTTTCAAAATGGCAGCAATACAAATATTGATTATCTAGGCAATTTACGTACAGCGAGAAGTATGTAGTTATTACTGCAGATGAAACCTTGTTCTGAAGGTGATGCAACTTAAATGGGCAAATAAAGAGTATCAAGAGTTTCTGATCCCTAGACTTGGTGGTTTTCACACTGCAATAAAGAGTATCAAGAGTTTCTGATCCCTAGACTTGGTGGTTTTCACACTGCAATAAAGAGTATCAAGAGTTTCTGATCCCTAGACTTGGTGGTCTTTACACTGCAGTGAACTTCATGAAGGCAACAGGCCAGCAGATACTTCTACCACAGTTTCTTGAATATCTGCAGAATGAAGACCATGAATTCAAACAAAGTATTGAGAAAGCAGATATTGAAGAATTTGAGGAACATCTAATTACAATCCTGTAAACACAGAGGTTCAGAGATGTGCTATCCCAGTTTGGTGAAAGCCGTGCTGCAGATCCAAACTTCAAGTTGTGGTGGGAATACCTACACATGGTAAAAGTATTACTAATGTTCATCAGGGCACAAAGAGAGGGATTATGGGAGCTGCACTTGTCAGCATTCCGTTGCATGCTTCCCTATTTCCACAGATATGACCATACAAATTTTGCGAAGTGGGGAGTCATTTATCTTGCAGAGATGAAACAACTTCCTGATGAGGTCCTTGAGCAATTCAAAAGGGAAAATGTTGCAGTAAAGGTGGGAAAGACTAAATTCAACCAAGCAGATCTTGATCAGTTCAATGGAACAGGCAAAAAAGGAGGAGAAAGAGTAGAAATAACAAAGACTGTATCTGCTTTGAGTAGATGGGCTCTGTCTTTCAACCTGCGAGCACAAATTGCAGCTGACACAAGGCAACTTTTTGGTCTCACTTTAGATGACTCCTTGACTCACAAGGAAGCAAGCATGAGCCATAGACACAAAGACTCTGAATCTGAATAGCAAGTTGTTCAAATCTTTAAGAGATTTGGCATGTTAATAGAACACAGAATGCAGGGTGATACACTGGAAAACATTGCGACACAAGATCAAGCAACAATGGACATAACAAATGTGCTTCTTAAAGCAAAAGACTCTGGACAGAGGCAGGTTGAAGAATGTGTTAGGGAGAGACTTATTCTATCTGAAAATGGAAGTCTGCCTAAAAGGTTCTCTGATCCCTTGCCAAAGAACAAGTTACTCACTTTTTCAAATGTCTATGATGTTCCCAAAGCATCTGATCAAAAAAGCAAAATATTAAAAGCAGACAGGTCCGTCCTACAAAGGCTTGTCATTGCATATGAAGCAGGCAGAAGTGTTGATTTAGATGAAATGCTAAAGCATGAACTTCTTCCAGTCCCGCTGTCACTAGCAGAAATTAATGGAAGTCTCCACACTGGGTAGAAATCACTGCTTGTTGATGAGCTAACCAAGGGCATCAATTGTCCAGCAACAATTGAAATCCCCAATGGTGCCACACTCATAATAGATGGGCAAGCACTGGTCATTGCTCTGGGGAGGCCAAACAATGGAACAACATTTAGTGACTTGGCAGATGCTTTTGCACGATCGGTCTGCCATTCTGGTTCAGGATATGCTCGCATTGACGTTGTTTTTGACAGGTACAATCAGCAGGGTTCTCCCCAGGCCTTTTCAGCCGGGCATGCTGCCCGGCAAAGTGGCTGTCGCCGTCCGGCTGAAAAAACCTGATCCGCCTGTCTTGCAGATGCTACTGAGCCTTTAACAATAAGGATGGATTGCGCTTCTAGCAGACTAGATCAGTTGCGCATTGCTGGGTGAAAAATAAATCTTGGAACTACGACAGCTGTGTTACATCTTAACACAACATTTAACCAATCAGAGAGTTGAAGGGGCGGGTTTTCTGTGTTAAGCACTTCGAGAGACTAAAACGTTAAAAATGACTGCTAAAGAAATAACCAATTTTTTTCAAAGCAAAAATAGTGACAATGAATGCAGGGGGTCAAAATAAGCCGGGGATCGGTGCAATCCACCGCCTAATACTATATTTGTGCTGGCTACTTTATTAAAAAATATATTAAGATTATTTTTCGGGTATTAACATTCAGTCCATTTTTGTCACATTATTGTACTGCAAGGTGATACATAGTACATCATAGCTATACATATGCACCAAAAAAAAATAAAAAGCGTATTCCTTTTGTTGTGATATCGTAACAATATGTACCCAGGTGCTTGTGAGAGATATTGGGGGTTCAGATATAGAGGCTGTATGCCTTTAAGAAGAAAGGCATGGTGTGAGATCAGCTGAACACTTGTCTAATGCTAAAGTGCAGAGGTGCTGGATTATTACACTCCGGTTTCATACAAAAGTTATGATGGTGACCAAACGTGTGTGAGTACTATTGGGGTAAAAAAAATGGTTAAAATGAACAGTTGCATGCAAAAAAAAGAACAACAGCGAAAAACAAAAACAGACGTGCATTAACAAAATGCCCTGAAAACTTAACATAAAGAAAACAATTTAAATGATGCAATAAGCTCAATAATTATGCTAAAAAGGATGTGAAAAGGTTACCATTTTTTTGGTGTTAACTCCAATAAGCCTACGTTATCTTTCCCCAGTCAAATTGTAGTGCCTAAATAAGCAGGTAATTTACCAGAATAAAAAACAAATGAAAAAGAAAGTGTAGAACATAAAAAGCGCAGCCAGAGATAGTCAACAAAAGACAACACATTATTCCAATTCTTTGTCGTATTATATATTTAAGGTAAGGCAAGTTTATTTTTGAGTTAAAAGTGCTCCCGGCTATAATGTTCTGCCCCCCGGCTGTACAGAATTCCTGGGGAGAACCCTGAATCAGGTTTCAATCAAAGCAGGAACCACTGGCATGGTTTCCTATCCCACCATGACAACAAAGCTGACCTGGCACGATTTTTATCTGAGGTGTTAGTTAGCAGTTCACATTCAGGCAAGACAATTGTAGTTGCTGGGAGATTTCTGGAGGAAACACGTGTTACATGCAGTGACCCTAACATTAATGCACACATTTTGAAGGTTTCCACGAGAAGGCAGACACTAGGATTGTTTTTCACTGTGTAAATGCAAGTTCTGATACCAGTGTGGTGTCTGCACCTGACACAGATGTATTGCTGTTACTCCTAGCACATTAGGAAAGTATGAGGTTGTAGCAGGGAGGTAGAGAGCCCTGTACATTCATTTGTTTATTTATTTTCAGAACGGGGGTTCCCCTTCCGCCCTGTGTTATTTTGTGTTTGTTTATGTATTTATTATTTATGACGGTGGGGCGCCGTGTATTCTGTTATTATTTCTGTGTTTAGTTATGTGTTTTAAATGACGGCGAGCGCTGTGGGTTTTGTTATTGTTTTGTTTTATGTAAACGTATTCTGGCAGAGGCGAGATTGGTGCTCGTCCTCTGCCAGGAATAATTAGGAAACCTGTGCAGAATGTGACCGGGGATTATTAAATAATAGCTAGTTAATCCCTCGGTCACTAATATAAAAGCCTGCAGCTCTCGGCACTCGTGGTGGGTGTAGAGAGGAGAGAGCGAGCAGCAAGAAAAACAGAAAACGGAAAACGGAAAAACGGAAAACGGAAAAACGAAACTAAAAGTAAAGCCTGACCTGTGTTTTATATATTTTGTGTTTGCGACTATTTTTGGTTTAACATTTTTATTTTGCTCTGTGAGCAAGTGTTTTTGTGTTTAAATATTTATTTTATTTTTGTTATTTAAAAATAAAAAGACGCGCCGCGTCATATACCTTCAACTGCAGTACTCCCTGGTGTGTGTTTACCTTCCTGCTTCTGCCTGACGTCACCGCCCAGTCATTCCTGTCACAGAGGTGCACACACTTGTGGATGAAAGCAGGAATACATAAGAAGCCAAAGTTCATTCCTGTGAGGGAGGTGATTAAATCATGTGGCTTAGACCACTCAACTGCACAGCTGCTTCTACCCTTCCATGCCATAACTGGTAGTGATACAACCTCATTCCTGTCTGGCCACACCAAGAAAACAGCTTTCAATGTTTTTTTTTTTTCCAGCACAAAGAACTGTTTCATTGCCTTGGACGAGAACCTCTTACTGAGGAAACAATGGTGAATGTAGAGTCGTTCATATGTAGAGTTTACAAAGTTCCCACTAGGCACTCGTGTGTTGGACCACTTTAATTAGGCATCTTAAACAACGTAAAAAATCTCATGCATTTTACCATTTGAGGCTATGTGTTCCTTTTCTCTTAGTATTTTAAATTAATTGCATGTGTAGCTGTGGCAAAGTGCCCCCCACTGTGTGTTATATGTTACGTGTTGTGTGTAAATGTTGGTGTATAGGCATTGGTACACGGGATATAAGCGGGTCTGTGTTTCACGTGTGTTTAAATTGTATATTTGTATTTAGGCACGAGGATGGCACATCACATCACGTGCAAGTAAAAAGTAATATGTGAGCACGGGGAATTGCACTTTAATTAATTCACGTGCAGTTGTACCGAGATTCCAATTGAATGATTGACTAGCAATCGAGTCTCGGTACAACTGCATAAAAGCTGCATGTTTTCACTCACTCGGGGTTGGGTGTTCGAGAGTGGAGAACGGGTGTGGAGAGAAAAGGAAACTAAAATATAGTAAATATAATAAGTGTTTTTTACTCGCCGTGTTTGTTTGTCTCCGTGCACCGTTTGTTTAGTGTTAGTCCGTTTTTGTTTATCTATTTATTTTGGCGTAAGTGCCGTGTCCTGTGTTTTGTGTGTTTTTGGTACAACCGTTTATTTTCTGTCTGTTTATTTATTAAATGCTGAGCGAACGCATTCGCTCAGCTCCACCAAACTCCACCTCTCTCTGTCGTTTTTTTGTTCCTGCTTCTGCCGTGACGTCACCGCCCAGTCATCCTGTCACAGTAGCCTATTAAAGACATCAGTTAACTTAGACAATTTAACTGGTTGGATTTTATATGCACAACAAATCAAAACGGAATCAACGGGGTGTTCTAATAAATTTGCACACTATAACCCCCCATCCAGAGTTACTGATTTTTCTTTAGTTACAAGCTCTACTGTCCCCACTTCCTAATTTTGTGTAGTTATGTGAGTTGCACTGTCATACATGAAGACATGTCTAGTATACTATAACAGGTATATCATTAGAAAGTAAGTGCTAATTTGTGTTAGGGTTGAGATAAGGCTGAAGCATATTCCTCAAGACACAATTGGTGGTTAAAACTTGTTCATCAAGTAAGCTTTTGTCAGTGAAGTCTCTAAAGTTGGTCTTGTCACATTTACTTTTTTTAAGAAACTGAGGAGGATCTCAAGGTAACACAAGATCTCAACAAAAGTAGTTATCCATCAAGAAAATCTTCAAATGTTCAGTGACTGGGTTTTCCCATTGAACCAATTTCATTACAAAGTCATGTTTTGAGTATGTGGACTCAAGTACCCATTCACTGGAGAGGAAAGAGAAGAAAAAAAAAAAAACAGTTGTAAAACATTTGTCTTATGCTTGTTAAGAGTAGTTTTATACTTGAACTAAAATCAATAACAATTACCATTTTAATAAATGAGTTAATCGACATTTAGAACTGTTTGGTGTGAAAGTAAATGAAAACACACTTTTAATGATCAAATAATCTTTTTTTATCGTTTAATGCTGAAGTATTGGAGGGATTTCAGCATGCATGCGTTGTAAACAGTATTGGCACAGCTGTGATGTAGCATGGTTTTAAAATAAACAGTCATTTATTGAAGCATTGAAAGAGAAAATAGAACATTCAACAAATACCAAACAAATGGATTAGTGACAATTAATAAATTACACAGCCGATGTTTATTCTGAGATCCAAGCACTTTTCCAAAATTAAACTACACAAACCATAATTATAAGCCAGCACTTCTGCACTGTTAATCAACATGATTTTTGGGTTCACTTGTTTTTAATCTCGCTTCTATGCTTGTCCTATTACCAGCCACGCGTCACAAAACACAAATTATCAGAAACACTGGTGGGGACTGACTCTGGGCATGAAAATAAATTAGTTGCTCAGCTTAATCAATGCTGGCTACAGATGAATGAACTCATTTTAGAGAGTCAGGAAAAATATACTGATGTAAACATTGCTGTGGAGAGGCCAAATCCCTCAACATTTATCGAAGTTGCTAATGTTTAGTGCATTTTTCTGCCTCACAAACAAGCTTCATACAAAAACAAAAAAACTAAACAAACAGGTTTATGATTCTATGCAATGCACAGACTCACCCATTTATTTTGTAAAACCCTTGGAGAATATACAACAACACAGGGCTATAAAAAAGTGACGACTACAGCACAGTGCTTCCTCGTTATTTTCAATATCTGACTTGCAAATCAAAAAATCATAGAGAAATCATGGAGATGTATTTCATGGAGATGTATTTACGTTATGTAGTCATTATACTGACTTACTTTGATATGCGGTAGCTCACTTACAAAATGATATTGAGTTCATGTCTCATATAGGTTACGTTTAAATATCAAAGTGTTCTCTTTGTTCAGAAACGCAGAAGTTATAGTGCTTTCTATGATAAGCACAGATTTATGAAAATGCAATAAAACATACAAATATTTTTAGAACATATGGGATATATAATTCTGTCAAAGAAAAAATAACATGTCTTTTAATAAATGGGTATTAATCATTAATACATGCTTCCATTTGTTTTCATAACCTGCTTTATTCCTTAGTGGCTCATCATTGCACCTTTAACAGTGTTAAAATGAAAGAGAAAATCTCAGTGACCTCAAAGTGACACATTTCCTGAGCAGAGCATGGGAAAGCTTTCAATTATAACATTACAACTATTTAATGGATCTGGGCATGGCATTTAGAAAGATGAAAATAAAACGGATCTTTTGCGGCCTAACATGACTTGCCATGATTAAAGGTGCAGGGAATAAGATTAATGAGTTTGCTGAAAATGACCTTATGAAGCACATTCTTAAAAGGTTTAACACAGTAATAATAAATAGTAATTATTCTTAGCACTGGCTGACTGCAACCATCTATCTGTCTTGGGTGATGAATTAGAATTGAGAGTGCTTCTGATTAAGATCATTAGAAAGCTAATTGGCAGTGTGAAGAGAAAGACATGGTTGGGTAATCTGATATCAAGGTTGGTTCAGCTAGGATGCCCTGTAGACCCATGAAGAATAGATGGGTTTCATAGTCGTTAACTTAAACAATATAGCCCACCCATAATCTTTTACCTGTTATTGTATTCTTGTAAAGACTCTCTCAATCCGCATTTTGCTATATTATATGCAGAGCAGCTGTTCAGCTAAAAACCTTTCCAAGAGGTCATTCAAACTCCCGAAGATACCAGTATGGAATGTTTTTGGCTGTGGTATCTGGAAATAAATATCAAAACAATCACAACTTGACAGGAGAAGATATTGCAAGAACAGTGCAGCGCAAGAGATAGTAGAGGAGTTGATTATCGTCAGAAACAACCTCACCAAGCTTACTCATGGTCCATAATATGCCCTCTCATGGTGCTACCATCATACAATATTAATATAATACAAATGTTTATATAGCGTCCTTCAAGCCATGGCATTCCAGAGTGCTGTATAAAGTTAAAAACAAAACAAGAGAGCTCATATAGACAATACACTCCAGCTACAGCCAATTATATAAAAACACATTCACCCAACTTAGACTTAAAAGAATCCAGTGTTTCAACCTGCCTAATGTCAACTGGAATAGAGTTCAACAAACAAGGAGCACAACAACAAAATCTCTAGCTCCAGTTGATTTAAGATGACTTTTAGGAACAACTAACAACATGTATTGTACACCACCCTGTCCTACACTGCCTGATCACACATGGGTCACGATGGATCAAGTCCAAAGCCATGGGCAACAAATTGTGACAAGGAACACATTTTCTACAGTCAAAACCAAAGAAACATTTAAGATTAACCTGTTTCCACTCAAACAAATTGCGATGAGAGCTAAACATTGAGTGTTTTTAAGGCTTTTCTATACTTTTTTGGACAGTCAATGTATATTTATATTCTGTATCAGTGCATGTAGTGGAATATTCCTGACCTACTGGTCAGGTAATGGTTTTGTCACAGATGAGTGTATCCATTTTATATCAGTCCCTTAATATTCACTCTATGCAGCTGGTAATTCCGAAAAAAAAGAAGTTATGAAATTGCACCCTATCACAGGCCATGAGTTCAGCATACAAATTCGCCTGTACCAGGAGTCCATGTAGAACTTCCTATCAGTCAAAAACATGCAGTTGTTAAATCACCTCTTACATCCATCAGTGATGAAATACAGCTCAAGTGTGTTATAGTGTGGGGACCATGGGTGGATAATCCAAATGATGCAGAAATGAGCATAATGAGATTAAGCAGAAGCACACTGAATCACTGTTTACCAGCCAGTAACCATGATTCTGACCTGTGCATTTCTTATCTGAGGCATTAATACAATAAGGGATGAAAAAAACAAACATCAGCCAGGGAACACTTCCCACAGAAATGAAGAGCATGTGACAAAAGAGTGAATGTTGTAAAATAAGAATAAGTAGAGGTCCATATGACTCCATGTACACTAAGACAGTTTGAGTTTAGGCTTTTCAACTCACATCGCAATGTATTCTGGCATGTTTTACCTGTCTCGGGTACATTTCACAGCAGGACTATACTTATCAGAATGCAATAATCTACGATTTAGCATTTACTTTTGTTCAGGATATTTAGGAACTAGAGAAAATGATCAATTTTGAATGTAACACAGCATTTTTTCTGCTTAATAAATATTGTTTCATCTCTAAATAACTATTTTTAGACCCTTAAATGCTGTGAAATAAGCAATTTTGTACAATGAAAAAAATACAGCCCTACTCATGACTAGAATATAATTCTAAACAATTATTAATTCAAATCTTGATATCCATGTCAATACCGATAAAGACATTGAACCCACTGAGCCAACACAGGATGATGCTGACAAAAAAACCCAGAACGTCTTCCACTTAATGGAGTTTCTATGTTGATGCTCTGTGTTTTAGCAGCTCCAGGGCATAGATCTGACCTTGTGCTGCTCTCCTTCAACACAGCATTGGATTGGGTTCAGTACAAATAAATTAACATTTTAGAGAATGTTTGATTTGAAGGTTAAACAGTTTCACACTAAGGTCGAGTGCAATTGCTTCTGCCAACTCAAAAGTATAAAATAAATTGGCTAAAAGACAAAAGAGAACAAGTAAGAGAATAAAAATGTGCAAAAAGGGTCCAGTCTGGAAGGGAGGGGATATTTATGTCCATTTATGGATGAAAAGTGTAGGCATACATGTCCAAATAAATGTTGAATGTAGATTTAATCAGCGATTAGCTGATTGATCACGTTCTAACATTGGACCCCACACAACAGTGCAACTAAATACCACATAATGCTCGACTGGCTGGGCAAAAATTGTTTGTGTAATATATCACTGTGTGTATGTTTAACACACATTTTTTGCATGGCTTGGAAAGTGTTATTGCTTTAATAAAATGGCTATGAGATGGCTTAAAAATGGAAATGAAATGACAAGATCTAACTAGAGTGTGTGTGATTTTTTTCATGGGCCATTTTATGTATATATAAAAAAGTACAAATTGTCAATGAAATCTGATAAAGATTTTACATACATCACTTCTGGACCTGTGGGGCACCCTTATGAAAATGTCAGTATCATTTAGTCCATGGACAGGATGCCATTCTGTTTACAAAAACGGCATAATTTATACAGCTTAATTTAAAAAACAAAGCACAGTGAACATATCTTGCAATGTGGTTGAAACACTTCAACACTGGGACATCCATTGCTGATTTAATTTTAGTGAAAATTGAAAGAACATATTCAGTTTTACTGTAAAGTGCCTTGACTTTGTTGGATATAAAGAGTGTAGTAAGATACTGTAATTAGCAGCATCTCAGGGAATTAATAAGATATTTTAATAGGGAAATGTATGATTTTGTAGTGTGTACAGGGGTAGAAGTCAGGGCTGGTAGGTGATGCAATCTAAAAATGAACACATAAGCCCGATATCTGCTCCTGTAAGGGAGTCCAGCTCTTTTGTACAGTGGTATGAGCGCTATGCTTCAAAGCAGGAGGTTCCGGGTTCACGTCCGACCCCTGCTTGAGGGAACCGAAGTTCGCCACAATGTTCAGAATATTGTTATAAAGAATGAATATTTATGTATTCTCTAGCTGGTACTTTAAAAAAAAAAAACAGACATCCTGGTGGACATTCAGTCAAGTAGTATTAGACAACTGTTTAAGGTCCCATTCATCGTCAATGAAATGACAGTAAATTCATAGCAGTCTATCAATTGAAAATAACAAGCATATTATAAACATTAAATACTTGGCCCCATGCTCGACAGTCTGCTGTAGAAGCTCCCTTTCTTTCATCTGTCATTTTAAACTATGCAGCTTGTGACAGTGCAGTACTCCATTGCTGCCGTCTGATATCATAATTTGTCTGTCATAATTAGGATCAAATTGTTGGGGAACAGTTGCAGAGTCCTAGCATAGGGACCTTGGTGCATAGTTTCTGGGCTTTTTTTAGAGTAGTAAGTAAGCCTATTACAAATCAAAAGTATGATTAATCATATTTTACTGATTGAACAATGAATAAAGAAGAGCAGTGGAATCTAAACTAAAATGGTTTAACTGAATGGTGTAGTTTATCACAAACACTCTTGAATATTGTAGTAGTTCAAAGGGTATTAAGGTGTCCAGGCATTCGACAGTCCAAGAACAAACATGTTTGTTATTGATGGAAAACCAACAGCATACCAATACAACATGCAAATTAGCAATTCATTTTACATCTGGTATGCACTATATATGTTATGCTTGCTGACTGACATTGTTAATGATCTCACATTATAACAGTGATTGGATGTGATGTACAGCCAATAAACTCCATAATCTTAACATTGGCCATTTTGTAGTTCCATATAATAAGCCTGGCCTGGTAAATCAAGTGTTAACAGTACGTGGTTCACCGGAATAGAAAAAAAGCGCTAACATGGTACAGTATAAACATGAAAGAAATATCTGGGTTATATATTTCAGAGAATATTTATTCACAATATTTCTGGTTTAACAGTAGAGAATTAATACTTAACTTCATAATCAGAGAGGATTGTTTAGTTTTTGTTACTTCTGAGCACCAACTAAAAGTTAATGAGAAAAGGTGTGCTTCACTGAAAAAGCCTTAAGACTTAGACTATATTATAGTTTGTTGATATTTTTACATTCAAATAAAATATAAACCGACTGACTGTTAAAAAGCTTTTTTTCCTAACGAAAGTACTGCAGGTTTTTTACTGCAGATTTTTTATGCAATAAAGTCATCATCAAGCATGCTTGAATCACTAAACTTTGTGCATATTTAGTTAATGTGAGTAGGCAAATAAACTAGTCTCAATTAACTGCATCCTTCTTTTAAATTCATGCAATCAGATGAGACCAGGTTTTGTACTGCAGGTTTTTTTATGCAATAACGTCATCATCAGGCGTGCTTGAATCACTACTCTCTGTGCATACTTATTTAGTGTGAATAGGCAAATAAACGTGTCTCAATTAACTGCATCCTTCTTTTAAATCCATGTGTTCAAGATGAGACCAAAATTACATACCTGTTTTGTCATGTTTGCTTTATGAAACCCTGTAAAGTATTACTCTACAATTTACTTAAAATAACAGTAACATGTTATATTAAGGTGCTGCTTATGAATGTTTTATAAATGTGTTATAAATATATAAGAGATGCTTAATAACTATGTTATAGAGTGTTAATAAAACATTATATATGGTTTATAACCATGCCATAGACTCAATTACATTTTTATAAAGGGGACAGTTTATAGCTACCTATTGTACTTTGGAATGTTTAACCGTAACTCCATCTATGGCTATTGCATGGTTATAAACCATATATAATGCTTTATTAACACTATAACATTGTTATTAAGCATATATTATATATTTATAAAACATTAATCAGCAGCCCCTTAATATAAAGTGTTACCAAAATAACTAAATATAAACAGAGCACTTCACATGTAGTGGTTGTCTGTTGATTCAAGGTCTTTTTGCCCTTCCTCATTTGCAATAAAACAATTGTGTAGGGTAGCATCACGGCAAGGCTGGTCAGCGACAGGAAAGAAGACACAGAGGCAGAATACTGCAGTTTAGCGCGGATGCTAGTGATGTGAATGAAGCTTCAGCTGGTTGGACCTTACATGAACCAAAAGAGGCAAACAGTGTCACAAAGCAAAAGTTAATTTGGTTCAGTTGAGTCATTGCACCTGTGAGTGTTCCTTTTAGGAATCCTTTGATGTTTCTGACATTGACAATAACAAAAACGTAATGATTTTACCTACACTGCACTGTCAAATTTCTAGCACAGTGCACCGTTTCAGACAAGCCGAAAATAATAGATTTTGCAATATTTGTATACACATAAATGATGAAATAAGCATGAAATTCTCCTCTCTGAATCAATATTAACTTGATGTGTACTTCTGCTAGGCAGCATTGCCTACCTGTCCAGTTAGTGGAGGAGTAAATTGTAACCTGCTTTAGAGATAACACCGCTCCTAAATGAGCAAATAGGGTTTAATTTCCTGCTGGTACCGGTACGAAGAAGTATTTTGTAAGTTCCCCTAGAGTATAGAAAAACATGTTGAATAATATTGAACTCCAAATAAATACAATAACCTCACTTTTGAAAGTTGAACAACCTTATATGAATTTTGATATATATATATATATCACGTTGCATGCTAGCGCAAAGCTTGGTCCACATGCTGGTTCAAATCCAACAAGGGGGTCTGTATATTTCATATATATATATATATATATATATATATATATATATATATATATATATATATATATATATATATATATATATATCAATTTGACATTTTTTAGTTACCGGTACTACCTTGCCTTGACTTTAAAGACATTGGGTTGTTCAGATCTACCATCAGATGGCACTAAAGAGCATGTGATTTGGATCAGTGAACATTTTTTCTGTGAACGAGTGGTTCAAAGGGCTCAGTGATTTATAGGGGTTCACTTTTCCCATCACTAGCGGATGCACACTTTTATTAACTGAAATATACAACAATAGTTAAACAAACAAACACAAACTATCAATCAAAAGACCAACAACCAAGCAGTGCTATCACAGTGTTGGGCCGGGGCACAACCTGCTGCTCCCATTCCATTCCCCAAACTAACCACCTAACCAAGTATCTGGCTTCTCTTTTATACAGGTGGCCATCCCCAAATTGGCAATCAATTAACCAATTTGGGAATGGCCACATTCCACACTTATTTCTGCAGGGATGGGATTTTAACCCCATCCCTGCCAAACTTAAATCCTACAACAGAACAATTTACATGCAGGGGCATCCGCCCTGCCACAATAATCAATTTATCCATGGTACAATTAAGGGTTAACACAATGTCATTAAAACTATTCATTAGAGATGTTAATGTGTCCTATCTTGGGTAGTTCAAGAACATGTCTGAGAGGTAGATAATTTAAGAACAATTCATTTAAGTTGTTATTAAAATGTGTGGTAGAGTTGTAGGTTTTGTGACCCCACAGTGTGAAGATCCAAGAACTCCACTGTATCTGATTGTGACCTACTTTTCCTTAGTCATAAAATAAAATAATTTCACTGTAATTTCTGTGAAAATCAAATTCATTGTTAAAGGTTTCAAAATTAGGCAGGCTGGCATCAAACAAAAACGTGAAACGTATCATCAATCCACAAGACCATCATTACCGGGTGCGTAGATGTATACTGCATAAAGAAACTTGATTCACTGGCAGCAATCATCTTTACAAAAAGATTACTGCAGAAAAAGTTTGCCTGCTGCTGCTGAACCATGGAAGACAGAGGTTTTTTTTCATTTTTCTAACACAATTTATTGTAGTCCAGACAACAACATTACATGCATGGAGACGATGAAGGTTCATGTAGTTAATTTTGACCTTACGCTATAAAATCAACTTATGACAACCTCATTAAGTACCAAGATGACTCTAAGAACTATGAGCCAAGGTTGACTCCAAGCATGGTTAGTGTACAGGGTCTTGTTAGTTTATAAAGTGCTGCATCATTAAGCAAAGTGGTGTGTATAAGAAATATGAGTGCTTTGTTTAATAAGAAAAATTGTTTCTGTATTCCACTCCCAGAGCCAGGCTGACGTGCCACACAAATGGAAGATATATTGCTGCTATCATCTTATGAACAGCTATCAGATTTTGTATTTTATTTCCATATATGTGAAGCAAGAATACTTGCAATCAATGCAGACGTGTAACACTTACAGCTCCAACAAAACTCATTGATTCTCAGAAAACAAGGCATTTACAGGACCATGATTTTAAGCCTTAAAAAGCCCCAACTTTCAGCAAGTGCCAATGCCAGCTAAACATGTACACTTATTTTTATAAATTATCGCCTGCAATCACCTGCGTTTAAAGCCCCAGGTCATTTTTAAGAGCGGTTGCATCTACAGTTACTGAGATTAATTCTAGACATATAATCTCAGGTCCTTATGGAATCCATATCCTAGCCCAAGGACAGGAATGCACAAGCTTGAGTCTGGAATCAGAAGACATCATTGTCCAAGAAAACTTGATTTATGATTGTATGCAACTAAGGCCTCAAAAAGCTTGCACTGTATATTATGTAAAGAATACAGAACGTGGTAAAAATATAGCACACTTTCTCTGTCTAAAAATATGTGTGCATCAAAATGCTTTAAGTACTTGAAACAGACCAGGCTCAGTAATATATTTTAATAGGTATGTTCTCTTTTTCATTCCTAGCTATGCTATTAATCCCTTCACTGCTAGGGCTTTTTCAAAGCCCAGTGCTAGAGGTTTTTCTTGAATTTGGGACTGAATCATTTCAAAGTCAATTTGCTCACAAATATCTAAAGGAAACACAGGAAACCTATATTGTTTTTTTCAGCACAATCAGAACTTTTTAATGATATAATTTACTTCGGCATATCTACTTAACGTATTGAGAAATTGCAGGCTAAATGTAAAATAAAATTACAAATGATATTCTCTTTTAAATTATATGCAACTTGAAATCCCTGGAAAAGTAATTTCCTACATGGTAATTTGACAAATTGCATGTGTCTTGCATTGCTAATATGTTAACTATCTATGGAGAAAAAAAAAATTAGGAGTTAGTATGTTTCTGTCATGGTTGCATCAACATTTTTATTAAAAAATAATAAACATTTAAAACAGTACATCAGTGGGTCAATATGTAAACTGTACATATTTTTAAATGTAGACAAAAACTAAATACAAAATATAATTTCAAAAGACTAAATCCCCCTACACATGTCCTAAAATTTTGTTAGCGATTACTCACTCGCAGCCTTTATGGCATCGACATATTTTATATTATTATTACTGCGGATGGTGCAACATAGCCTGGGACAGTATACAGCAATTAATAACGATTGATTAGTTCTGAAAATAACTGTTGAAAATAAAATCCAATTTGACAAAAATACCTCCTGTGGGTCTGCTAAATGTTGTAGCCATCAGGATTTGCTCAAATCAAACCACGATCCGAAAAATAAAACTCTTCAGTTTGTTTATTTAACTTACTGGATTCCAGACTGAACAACACAGATAAATCCTATAGGCAAGTTTAGGTCTCAATCATTCACCATTTGATTTACTTGATCAACCCACCAAT
This sequence comes from Acipenser oxyrinchus oxyrinchus, assembly GCA_030684275.1. Classification (NCBI taxonomy): domain Eukaryota; kingdom Metazoa; phylum Chordata; class Actinopteri; order Acipenseriformes; family Acipenseridae; genus Acipenser; species Acipenser oxyrinchus. The sequence continues at coordinate 66,675,832 of CM060251.1, forward strand.
CACACATATGCCACGGTACAACAGAGACAGCATACAGTAATCAATAGTGATCGATCAGTTCTGAAAATAATTATTGAAAGTAAGATTAAGTTTGCTTAAAATAGGTCCTTAGATCCCCTAAATGTTGTATCCATCAAAAGTTGTGCCAATCAAAGCACTATAAAAAATATAATACAGACCTGCATCTGACTTCTGCATCTGACATTGAATAAGACAGAGAAATCGTATACAGGGCAGTTTACACGTCAATAATGCACTTTTTAAATGTCGTGACCGATACATCATTCACATACTTTGAGAGCTTAAACCGTTCTACACACTCTGTAAAAAAAATTGAAATGATCGGATGCTCACAGCCGGCGCTACAGTGAGATTTATTTTAGGACGTACGTCTTACATCCCCTAGCACTTTATGAGGACATTTTTAGGATGTACGCCATAGATCCAATAGCACTGAAGGGATTAAGCAGAAACTGAGGCAGTTTGATTCATCAAGCAGCCTTGAACAACAGCAGCTAAAACCTTTGTTGAAGTCACCCTTTTTAAAGACTGTAACCATTTTCCCAGTCCATAGCACTTCATTCAACTTCAGTGCATTATGGGAAAAAAACTCCTTTTGTTCAGTCAGGGAACTCATGTGATAGATGATGATGTCCGCTTGGTTAGAGCGCGTCAGCATTCCAGCAGACAACGCTGCCTCCTGCACGGGGTGAGACAACAATGCTGATCTTGTGGTCTAGAGCACAACTGACCTGATATAATGAAGGCGGGGCAACGGTATGGTTGATACCGACCTAAAGCAGATCAAGGTGGAAAAATGCAGGAGAGATAACTGGGGGAAAAAATCTCTGGGGGCCCATGGCCTTAGGCTGCCTCCCCTCCAGGTGTGGACTTTTTTTGAATTTTTAAAAGTATTTTACTGAATTTCCAAAGCCATAAGTTTTTGAGCAGATCAAATGTCTTTGATGTTGTTCCTTAAATACAGTTCATAAGCAGATGAAGTCCAGCAACCTGCAACGCTGCAGCTGTGGCGGCACTGATCCTGAAGGAATGCCCCAAGTAAATGTAGGCACAATTACCTGGCATCAATAACTATTTTTGATATAAGGACATATCTGAACTAATCTTCATGAGACAATTTGGTCAACCAGTTGCCCAACACGTGGAAGACAGTTAGAAGGTACAGTAAAATATAGGACTTTCTTCAAAAGTCCTATTTAACTTGCAGCCAGAACTTTGAATTGGTTTAGGAATTGGTTTCCGAATTGGTTTCTGAGTCTAACATGGCTTCATAAGAGAAGATAGCGTTAAGCTTTATACCTCTTGACTGCAAGAAGATTCTGAACCCTGCAATAAATGAATGTCAAAGAAAGCTCCGTGTTCAGGACTCCCGCTGATTGGAAAAAGAGACGTCTGCGAGTCAGTTTATCTATGCGTCAAAAAGAACGCTTCTGTTTCCAGAGGTAACCACAGCATAACGAGACTGTGTCTGCCTTTGAGGCAAAGTATTTTAGGAAAGAAGAAAACACACAGGCTGTGTGTGAAACACCCACTTGGGTTTTGAAGATAAAGGAACACACAGACTGCGTGTGAAACCCCCACTTGGGTTTTGAAGACAAAGGAGCCCAACTTGGGTTTGAAGATTTGTGGAAACAAAGCGAAAATTTAACTACAATGGAAGATTTGTTCTGCAGACTTTTGTGGTCTTCTTCAAGGTACTGTTGATTTTAATTTCATTACCTTTCCCTTGTGGAACTAGAGTAATTAATTGTAATTACAACACATAGAAATTGATAAAATAGTTATCTTAAATTGCACTTTTAACATGCATATGAAAAACCTAAGAGTTTGAACCTTGTTAAAAAGTAACTAAGCTGCTTAACTCATATTGTCATATGAAGTGCTTATTTGAAAGTATGCTTGTGTAATTGTTATTAAACAGTTGTAGTCCAGCCTTAGCTGTTATATGTTATTTAGAAAAATTGTAATTGAACAAAGTTTTGTTTTGCATTTAAATGATAAATGCTTGGGTTATATTGCCTGTCAGCAGTAGACGCAGGGCCACTGCCTGTGTAGTTGACCTGAGGGAACTGTCAGCAGAGTGACGTCATCACCTGCTAGCAGATCCATGCAGCCTAGAATGAGATTGAGACAGAGGAGTTCATGAACTGTGTTAGAATGAAATGTTGAACCTATACTGGATGCTAGGAAAGCAATAGGATTCCACTTGTACTGTAGGGTAAATGCATTATTGAGAAACAACATATATAGAAGCATATACATTCAATGAATAAGTGTTTACTTGTGCTGCATTGGTGTGTATGTGAACTATTACCTCTTGATGATTTTCTAAGTTTTTCCTTTCTGTACCATTGGTATTATTATATAATAAACTGCTACGATATTTTAACCTACCATGTTGTGGTTGAGGGTGTTTTGTGTGTTCATTGTAATTCCTCGATCTTATACATGTCATTAAATAAAAAGGATTATGATGAGGTCTTAATTAACGTGAATGAATATTCAGATTATTTAATAGATAACTAATAGATTGTCTTTATTTAGTCGGTGATCTAATATGGTAATGGTTATATAGTATTCATTCAAGTTGATTAACACACATTAATTTGAACTATTGTAATTATTCAAATTAATTAATTGTTTAAATTAATTATTAAACAAACTAACGTAATTAGCCCCACATAATGAATAGGGGACAGATTGCAGTCATTTCAGATGGGAGGAAAACCAAGTCCTTGAATGGGTTACAGGGAGGCTGTCATGAAGAGGGGGACATCCGTGGTCGCATGGTGAGGTTCCGTGACATAGAAGAATGGGGACAAAAACAAGTGTTACTGCGAATTTGGATGGAGATGACAGTTACCTGCACAACACATGATGAAAGCAGACAAAACAGAGATATCTGTAGGCAGCTCGCTAACGCTGAGGTTCCTGCAGAATGCGTAGCCAAAGTACTGAAGCCAAGCAGAATCATAAGAATATCTTCTGAAACAGAAGTGGCTGGATTCCGAGATTTTTTGAAGCTGGATCTTCGGGGGCAAACTGATCTCGGACGGCTTTCTCGCAGAAATTACAGATGTGCAAAAATTCACAATGGGTATAAGAACAAACACTTTAATTGAACTTATTACAGAGTTGAGAATCTCCGATGTTATATACCTGACGCCTATAGGGATCTGAATCTTTTTGCATTGTGGATGTCACAGAATTTGTATGGGGGTAGAATGTAGCTGATTTGAGTTATATGAGAAGGATTGGAACACTGTTTTGGGTCAGAAGTCTGGGGTGTTGCAGAATGACCCGCAGATGGAACAAGCTACTGGGCGAGGGCTGGTAAAGTGTCTATTGAAAAGTTCTAAGTCCAGGATAAACCAGTTTAGTCTTTGGTTAAATTGCTGTAGGTATAGGGCTACTTTTGCAGAGAAAGATTTATGGTATTCGTAGAACAGGGTCCCTCCATACCTGCAGTTTTGAGAAAAACATAAATAATTAGAAGTTATTTCATCTTTAAAAAGATGGATCAATTATTAGTTTTACTGGTACTTTTAATGCTAATATACACCTGGTTGCCATCTGGCTCCATAATCATGGGACACTTTAAGGTCAGTTTTTTTCTAAACCACTACAATATGAAATCACAGTTTGATCACAGTTGTCACTATCGACCAGGCTGCCATCTTTACGTGACTGTATTTGTACACTAAAATATCTTTTTTGAAATAGGTCACTTGATGTTGCTAGAAAACTCACATGATGGGCAGCATTGGATATCATTTTTGTTTCAGTCAGGAAACTCAAATGATAGAAAGAACAAAATGTATTAAACTTAGACAAGACAAAACTACATTATACATATTTTCATTACATTCTTTGGCCTTTGGAGGAGGTGGATCCAGGTGGAGGCTGGGCAGGAGAAGAACTCTGACACATAGCATGACGAATGGATTGAGGTAAGATATAAAATCCTTTCTAGCTGGTCATTGGACATGTTGTTTATCGGATGACGAATGAAATACTAGCCATTGGACTGACGCGTGATCTGGGTATTGGACGTGCCTAATGTGCTTGATGTTTATGATTTATCCAGCTTAAAAGTGAGTTCCCTGCCTGAACCACCGCTTTGCTGAATTTCTGGAAATATATCTCAGTATAACGGCAATTAGTCTCATAGGGCTATACTGGGGTCATTTCACATTTGTTCTATTTCTGGTTAATTTTTTGTAAACTTTCCTAGAGACTGTTATAAGAACATAAGGACATAAGAAAGTTTACAAACGAGAGGAGGCCATTCAGCCTATCTTGCTCATTTTGGTTGTTAGTAGCTTATTGATCCCAGAATCTCATCAAGCATCCTTGATTATAGCTGCTGGTAAAGTCTGCTTGGCCATATCTTAAAATGCATGTACTAATTTAAAATTGTGTGTGGACAACCAGGAAACCATGCGTAAAAAACATGAGCAAATCATGTTGCCAACTGAAATACTCATTTGCAGTTTGAATTTTCCATTTAGGTGGAAACTGATGACCATAAAACAGGATCTAATTCCCATCATCGCAAACCACTGTTAAACTTCATCTGACAATCAGAGTGTGCTGGCAACCTCACAGCAAGCAGAAAACACTGCATATTCTACAGTATATATCATTGACACAGTGCTTGCTAAAATTGGCACATTTATAATGGACATAATATTAACAATTGACATAAATTGCCATCTTGATTTTGTTGTTTTACCAAATTAATGAACACTTGAGAAAGGCTAGCCACATTGCTGTCACTTACTGGTACATAATGCTCCTTTGAACAATATTATAAAACATAATTACCACTGGACACGAATAGGATCCTCAATTCATCTACAAAATCTTAATACAATAGATGCCTGAAGGAGAAATACATACCAGTGGCAACCCCACATTAATCGTCCCAGTGTCACAAGTCGGCTAGCCATGATAACCCAAGCCATCTATCTTCCATATGCATCATCTTTGCGTCGCTAAATTCTTGTCACTTGTGTTTAAATATTTATACCGGGCATCAGTATTAAACTCATGCATTTATTTAATAGACAGTGTCTGACATCTGCAAAGTAGATTTGGATCTGGTTTTCCATCTTACTGAAAGGTCACATCACTAAAGAGTTATGTCCTTTTTTTTAGACAGGTTTTACTGAAACTTGATACATGTTCTGAAGGCTGAAGAAAATACATTGGTAAGCTACCACTGAGTCTGAATCTGGCCATGGATGTACAATTTTTGAAACTATTGGGTGGTTTAAAGATTAGTTAAACTGTTGATTGTAAGCATATTGATCATATGGCCCCATTAACCCAGCTTGCTCCCATTTCTCTCTTTCCTTGGATAAACCCCTTGTTGAGATGCAACATCTCCTTTAAATGATGTTCTTCTGGCAGAAAATAAAATTGTTATTTTGAAATCACTGCATCTTAAAATAAAGTTTTGAAATGTCAAGATAATTTTTCTTGCGTTCTCCACATAACACTTTGAAGTCGAGAGCCTGAGAATTCATGTTGTGTTGAAACTTGTTTTAATGCACATATTCCACCATTGAAGAATGTCACTGCCTGCTTAGTCATATCTGAAATTATTTATTAATTTGCTAAAATAAACGTTCAATGATGTGTTCAAAATGTATAGTAGTTTTAGAAATGCCAACAGTCAAAGTCATTACCTATTTTAGGCTAATGTATGCAGAGTTGCTTATGAATAAAATGAACATTCATACTTATCTATTTTTCTTTAGTCGTATGACGTGACAGTCTGCTAGGGTGAAAATTACAGATTCCATCATGCATTTGGTTTAATACTGCATTTGCATTTCAGGAAGGGAATAGATTATTCTATCAGAAATATTTTATAATCTAGATTGCAAGCGGTGTATGGTAATATAATGATTAGTACTGTAAAGGCTTTATGTAAATGGTATTTTATATAAAGGCATCTGTTGCTTGGGAAATGCAAAAATCGCATGTCAAATAAACAAAATCATTATGCCCAATTCTATCTGACATTTAAGAACTTGCTTTGATGCTAAGCAGCTCTAATATACTGTAAATGTGATACAGCCATAAATCTGAAGCCAAAGAATGAAGGCAAAGAAGAAATATTCTACTTTGGTCACATACTTTCAATTCAAATATAGGTACTGTTTCCCCGATTACTGAGTTTATTAATTTATGTACTGTATTTATTGTCAATCCCATATTTATCTTGTAATATCCAATGTTTATTTTTATTTTCAGTTTTTTATTTAATCAGTAATTTAAAACGAATGTATCTACTACAATTGTTTCACTTATTAATAAAATATACTATAATATGTTTTATTTACATGCTGCTTACATGGTTGTCCTACTCTCCCTCTCTCGTCTCTTCTGTTTGTCTGTTCTCTTTATCTCTCCCCTCGTAAAATACGTAAGACTTGGAGGCAGTTTGTTCGGTCAAAGGCACAATTATATTCTCCTGGGTTTTAGAACATTACAGGTTAAACAGAGCCAATACTGTAGGCTAAACAAAGGATGCATTAACACTTACACAACTTTAACCTTTTAGTGAAAAATGGCGTCTCTCCCCTTTTTTTTCTTCTTCGAACCCGGGAAGTGACATACCCAACAATAATTACTGATGAAACCCACTAGTGGGCAGTATTTAACCAACAACAGTTGTAACCAACTACTGAGCTTACAATACTCTTTATTTTCCTTTGGACAAGTCAGAATTTAAGGTACACTGGTGCACAATGCTTAAGTTCCATAACCTTGTGTCTCTGTGAAGTGATAAAGACTTGTCACAGAGTGGATTTGTTCCCTTAAAAAGTGTGACAAAAATAAATAATTGCAGTACCTTGCTTCAAATTACTGGACCACCTACAGACAGTTCTCTCCCTCACCTCCCTCACCTCCCATCTCCCAGAAAAGAATAGTGTAATGATGTGAAAGAACATCATCTTTCACACTGCAGCAAGGTTCAAATCTATCTCCCCTGGCCAAAGACATAAGCTACTGATTCTTCTTGACCTCATCAGCATTTGACAGCATGCTAACATAGAGGTATACTGTAGAAAGTTGGGGGTTTAACAGTGTGCTGTTATCCAGTTGACTTCTTTAGCTCACTGGGAAGTCACTGATTTCAATCTCAAGGTCTGTGGATTGAATCCTAGTATCTGGTTACTTAGTATTAATGCACCTTCAGACAAGACCGGTGTAGCCTACTATTGTTTGTCGGTATGTCAGTAATGTAATCAGTAATTCATAACAACCCCATTGCTTGGGTGAATGGGAATTCATTTATTGAATTCATTGTGCATGTCACATTTAAAAGTTTTCTCGAACATGCTTGTATTAAGCCAACTGTTTCTACTCTGCTTGGTGTTGCTCTTTTTGTGTCTTGGTTTGTCTTTGGCAATGATGAAATTGCTGTCCTCACTCATATTCAGAGCTATTCAAATGTATTCAATAACACGGGCCAGATTTGGGATTTCTGTCATCATTTTGTATTCAATTTAAAGTTCACATTCCGTCAATTCAAAAACAAATTGGGTAATGTACTTTTGCTGGAAATTTTACTCTTTGGGCCAGATTTTCGAGACGTTGCAAAGTAGTTGTGCTGGCGCAAAGGTCATCTGGGCATGATTTTTGAAGCTCAAAGTTGGGGCAAAAGTTTTTTGCACTGAAATGCGATTTTGAAGCAATGCTTTCCGCCATCTTTTAGGGCTAGCGCTAGCAGCAGTGGTCGGCATAACTTTTGAGACGTGGTGTCATTAACATGATGCAGCGCAAAGCCGGCGCTGGGTGCTGCGTTTGCATTTTGAACGGGACATCTCAGGCAGGCTTATTCGGAGCACAATCATCGGCACCGGGGGTAAAAGGGAGTGAAACGTGGAGAAATAAGAGAAGAGGAACGTAAAGACAAAACGTAAGTATATACACATGTATATTTATATTTTATAAATCAAATATTTATTCATGTTGTTTGTTTGTTTTTAGAGAGAATGGAACCTGCATCAGCATTCCTGCGTCGAAGGGAGAGAAGAAAGATATCAAAAGAGTTTTCTGAACTGTGTCGCTTTTTATGCCTTTCAGACAGTGAATGCAGACCTCTGACTAACAAGTAAATTATAGCTGATATCTGCCAGTTACTGCAGCCAGATGTGGAAAGAGATACAGAAAGCTATAACGCATTGCCTGTTGCATTAAAGGTCACGGCTGCCCTAACTTTTTTTGACACTGGGTCCTTTGAGAGGACTGTAGGTGCCACTGCAGTTATTAGCCAGTCAGCTGTAAGCGGTGCAGTACACAGTTACTGCAGCTCTAGTGAAGCGTGCAGGGCAAAGTATTTGTGGCTATTATGACACCGTTTTGCAACCCCAAGTACTCCTGCTGAACATGGGTATAATCAAGCCATCATCTCTGCTCGATCTGTCATTGAGCGCACATTTGGAATGTTAAAAATGCGTTTCGGATGTTTGGATCAGTCAGATAGTACTCAGGTCAGCGATTTTTTCGTGGCATGTTGTTTTTTTCAAAATATTGCCATACAAAATAGATGTCATATTGACCTTCCAGAGGATACAAGCTTTTAGGGAACATGAGACTTTTAGCCTAGGGAACACTGGGAGACGCTCCTGCTGCCACAGGGAGCACCTTTTTTTTAATATGTATTGATTAAAATTGTGTACTATAATATACATTGTACTGTATTAGGAATACTTGTTTTTTTGTAGGCTATCCAATGAATTGTTTTTTCTAATTTTAAAACAATTAGTTTTTTGTGGAAAGAGGACACATCTGTCATATCATGCGATATGCATTATTAATGAGCAGTGTCACTATTGGATGTGCACATAGACTATTAGGAGTATACAAAAAGGGACGTTCAGGGTGCAACGTTCTCTCTTGCCTCAGCCCGAGCAAAAGACAGCACTGCCATAGTGTCATGTACATGCTGGAAATAAAGTTGAGCATGGTTCGCACTTACCTTGTCCTGAGACCTGTGTTCTGGAGTAACAATTGTTTTCCACAGAATCTGCAAAGTAAAAGGAGAGCCTAAGCGAGACCAGAGCGACCAAAAGAAGGCCTGAGTACTGAGTCAGTGAGTGAGGCAGTTTGCCACGAGGTCATGAACATGACAACATCGCATTAAATGCCTGAGTTCACTCTAAAACCATACATTGATGAGAATAGCATATAAGGTAAGCATTATTGACTATATTGTAGTTTAGGGGTCCCTACTATTTGCAAAACCACTTTTTTTACATACTAAGACACGCCTGTCTTAGTATATTTAAGTATGTTTGTGTGGTTTTATGTTTAACAGAGATCTAAAGTCGCTACAAACTGTAAAAGACAATGAAACCCTTTATATTACTAGTATAATAATTTCTCAAAATTCCTCTTCAGAAAGCACCTGTAGAACTCCTCTGTTTTTCCCCTTGGACACTTATCACCCTTCCTTAAATACACTTTACTTGCTCTTATCTGCCCTCTATTTTACTGCATTTAATCCTGTACTTTAGAGTACTGTAATCTGCCTAGTGTTATTTAATCTGTAGTATTTTGTATTTAATTATATCCTGATGTAACTATCACTGACACTTATCTGCTGTATTATTGAATCGTATTTTGTCACACTTGTACTTGCTTGAACCAAAGTCATTGTATTTATCTTGCTCTTAATTGTATTATTACTTGTACTGTGATTTCTTGAAATGTATTTGTTTATGACTGTAAGTCGCCCTGGATAAGGGCGTCTGCTAAGAAATAAATAATAATAATAATAATATATAAATCTCACAAAATATCGTTCTTTTGATTATACTGTTCACCTAATTACACTTGGCTAAACAAAAGCGAGTTTGTGGTTTTTATGATATAACAGTTTGTTTTTCAGACAAGAGTCAATTTTGGGGCTTGGCCACTGCAACATGTCTGTGGCACTGTCATTTTCAGTTTCATATATATTTGTTCCTATGCCTCTTTCACATTTCTCGATGTTTTATGTCATATATTATTGTCAGCCTCCTGCAAAAATATCTAGTGTGGCGTGAAGTGTTCTGCGAATTGTCAAATTCCACTTCATGCTGCAATGGTGTCTCTTCCATGTTAGATACCAAAAACACAGAGTTAGCGCTGCTTATTCTTTTTCTCAACTCAATATTGCTGAGCATCCTACTGTAACTAAAAAAAACAACATTTGTGATAAAGTAGCTTACATTTAGTACCTTTAATTTGCACATAAAATGCTTTATGGATTTAAAAATAATGTGAAATTCAATAAAGACACTTTGTTGTTCTTACTTCAAAGCTTCAAGGCAAACCATGTTTCCCTAGGTTTTTGCTTTTCCTTTTCATTTCTTGGAAATATACCAGCAAATATGATCTTTTTTAATTGAATGCGGCACTATTTATTGGTGTTGTGTTCCAGAACAAAACCAGCTGTCCCTCCTTTGAGGAAAATACTATGTTTTTCTGATTGATTATTTACCCAGGAGGCTGAATGAAATGCTTTTCCAAAAACAGTAAGCTCATAAAACAGCAACTTACACCAAATGGCAGTATTCCCAGAAACATTTTTGATCTCATAAACTGAAACAATTTAACAGCTGGTATGGGTTTTTTAAATAAGTGGCAGCATTTCTTCAATACAATTAAAGTATTACATTTCTGGTTATCCACCTTTAAAAATCTGGTTGGTTACAGGGTTCAACATAGCCAACCAATTTAGATAAATAAATTCACATGACTTGTTTGAAGACTCTGATGCACTTCATAATGCAGGTACATTACATGAATTCCTAAATATTGTAATGTACTACAGACTACACATAGTTTAAAATGAAAGTGACAGCTATCAGAATGCATGCACTGCACTGCACTGCACTGTACTGCAGTGCACTGCACTGCGCTGCACTGTACTGTAAACTCTGTTCCATACCATTTTGATGTCTAGCTGCGTGTGACGGATAAATGAGAGTCAGATAAATAAGGGCAGAGTGAATACACACAGAGTATTGCTTTTCCACATTGACATTAAAGGAGTCATATCCCAAGGCTTTACAATCTAATTTCTTTTCGAATAAAATAAGCACCTTAAGGTCTGCTGGAGATTTTCTTTTGTTTTTCACTTGGGGATGCTGTTTGCAGATTTTACAAGTTCACACTGTAGTTTCAGAAATGTATAAATCCTTCTACCCAGGAACATGTCAAATCATGTGGTAAAGATCAAATTCAAATTGTCAAAAAAAAACCTAGCAAAGAGCAAATATATTAAACTCAAATGAATGGGAACCAGCGTTAACTGATAATGTTGTAAATATTGATAAAAGTAAGAAAATATATTTAAATCCCTAAGTTTAATTCCTTTTATTAACACCTTTAATGCAGCCATTTGTTTTGACTGCAATTATACGCCTGCAAATAAACTTATGAGTGATCTGTTTTACAACCTACAGTAGCTATCCTACTATCATGTTATTTAGCATGTTGTTTTATTATGCATAATGATCAGTGTAACAGGGGAGACCTGGACTGGCCGCCTGACGATGCTGCGATGCTGCAGGAAGAGGGCGGCAGTCCCCGGAATCCGCCTGTCAGTCATGGCAGTGACACAGAGAGGTGGGGAAGAGGGTGTGTGCTTTCCTCTCTCTGAGTGGCTGGGGCGGCTCATGGGGATTGTCCGCCTATAAACAGATACTGTGTTGTTCCCTCAGGTCTGCCCTTTTTAGATGAGTAAGCTGGTGGAGGCGCTACGGACGGAGCGGGTTGGAAGAGAGCCGCCAAACCAGCGCAAAGGAAAACACAAAGGGAAGGATATTGTGTAGCGGGGAATGAATGGGCAGACCCCAGAGTTTATATAGAGAAGTGAGGGAACACGGGTTAGTGTAGGACGGAGTCCCGGCCGCAAGGGAAGCGACGGTTGGGGAATCAGCTGCAAAGTACAGCACCTTTTATTTTGTAGAGTTTTGTTAACAGTGTTTATTTTTGTTGTTTTCTTTGTGCCTTCTGTTTTGCCTATGATTTAGTGCACCTGCGCGTGCGCGACCAGTGACCTGTCACCACCTTTACCATCGCTGGTAACAACGGTGTTGCAGTGCCACCTTGTGGCTGAAAATAAATAGTGCACCCAAGTGGTGTTTAGAAACCCAGTTTTCTGTCTCCTGTGTCAGTGATTCTCG
>CM060251.1:67288546-67606046 GCA_030684275.1 Acipenser oxyrinchus oxyrinchus
GATTGCTTTCATTCTTCATTAGGAATAAAAGTATCAAAACATTAAAGAGTTAAAATAATATCACAGTCCTTAAAGACTGGATCTAAAACATCACGTCTGCCTGGTACACAATGTTCTGTCTTTGAACACTCTCCATTAAAATGAGGACAACATATGTGACCTTTTGTGCAATGCCACTAGTTCTTTCTCCCTTGTATGAATTGCCAGCATTACAAGATCAGTCCTGGCGGTATACATTCCACTGTTATCATTTTTTGCAGTCAACTACAGAATATTAGGAATAAAGCAACGTTTCTTGGTTCTTTGAACAGATGTGTAATCTCTTAAAAAGATACCAACAGGTATCTTGAATGATACTACCACTTGTGATTGCATCTCTAGAGCTACGCTAATCGGGTCATTGAAATATTTCAGGCTCCTCAGTTACAATCTAAATGGAAATGACAGGAACATAAACCAAAGTACTGCTAATACATTTCTGTCTAACTTGGTGGAGTGTAAGGATGTATTACAATCGCTATTGCTGCTACAGCCATTGCTACATAAAGTACATACTTTTTGGGGGGTAAATTTAAATAAGTCTCTTTTTTGTTTGTGGTAACTGCCAATATGTTTGTAGAATGATCATGTTGATGACACTGAGCAGACCTGTATCAAATATCATCAAAATATAACTTGCACAAATAGGAATAATTAAAAAAAAAAGGATTAGCTCCTAAACATTTTTTTTTTTAAGATGACACATCAAGGGATGCAATATTTTATATATGCACATCCTAAATGAAGTTAGAGAGATTTTAAATACATATTTTTGGCACCTCCTGAAATGTGGCAATATGTTTGTTTTCTTTAAATAAATAATTTCCATTCTTCTATACTCCTTTTCATTTTCTGTTCCACTCTGTTTCTCAGCATCTGAAGGATTCAGTAGTGTTCCATGCGGAGTCTCTTCAGGCTCTTACTGTAGGCAACTTTCTACCTTATTCCCCAAACAATCAACAACACGAAACAGCTAACAGGCCTCTATGGTGACCAAGCAATCAAGTTAGAATGTATCACACCAGCGGCGGCCGAAGAGATTATTTTTAAGCTTTGTAAACTCCAGCTGGGTACCAAGTCAATTTTCTACAAATCAAAATGCACCGACCTTAAAAAGGATTGCAACAGGGGCTTTCCATCGATAGTCTTGGAAATGCCTGCATTTTCAAAACTATCCTCAAAAGAACCAAACTCTCTTCAAAAAACAAAAAGGGGGAAAGGTAAATTTAATTATTGCAAATGAGAGGTATGAAAACCAATATTAAAACCTTGATTAGACCTCCTTTAACCACTAGGGTATTTTATGTAGTTCTTACTTGAAATCTGTAGAATGTGCCATCGTCCTTTAGTGTTAGTACATGGTCTGAGATTGGAAAGAAGTATCCGTGTGCTGCCATCAAGGTCCCAACGTGCAGGGCCTCCACTGGAAGTAAAGCAAGCCAAATGTATTTATTAATTCTAAAAATTGTTAACAAAACGCATTATGAAATCTAAGTAAAACACATGCATGCACTCTATCTGTAGTCAAATCAATCAATGTTAGATGGCTTTTGAAAGTAAAAGTCAAGATGTTTTCAAATGTATCAATACAGAATTGTGTGTTAATTATTAAAGAATGAAAAGGCTTAATTTTCAACAATCACGATTCAATAGTGTCCTGTTATATATATATATATATATATATATATATATATATATATATATATATATATATATATATATATATATATATATCTATATCTATATATATATATATATATATATATATATATATATATATATATATATATATATATATATATATATATATATATATATATCACAATGTATAGGGCACTTTTCATAATAACCTAGTCACAATTGAGATAAAGTAAAATGCTTCGCAGAGCCACCAAAAAGCTGATTCAAAAGTGGAAGTGCTGTATGGAGTGGGCAGAAGAGATAAAAAAAAAAATAAGGTCTGTTTTAGCAGAAGGCATGTTGCAGCTGACAGAACAGGGTTGCTGAAAACCTGGGTAGGAGACAGGACTCTGGGTTCTGAATGTTGTATCATCTGCAGCTTTGCTAAGGACTCCAGTAGAACATTGCAGTAAGTAATTCAGCTTTGGTGTTAAAAAGGCACAAACGAGAGTCTGTTTCTTAAGTAAAAACTACAATATAATCCATGTGTCATAAAGATTAGCAGAAAACTGCCATTATCAAGGAATGTTGATGTGCTGATTCTGTTTGATGAGCGAATTGTAGTAAATGTATAAAGCAGAACAGTATTGTGGGACATTGTTGCATTAAATACAGTTAGCAGTATTTAACCAAATAGCCAAATATATAAATAAAAGGTAGTATTTAAAAAATATGCAATTGAAAAAAACTGAGAAAATTGCCTGCAAAAACTAAAGTAAATTTTCCATTGAATGATCCCCTCAAGAAATACAATACTCAAGCTTCAGTTACATAAGCCCACATTCCAGACTTACCAGAAGATATATCAAGTTTAAGGGTGTACCTTAAAGAGCACATTCACAGGGAATGTTTAAATTAGAATGCAGCGCTTACTTAAAACTGTAAAAGTTTTGAGCCAAAGACACATTGTGAAATGGTATGTGAAATGCCTGTGTTGGTTCTTCAAAGTTACTTTCAGTAGTAACTTGAATTAATTAAGCATGTGTAAGTTTTGCATGTTACGTGTGACCAGTGTTTATGCTTTTTTTAACAAAAACTAAAACAAAAAATTTCCTGAATGAAATAGTAATAAAAACTGGAAAATGTTAAAAAAATAAAATGAAACATGAAAAATGAATATTCTGAGTTGTAATAATATAGTTTCACGAAAAATGCTATAGCACAGCCAAGCTGCAATGACTTCCTGCTCTGTGGCATTGTTGCCCAAAGCACATGGCTGAATGCACTGTCAAAAAAAGCGAACTGGAAATGTAAGTGAACCTAAAAAAGTCTCTTAAAATGTAAAGATACTGAAACTGAAAAAAAAATTCTAAACACTTAAATATATTTTAACAACCCCTGGTCTTGAGGCTCAGTTAGTTGAACAGGGTCCCTGTTTGGGTCAGGACCACACCACTAAAACAATAAACCCTTCCTCACTTGGACCTAGGAGTTTATGTTGACTATGTTGAGAAATGTCTTCATCTAGACAATGTGGGAAAGCTGTAAAAAAAAAAAGGCCAACAAGATGCTCGGATATATTGTGAGAAGTGTTGAATTTAAATCAAGGGAAGTAATGTTAAAACTTTACAATGCATTAGTAAGACCTCACCTAGAATATTGTGTTCAGTTCTGGTCACCTCGTTACAAAAAGGATATTGCCGCTCTAGAAAGAGTGCAAAGAAGAGCGACCAGAATTATCCCGGGTTTAAAAGGCATGTCGTATGCAGACAGGCTAAAAGAAATGAATCTATTCAGTCTTGAACAAAGACTACGCAGTGATCTGATTCAAACATTCAAAATCCTAAAAGGATCCTATCATCCTATAGACGATGTCGACCCAGGGGACTTTTTTGACCTGAAAAAAGAAACAAGGACCAGGGGTCACAAATGGAGATTAGATAAAGGGGCATTCAGAACAGAAAATAGGAGGCACTGGGATTCTTGGATCAATAAGCTACTAACAACCAAACAAGCAAGATGGGCTGAATAGCCTCCTCTCATTTGTAAACTTTCTTATGTTCTTATGAACCTATCACCATGGCCACAGTGGAATCTTTCCAGTCCCCCGTCGGGGCTCAAGGACCCCTGGAGGGGAAGGAGGTAAGAGCAGAAAGAGGGTTGCAGGCCTTGGCGGAGTCGGCGATTGGCTGCATCTTTCCTTAGAGGCAGAGTGGGGGTTGGCTGCTCTGGTGCACATGGCAGGGCTACCGGAGGAAGGGCCGAGATCCACTGGGTTGGACTGGTGTGATGCGGGAGCTGCAGGCCCTGGCGGCGTGGATGACGTCGGGCGGCTGCGTTTCTCAGCAGTGGCAAAGTGGAGGCCAGAGGCGTTGATGGGGGCTGGAACCCCTGTCGGTGCCAGGCCTGTCGGTAAGTGGCATTGTTCTGAATGGTGCTGGGTTGTGGCGGGGCCAGTTGCTGGGGTCACGGTGGAGCCCAGGTGGTCTAGACCTGTTGCGCAGAGGGGTCTGGACCTGTTGTGCAGGAAGGTCTGTCCATCGGTCATCGCATTAAATGCAAATTCCCTGTCTGGAGGTCCAGCTGCCCTGTGTAGCGCAAGAAGTCCATGCCCAAGATACAGGGGTCCAGGTCAGCTGCCTCAATGGCCAGCCTACTTTTTCCCCCAAGATCGCGGCCACTTCCCCGGTCACTGTGCTCAGGTGGACCGTGGTGGGCTCTAGTTAGACTCCTGCGAGCAGCATGTCGGGACGGACCAGCGTCACTGTCGATCCCATGTCGACAAGGGCAGTGCAGAGGTCCCCCTCTATGCAGACCAAAATGGCACTAGTCCCCTGTTGTGGTCCTCCCAACTACCATGGGGTGCCGATATTGGTAGTTGGCAGCAGTTTCTGGGGAAAGTGAGACCCCACTCTCCCAGCCTGACTCGGGGACCTTTGTCGAGGGTGGACCAGGTGGTTGGAGACTGGTTGAGGGGCTGGCGGTGTCCTGCTTACACCGGCCCCTGGGCATTTCCCTGCTGTTGCTGTCGGGTGGGGGTCGGTGGTTTTGACTGCCGGGCACTGGAGTTGGAGGTGGCTGGGTTGGCCACAGCCCCAGCATAGCTGCGTGTGGAGTTCAGGCGCCAGGGTTGGAGTTGTATACGCAGCCTTGATCAGCGCAGCAACCTCCGCAGGCCAGACGGATGTAGCAGTGGTGTCAGTCTCTTCGCAACGCTGGACCTGGCATCTTCCCCCTTATCAGAGCTTCTCTAGAGGCCTGGTCACACTCACCCACTTCTAGCACCGTCTTCGTCCGTTCAGCTTGGGCCAAGGCAAGCTTCAGGGAGGTTGGGGCAATGAGCTGGACCTGCTGGCACAGGGCAGTGGGAGTCAGGCCATGGATAAATGCCTCGTGGCCAGGACCTCTTGGTCCTCTGGTAGGAAATCGGGGGACCCCCTCCGTGCCAGGTATCTCATACCCGCAACCAGCACGCCCAGCTTCTTCCCTGGCCTGCGGAAGCGGGTGGCTAAGCGTTGCCGCAGGCCGACAGCAGACTCCACCCTCCTGAAGCGGCATTCCAGAGTGGTGGCTAACTCTTCGGCGCTCAGGCTTCCCCCTCTATTGCTGCTGCTAGCTGTCCGGCTTTCTCCATGAGCCCCCAGCCATTAGCGAGTGCCGCCATCTTAAATTTGGCCTGGTAGGCTTCCCATGGGGACTGGTCGTCATAGCGACCTGCTTTGACAGTGCTCTACCCTGACACCTGTACCTCATCTTCCCCTCCACAATCGGCACGATGCCTATTTCAAGGCTTATCTACATGCAGCTCTCCAAAGCATGCAGCCAGTTCAACTAACATTGTCCCGTAATCCGTACATTGCAATACAGTAGTGGCTCGTAAGCTACGAATAGCATATTCCTCCAAGCAGGCTATCAAATGAATTGCTTTCTCTATCAGTCCAGCTCTCTATGCTTGCCATCATTTAAAATTGCATCTTAAATAATGTCTAATCGGTCTTACCACTGTATTGCAGGGGGAGAGGTGTGTAGGCCACATTGTTGTTGTTCCGGTTAGGGCCAAGAGCATCCTGGGATGATGTCACAGATCCTTGTGCCTCTGCTGATGTTGCGCGTGCCGTGCGCAGTGTTGTCCGCGTCTCCACGTGACCAGCGCTGCTGTCGTCCTCCCACATGGCGTCCCCCATCTTACCCCCATGCTCTTGCTGGATGGCTCTTAGTCGAGCAGCGTCTCCCTGCAGTCCTTTGCCGCTTTGTCTTTCTTCTTCCGTTTTACCTCCTTCTGAGGCTTAATCTTCCACGGCATGGATTCCATGATCCCGATTCTGAGCACCACTGTAACAACCCCCGGTCTTGAGGTTCAAAGCAGGAGACGGGATTCAGGGACTAACAAAACTAATCAGTTGAAAAGGATCTGTTTGGGTCAGGACCACACCACTAAAACAATAAATCTTCCTCCTGTCTCTATTCTAAACTCGCTTACTCTCTTGCTCACTCACACACAGGCCCCGTCTGCCTCCTTGTCACATCTCACACCACGCAAAGTCCCTCGCTCCCCGCCCTTATACCAGACCCCACCCCCGTCTTTTGCCATTCCTGCAACCCAGTTCCTCTACATACACACACACAACCACACCACTTAAAATACCCAAACTAGGGGTATGGTCCCTCCCCGGAACAACACAGATAACCTGAAGGCACAGAACTAGACAAAACAAGAAAAACTGAAACTAAATAATCATTTAAAACGAAAATTAATAGAAACAAAGTAATAATCTTACCAACTAAATCAAAACGGAAACCAAATTGAAATGCTGAAAATGCTGTGCCTGTCTCTGTTTGACAGAACTTTTATAAGTGTCAGGTCTCATTAAGTGCTTTGTGATGGTGGTCCACTATGAAAGACGCTATATAAAATAAAGAATAATTGATTGATTGATTGATTGAGTGTCATGCTTTGCTTTACAGAGTGAGGGACAAAATGTAAAGCTATCCCATTTTTTTTTTAAATACAATACATTAAGTAGATGTTCATATAAACGAGTACAATACTAAACAGAAAACTTATCAAATCACAACACAGTTAACTGCTAGACCCATTTGATTGGGAGAACATTTTAATCTGTTTATTAACTTGTTCACCATTTGAATATGCATAGCTTATGAGTGACAGCAATGGCTTTTGGTCCCAGATGGACGGTAATATGTTATAATGTTCCATTTACTAACAGGACCCCAAACACATAAAAAAGCTGATCTTTGTTTGAGATACAGTACATAACATGTAAGTGCTCCCTCAGAAGGTCATGATGAGAATGCAACTTTGCTAAGTAATTTGAAGATCTTTGCTGTGCTGAAGAAGCCAATGGACAAGCGGACTAGAGTCAAGCCAATCCTAAATATATATATAAGGTCAGAAGCTGATCGATCCAACTCTAACATTTTAAAATTAGGGAGGGCTAGGGTGCCTGTTGGCTGCAATGTGGGAAATCCAATTCTATTTGCTATCCCTTCCATATGTTATTATGGGAAGGGGGGTTCTGCAGTAGTATCATAAATAATAAACCTAGTAGGGCACATAAAACATATATATTTAAACTTGAATCCGTTTTCTGCATGTCCTTGTTAGGAAGCAACTTCCGACGACATCCAGTCACATTTTCAAGAGAAGTATCGCTTTTTCATCACACTCATTGCATGTATTCGTTTTCAAGGTTTTCAAGGTCATCCGAAACTCCAAAGAAATGTCTGACACTCTGAAAACAAATTGTAAAAGAAGCAGTACCTGATGACTAATTCATCAGTGCAGTATCTAAATAATGACACAGCAGATGGCATAAAAAGATTAATGCTGCACCTATCTGGAGCATAATTGCTCATTAGGCTGCCAGCAAATGTCTTCAATTCCTTATCCCTCAGCTGAATAAAATTCAACAACTCCTTGATCCCAATTCCTTTTTTAATTTACGTTTTTTACAATTTTAATTCTGTATTTGTGCAGGCAGTGAGTGGTGCTCTAATACAGCCTGGAATGCCTTTTCATTTTACTTTTCATTTTATATATTGGATTTTCCCTAAGTGATATAGTACTCGATAAACCTGTCTGGTATTGTGGCCCTGTGACAGAGAAAGAATGAATCTTGGTTATAAATCTCCCTCCGACCTGTTAGGGCGCTGTGTAAAGGGAGTGTGCCCCGGACTGGAAGGTATGACAATTAATTCCAGGGAAAGGTGGAAGTCGGCCATCTAGAAAGGAGGCGGAGCCACAGTACACCAAGTCATCACTCCAGACAGGAGGCGATTTGGCAATCGCAGAAGGGAGGAAAAGTGATTGCACTCGCTAACCAAGGGGGCATGGCTGAAGGTATAAAAGAGGATGTGGCCGAGCGAACTGCTGTTTTGTTATGGTTGTGAGAGAACCACTGAAGGACTGTAATACAACCGTGAGTGTTTAGTGTTTGTTTGTTTTGTCATACTAATTGTAAACGTTTGTTCTTGTTAGACGGCTAACACATACCGGGAGCTGTCGCTAAAGGCCAGCACCAACCCGGACAGCACTGCAGTACTGTTCACTAATAAATTGTATTTCACCACTTGCACATTAGCACTCACTCGTATTTGTGTTCTGTGTGTGTTTATTATTTCGGGACTGAACCCTGAGGTTTCACTGTGCATTACACATTGCTGTGTATTATCATGGATTATTATTTATGGTTGCCAAATGACCCGGATTATAAAACAAATAAAGGGTTGTTTGGACCGTGAACTTTGTTGTCTGTCATCTGTTTAAGCATTGCATCACATCTACACCTGCGCACTGCAAACCACTTTGCCACAGTCCCCTTTGAAAGTGACAAGTAATGAGAAGATGTTGAGGAGAACAGATAACCTGCTGAGCTGAGAAGTTTTAATATTTTTTGGAACAGATTAATTGGCATCTTACAGAGCACCCAGCAAGTATCAAAAATCAAAGGTTTACACAAAATGGATTTATTTAGGAGTGCAGACAAACAGTTGACTTTAGAGTCCAGGGATTTTGAATGGAACTATTTTTCATAGACAAGCTAATCTAGTCTGAAACCAGAATGACCAGCTCTGACCAGCATCCACCAGTGCTGCCCTTAAATTGCACAGTAATGTTGCTGTTTTCCCATGCTTTCCCCATAGTTATATTATGCATCTACCATAGTTTTTCATGGTTTGCCATGCTTTTTAATATGCTTTTCTATATCTCTTCAGGCTTTACAATGATTACCTTCTGTATGCATTACCATGCTTTCACTATGCCTTATTACGCTATGCTAGGCTTTTACTATAGGAAACTATTATAAGGGTGTTTTTTTTTTAGACAGGGTACAAGGGGAGTTTGTGAGGTTAGAAAAAAAAAAACACAATTTACACCAATGCTGGTCCACAAATCGAGCCTATTCTCAAAACAACAAGTCTGTAATTTATTTACATTTTTGAAAGGTGTAAAGCGCATGTCAGTTTTAAAAAGTAGAATAATAATTTTTTTTAAAAAGTAGCCATGCCTTGTGGTCTCTTAATATCTATGTATTTCATTTCCTAACATGACATAAAAAAGGTATTAATAATAATCATCATCACAGAAAGGGAGTAAAATGCCCAAGGTTAGATGCTTATTTTCACCTACAAATATTACTAAATATTTCTTTATTTTTAGTGTTTCACTTCTTTAAAAGTTTAACACATATATATTGCTTCTGCATTGGTTGTTAGTACCAAATGACAATGAATACCTTTTGCAGGCAGCCCTGTTGACTTCTGTATTATAAATGACTATTGTGGCTATAGGGGGTTGTTCAATATAGATGAGAAATAAAGCATTTTTCATCCTTGACTGTGTAATGCACTTTTATCTCCCCTTTCCCTGTGCCGAGGAGTGAAGTATCCAAGGAACAAGGTATGGTTACTATTCTGAGGTCTAATGGCTGGAATACACTATTCACAGGTGATTGTACTTCAAGCTAATCATGTGTCTCTTTCAAAATAGCATGCAAGACCATTACATTTTCTATTTTACAGTACTATGTCTTCATGAACTTTTCATGATGCATCTAAAAAGCCTCATTAGGCCTAAAGGACATTTTCCTGATAACCTTATTCTGTGAGGTTTTGATATTCAGTGTGTCTCGATAAAACAGGAAAGCAGGTTAAATAAATGCAGCATATTGACAAGGGTATTAAAGGAGAACTGCCACAAAGATAACAGGATTTGTCATCGAACAGACAGCTGTAATGACTGTTGATATCTTGAGCACAGGTGCAGTACTTATAACAACATCATTTGACATGTCTTTGTCTATAGTGTTCCCATTTCAGATTGCAGGTGGACATCCCGCCTATAAGCAGCAGTATGGCTCTTTTAATAGAACTGGTACTCCCTGGTGATGAAAAGGTAATTACTAAAGTGATGTTATTGTTTCAACCTGTTCTGTCTGAGATCTGTTTAATTGAATTAGTTTCAGGGGCAGCTTTGTTACATTCAAAGTATAACAGAGTTTGTACTGCTGTAAAGACATTCATAAATGCTCAATAGTATTCTTCAAAGAAGGCAATGGCAATATGTTACCATGTATGTATGTATTACCTTGATCTTCAATACTCAGGTTTTTGATCATCCACTGTACAATATCAGAACCTGGAAGAAAAAGAAAGTACATTTTAAAAGACATACATTAGTATACTGTATAGGATCACAACAGTTTTTCCAATGCAATAATTGCTATATATATATATATATATATATATATATATATATATATATATATATATATATATATACAGTATATATATATATATATATATATATATATATATATATATATATATATATATATATATATATATTATATATATATATATATATATATATATATATATATATATATATATATATATATATATATATTATTGGAAAAGAGCCGAGACTCACTCACGTTCATAGCCCCTTTGAAATTATGACCCAGCACACAGAAGTGGATTTTTAAGCGTAGACGTGCTATTTTTAAATTAACAAAAATAAACAGACATGAAACAAAAACCTAGCTTCGAGCACTAACTATCACATACTGGAACCTATCTAATGAGCCTGACAGCTAAGCTGTTTACCGGCATAACATGAAACCAAACAAACACAATTTTCAGACAACACAAAAAGGCTTTTTATTATGGCTGTACACACGCGCACAGTCGGGCTTCAGCCCAGAACAGACTGGCTGCATGCCTTTTAAACCTTGCACCTAGCACTAATTTAAATAATTACCAGGTACAGGTGACAATTAACAATAAAACAATACAATTAATTAAACAATAAATAAGCGTGCGTTTGCACGTGTTCTGGCAGGGAGACTTTTAATTCCCTCCCTGCCTGGTTACAATACACACACACACACACACACACACACACACACACACACACACACACACACAGACACAGTTGTAGTCAAAAGTTTACATACCCCAATGGAAATTTATAATTTCTAGAAATGTCATGAAAACAAAGAATTTTAGGGAAAATCTTTTGTAGCAAAAGTTGTGTGTGTGTGTGTGTGTCTGAGTGTGTGTGTATATATATAATCAGACTTGTAGGACTCGAGTCACGGCCGCAAAAAGACTCGACTCGGACTCAACCTTGTGTGACTCGGACTCGGACTCGAACATTTGGGCTCTGTGACTCGGAGATAGTAACGACAAGTCCTTTTTTTATTTTCAGTCATGCTTTATTTTAAGGGCCGTTTTTTTTAATTTTTTTAAATTTTTAAAATTTTTTTATTAACTCTTAAACAGCTAATAAAACATGTTAATGTACATTATTTATTTTCTGTCAACTGTTAGTTAATAATAGGCCAGCTAAAACTGCAGACACCAGAGCCCTCTGGATGATAAATCAAACACCAGAGCCCTATGCATGATCAATACCCAGCCGATCATATGCTTGAAATCGGTTCAAATTGTTACTGTAGAAATGTTTAGCAAATGAAATCAGGTTTTTATTAACCATAACCCTAACTCTAACCCTAACCGTAACCAGTAAAAAATTAACAATGTTTGTTTAGTTAATAAACAAAAAAAACGGCCCTTAAAATAAATCATGACCTTATTTTCTATTACACAAATAATATTACTGTTACTAGGAGACCTGTGCACAACAAAAACCCACCCAAACAAAAACGAATGAAAACTAATAAGTTATAATCATACATTTAGAGCTTCTTAATTAATATCAGAAAGTTGCTGTGTGATTAAATATTCTGTGTTTTGCTCTAATCGCCTCTCGTTCCCACACCATCACTGTTTGTGAGAAACATCAATAAATTCACCTGGCAAATTCAGTCGAAAATTGCTTAGCATCAAACAGGCAGATATATCAGTCTGATAGGACAGAAAGATTGATGATGGAAAAAAAACGACAGAATAACTTGATACCAATTAATTTACCAAAATGAAAATGATTTATTATGGATGCAGGGAATTAGCAATACGCTGTGCAGTGTCAATCTAGAAATCTGTCTTGTGTGAACTTCATGCTTTTGTTCCATTATGAACCTACACAAAGGGGAAATACCTAGGGCATCCAGTTAACAGTGTTCGCTTGCTCACCGAACCCCCAGTCTCTAATGAATTGTGCTTCCCTTCTTGGTGATGTGCGTTTCATTTCCCCCTCTCAGGTGACACTGGCACATCAACAATGCCGTTCATCCCATCTGTTTAATGGGCTGAAGCCGGGCTGTGCGCGCTAAGAAATGCGAGCACCCACATACGCCTTGCACATGCGCAGTAGCAGCCAGCCGTCAGCCAGGACTGGCTATGATTGGCTTAAAAATGTCTGGATGGAGTGCAGCCGGTTAGCGAACACGGTGATCAGGCGATCAGCACGCATGTGCCAAGACAACAAAGACAATAATTATGAGCAGCACGACTTTGGCTCTTCTGAGGCTTGCATAGTGTATTACTTTGCAGAACGACAGAAAACGTTTAAGCTGTTTTAATATTAAAATGAAATTTGCATGTGTAATTATCTTTGTATAACTTCGTCTAACTTTAAATTAATGTTATTTGTCGTATTTGCTCAACTTCGTCTTCACAGTTTTAATCTGCCTTTATTTTGTCTTCATCTAGACAATGCGGGGAAGCTATAAAAAAGTGTTTAATTTAAATCAAGGGAAGTAATGTTAAAACTTTACAATGCATTAGTAAGACCTCATCTAGAATACCGTGTGCAGTTCTGGTCACCTCGCTACAAAAAGGATATTGCTGCTCTAGAAAGGCATGTCATATGCAGACAGGCTAAAAGAATTGAATCTATTCAGTCTTGAACAAAGAAGAGTACACAGCGATCTGGGAATCTGGAACCAACTCCCCAGTAATGTTGTTGAAGCTGACACCTTGATGAGATTCTGGGATCAATAAGCTACTAACAACCAAACAAGCAAGATGGGCCGAATGGCCTCCTCTCGTTTGTAAACTTTCTTATGTTCTTATATTTTTATTTTGTGCCGTCTGTCCCTTTTTCTCCCGAGGCTGCAGCCCTGCAGCAGTGTTTTAACTTAAGCTCTGTACTATCTTGCTGTGTTCGGCAAAGTTTATTTTTCTTTTTTTTTCTTTTTTGTTAATTTACCGACCAGTATTGCCTGTTTAGGGTAATCGTTTATTAAATATACCATACAGTATATCTGTATTACTTTAATATTATTTATATAATATTTTATATATATATTTTTTATCTTCTTGATAGCTGCGTCAGGCTGGACAGTACTTCTACCATTGAGGTTGGCCCCCTGGACCCCACTCCCTAACCTGTATCTAAGTTGTGAACACCAAAAACTTTAAGCCACCAAAAAATCAACTGAACTGAACTGAAGCACAATCTCATAAATGCATCATTGTATTACAGTCTTAATAAAAGTGCAAAGGCAATGAAAGTAAAACATAACTATTCTGTTTTGCAAAACAAGTAATAAAAACAATACGACTAAATGTACTATTTAAAGGGTACAAAGGACAATTTTATTTTATTGTGTTACATGTTCCCATGTGTTGCTACAACTGTTTACGTAAGGTGTGTGTTTTAATTTTTTTTTTTTTTACATTTTGACCCCTTTTTTAAACTTTTAAATTGCATTCCCTTCCTCAAGATGGCTTCCCATGTACCTGCATGGACCTCTCAGAACTACATTTCCCATCACCCTCCTGCTCACATATGTAACTGAGATGGATTTACCAGTGGAAAAAAAGAAATAAAACAATACACATACCTTAAGTAAACATTGTAGCAACACATGGGAACATGTAACACAATAAAAGGTCCTTATGTACCCTTTAAGAATACAGTATATATATATAAAGTTCTGACAATGTCTAAATCAGATTGACAGATTTTATCCGAATTGAAGTCAAAGTAAAGAAGAAGAATCTAGCTAGAAAAAATAAACCGAAAATAATTTTTTGTATTTTATTTATTTATTTCTTAGCAACGCCCTTATCCAGGGTGACTTACAATTGTTACAAGATATCACATTATTTTTACATACAATTACATTATTTTTTGCACATTATTTTTACATACAATTACCCATTTATACAGTTGGGTTTTTATTGGAGCAATCTTGGTAAAGTACCTTGCTCAAGGGTACAGCAGCAGTGTCCCCCACCTGGGATTGAACCCACGACCCTCCTGTCAAGAGTCCAGAGCCCTAACCACTACTCCACACTGCTGTATTGCCAGGGATTATTGTTTGGTCACCAGACATGGAAAAGAAAATAAAACCCTTTCCAAACCGGATTATAATCATCTCTGTCTGTTTCATTCACACACTGCATCACTCCTGCACCTGTACCCAATCAACCACTTTGCCAAATGTTAGTATCTCTTAGACATTTTACTTCCTCCTTGAATGTTCTCTCTCTCTTGGCCTTTCTAACTTCCTTTTTGACTTGCGCTTGCAGTTTCAAGAACTCTTTCTGTGTACTTTGTTCTTGATCCCTTTTAAAACGCTCTATAAAGTGCCTTTTTTCTCTGAACATTTTTTTTTAAATCGATCTATTAAACCATTTTGGCCATTTTGTTTTAGATTTTGATTTGTCTACTTTTGGGATGTATTTGTTTTGCGCCTCTGGTACTACATTGAAAAATAGCCATCCTTTCTCAGTGGATGTTTTTTCTGTTTTACTCCAATCTACTTCTGTTAGTCTCTGTTTCACTCCTTCATAGTTTGCCTTTTTAAAAAAGTGCATATCACATGTGACCACTCTGAAGTAAAGATGTGTGGGGAATGAAATGCCCTCCTATACAAAACAATTATCCTCTTGATTTTGGGTACCTGGACCTGCCTACAATTGGGATCCTATGCAGAAGGGGCTGGCTGTGTGTAGCATATAACCCACGCTTTACAAACTGGCAAATAGCACTATCCGTCCACTACCTAATGACATGCAAATAGTGTGGCCCATCTCAACTCAAGGCTGTTCCATATTGCAAACACCTATACTATATGCATTTTAGTATTTATATGATTTGCCCATAAATACCAGCCACTAGCAAGTGTTTGTTTCAAATAACATTTGAAGGGTCATCAAACTTATGTAGAATGTAGCCTAGCCTTTTCAGTATGCTGGAAAAAAATTTCACTAGTAAGGCTGTAACAAAATAATCTCCATAAATAATAATGAGGTATTATAATTCTTCTTCCTATACCTGACTTTGAGCTGGTTTGAGTCTGAGCTATTGATCCAGCACTGTACAGCCCTCCTCATTCCATTCAAATCGCATCACAATGTGATCTTTCAACTGCCAGCACGTCTACTCCACAGTGATATTTTCAGAGAGTAGGTGGGGCTAGCAGAGTTGAAAGGTCACATTGGTCACACATGCTTTTTGCCAAGTAAAGGCAGATTTAGTGAAATAGAATAATAACAACTCAATAATGGAACAACCGGACCCAGAACCACTTAGAATGACTGCAAACAGCATGAAATAGTAAAGGAGATATAAAGAAGGAATTCAAATTTCATTTGAAGGTACATACTCTACCTTTTGATGTAGCAGTGATGCTGGAACTTGCTAGCACTAGCAGACACACACATGGACACACACACACACACACACACACACTCCCAGGCGACTGCTTACCTGCTGCTCAGGCTTCTTCACACATTCAATCAACACCAGCTGTTAAGTTCTATATTTGAGCCTTTTAATTATCACTTTCACTCATCTGAGTTTGGAGGCAAGCTTGTAACAAGTAATATATAAGTGCATGCAGTGTTGTCTCCATGTGGCACAGAATGGAGACTCAACATTAAGTTTGTGGGAGATATGCCACCTGTTTTATGATGTGTTTAGGAAAGTTGCCAAAACCGAGAGGATAGTTTGGCTAAAGTCGTGTACTTTTGTCTAAACAACATTTCTCAACGTAAGCATAACCACAGGAATCATAATTTTTCTTAAAAAAGCAGGGTTGGGGTAAAGGGGTAATGGGGTAAAAACTAAAGCATGTTCAAAATTAGGTATTGTTGAATGAATGAAAAATGATTTATGATATACAGGTCATGCAAGTAATATACATTTGTGTATCATTTATTTCTTGGGCACAAAGTCTAGTAACCTGAGAATGACAGATTCTCTTATGTTTAACAATGTTAAAAACATCCCAGGGTAAAGACCCATGCCATCTGAGCACAACTGTAACACATCCTCATGTGTAGCTAAATCTGCTTCACAGAAACGTCCAATGTATAATGCATGATCAAAACCCAAAGATGAGGTAAAATCATAGCTTATATCTTGCAGCATACCTACACTATGTTTTTTTAAAAATAATTTATTATTAAAATAATAATAACTAAACTATAATCCTAATGTGACATTATTTCCATCTGATACAAATGCTCTCATTCATGCCACCTGATAGATACAAACTATATGATAGGAAAAAAAAAAAAATCAGATGGCTGTTTCACATCAATATCTGTCAGTCCAGGCATTTAACCAAACCACTTACAAATATTAAGGGTTTGATCACAATTATATTATGTCAATTGGGGAAATGGCTGGTTTAACGGAATGACATTGATAGAATGAAGCTTTCACATTGATAAACCACAAGGAAGTCATTAATTACTGTGCAATTAAGAAACATTGGAAATACAGTACATGTATCAGTAAAATATCTTCTTTACAGTTTACACATCATATAGCATAGATTTGCATGCTACTGTTTCTATAAAACATTTACCAGGTTGTGGTATATACAAAAAAAATCCTTTTATTCGA
This sequence comes from Acipenser oxyrinchus oxyrinchus, assembly GCA_030684275.1. Lineage (NCBI taxonomy): Eukaryota > Metazoa > Chordata > Actinopteri > Acipenseriformes > Acipenseridae > Acipenser > Acipenser oxyrinchus. Next base: position 67,305,498 of record CM060251.1, read on the forward strand.
AGAGACAGTGACAGTTTAAGGTTATGGAAAAAGTTTCGTTTTTATCTTAGACATGAAAGGGCTGGCAGATATGTGAGGATTTTGTCAGGTCTCGATCACAGACTATATAGGACATGATTAACAATTTTTAAAAATCCCATATTAGTCTATTCTTGGCAGAATTCCCCTAGGGGAAAGAACCATCCATATTTGATCAGGTAGAGTGAGCAGAGGGTGGCAGTAGGGATTACTGGGTGTCTGACATTGTATTCAAGGGTGTTCTGTGGCCTTTACAACATTTCTAATCAGTGCTTGGCTATTCACTTTCCTTTCTTGCATTAAACATTTATAAAACAAAGAATATAACATTCTTAAACTGAGTTGCTTGTCTCAACTAGTCCTCACAAAACACCCCACTCTGTGGCAAAGTTAGCCCCCTGAGACCTGAATTCTGTCACATTTTATGGCGCTGCCATAGCTACAGTATACTTTATTCACTGGACATGCTCAAGGGCTGCGTAGAGGATGAAACCTCAGGAATTGATAATGGAAGACATGTGCTTATCTTAGAGAAGAGTAGGGAGATTCCCCTTGGCTCGCGAAGAGCCACCGTCACAGAGGCGAGACTGAACTGTTCGGTCTCCAAGGCTGGGAAGCAACCGATACTTCCCCCAAGGGGGATCTAGAGGAGAGGATGGGAAGGTGACAGTGATAGTTAAATTTGGCCAGGGGTCCCCCTTGACTTGGAGAACCTTCCTCGCAGAGGATGCCAGCGGCGGCTTGGCTTCTAAGGTTGGGAAATGAGCTTCACTTTACCCCAAGAGGGAGACTGTTGGAGAGGTGGAATAGCCGAATAGAATAGGAAAGCATAGTGGGGGAGGATGGTTGAAAACAAAAAACGCAAGACAGAGAGCAAACTCAAGGCTTGGGCTTTAATAGGGGATTAGCAGATGTTATTAAGAACATAAGAACATAAGAAAGTTTACAAACGATAGGAGGCCATTCGTCCCATCTTGCTCGTTTGGTTGTTATTAGCTTATTGATCCCAGAATCTCATCAAGCAGCTTCTTGAAGGATCCCAGTGTGTCAGCTTCAACAACATTACTGGGGAGTTGGTTCCAGACTCCCACAATTCTCTGTTTAAAAAAGTGCTTCCTATTTTCTGTTCTGAATGCCTCTTTATCTATTGGTAGGATGGAAGTAGGGGGAGGAGCCCTCGTTCATGGCCCCCCCGAACAACACACCAGTTTACAATAATGGTTATGGCACTGCTATAATGTTGATTTAATCTAGGTCTGGGTACCTTTGCAGGCAGTATTACAAAGAGAGCACTATAGATATGAATAGTAATGGAAATGGAACTAGTTTCTCCAGGTTCGTCTTCAACAATGCTTGAATGAGCTTGTCTTCTGCTCATTGTATAAAGACTTGAGTCTCCTGTCGCCAGTGCTGCCAATCCAGCTCATTTCATGAGCATGACAATAAATTCCATTCAAATCAAATATATATATATATATATTTTTTAATCTATTATTAGAATTTAGGGAAAGTTATTTAAAGATTTAAAAAATGAGTTTCACGTATGTAATCATTCATAGTCTAAGAGATGCAGCCGATTAGCAAAGATTATACATTTCAGGGTTAGAAACTAACAAAATTGTAGGACTTGTCTAAAGCACTAGTACCTTTTGAAACTTGCTAGTCCTGATGTAAACTTACTAGTCCTTATGTAAAAGTTCCTGAGTTGGAATCAACAGCAGGAGTTGGGGTTCCTAAAAATATTAGGTTTAAATTTTATTTTCTAAAAATATAAACACTGTTATAAAAGTATTATTATTATTATTATTATTATTATTATTATTATTATTATTATTATTATTATTATTATTATTTTTATTTTTTTAACAAAGGCACCTTAGTAAATGCTCCTACAGATCCTGATATAAATCTCCACATTTTTGTAAAATGACTTTACACTTACTTCAAAGATACAATGTGTTTCAGTAAAATCAAACACCTAATAAACTTCACATCCCACGCAGCAGAGCCATGGGGTGAGGACCCAGCAACCTGCGTCACAGGCTCAAAGACAAGAGTATATAGCTGCAGAACAAAGGCTCACAGAGGGTAGCTCACACAGGGTAGTGCTGCGTACTCAACTTGTAATTTACATGTGCTTCACTGACCCTCAGCACTCCTACCACGTGACCATAATACCCCAGGAACCTTAGGTTTAGGGTTAGGTTATTGTTGTGTGTATTTAAAGTCATGGCCAATACCCCAAGAACCTTGGGTTTAGGGTTAGGTTATTGTTATGAAATAAACTTTGTTTTAGTACCTAAGTTTATCACCCTTATCATGTGATCGGGCTGTCGCATATAATGATGACGTCTATTACGAGTTGTGCACGCAGCACTACCCTGTGTGAGCTACACTGTGGGAGCCTTCTTTCTGCAGCAATACCCCTATCCTCAAAGCGGAGCCTTGTATAAAGTATTCAGGTTCAGAAGGTAAACACCCATTCAGTCATGGTTAACATTTCATACTTCAAAGGGGACAGGCTATTTTACATTACATAATAACATAAGTACATAGAACATTCAAAAATGGACAAACGACAAGCTTGTCTGGTTCCTAGAGGGTGATTGATTTCAGAACTTTGTCAAGTTGCATCATAAAAGGATCCAAGTGAATCTGACTCAACAACATGGCTAGGTAACCCATTCCATACCCCAACCACTCTCTGTGTGAAGAAGTGCTTCCTTCCCTTTGTCCTAAGTCTCTCTCCAGTTAATTTCCAACGGTTTCCTCTTTCCAGGTTTTTGCACTACACTTATTGGTTTGGGTTAACTGTGTCAACTCATTTTAAGATTTTGAAGACTTCAATCATGTCTGACCTAATTCTTCTTTGTTCTATGCTAACTAGATTTATTTCTTTCAACCTACGTTATCTCTCATTCCATTAAACCCTGGGATTAGGCTGGTTGCTCTTTGTTGGCCTATCTCCAGGACCACAATGTCCCTTTGGTACTGTGCAGAGTCAAATTGGACACAGTACTCTGTGCAGTCTCACCTCTACACTATACAACCTCATCATGACCTCCTTGGATTTGTACTCTACACATTTGGCTATATACCCACGCATTCTGTTTGCTTTGTTTATTGTGTCCCTGCACGGTCTGGTTGCTGACAGTAATGCGTATATTACAACACCAATGTCTTTCTCTTTGTGACCCTGTTCCAGTTCTGTACAACCCATTTGTTATCTGGATTCTACATTTTTGTGACTACCATATCATTCTTGGCATTTGTTGACATTTAATTTGCCATGTTTCTGCCCAGTTCTGTTTTCAGTCAAAATCTTGGATTTCCTGGGTGGCTGTGTCATCTGAAAATTTGACGAGCTTGCTAATTCTTCCCTGATGTAAGTCGTTTAGACAAGCACAAACCCCCTATGGCACCCCATTGAGTACATGGCTCCAGCTAGAGGTTGCCCTCTTACAACTATTCTCTGCTGCCTACATTTTAATGACCTCTTCCTGCACTGTCAGATGGCATGTTATTACCTTGTAACATGCAACAGCTATTCCATTATCTAAAGCTAATTGTGGTAACTCAAAATCAATGAAAAATGACAAAATCAAAACCAGATGTTACTCTCATCCATGGGCCTCGCAGTGGATATCCATGTTCTGAACTGTTACTATATAAGTCATGGGTTAAAGCTTTGTGAATAAGACACTTTGAATTATACTGGGTATGCTAACACATTGTTGCATTAGAATATAAACACCAGCTTTCTTCTTTGAAAGCAGTTGTGATAATTAGCCCACACAATTATTTTAGAATAATTTATTATTGTGAATCTGCGAGTTGGTACATATTGTTTCTGACATTCTAATCTTTTCCCTTGCCAAAGTTTTTTTTTTTTTTTTAATGCATTACCCAACATCCTCCCTAAGGACTTAGTGTAATACAGCTGCACCAAGTTCAGATGAATAATTAATATAGTTGATTCATGTATGCCTTCAAAAACTTTTGGAATCTATTGATGCATTTAAAATGCATAGTACAAAATCCCAACTGTTACATAGTGCTGTAGCTGGCAGACTTTATATTGATCATCATTTCCATCTCCTAACATTTAAAGGCAAGTTTGCAATTTGCAACTTAAAGTATCAGTGCTGTGTGAAAAGATAAGAGTCTCACTTTATTTTAAGGGACACTTCATAGTGTATTAACTGTTTGTTAACTATCTTATGTAAGAAATTAAGTCAATTTATTTATCACTGGTTATTTAATATATAGCATGCTCCAACCTGGTTTAATTGATATTAACAATCAGCCTTAATTATGATGAGAGTCCTTTAGTTTTCACAATTTTATAATACAGCTTTTATAAATACCAACTGTAACATGTAGCCATGAAAATGTAAGACCATCTTTCTACTTCTCTAGCACAGAATTTTAAAATCTATAAATGAATGCCAAGATATTCTCAAGGTACTTATTTTCAATTTGCAAGCAAAGGCATGTGCGAAGCAACAGTTGTTGGCATTCTTTTGGGACCTAGATGTTACTGCCTGATATTTTAAATATTGTAACAGCAGATTCACACTGCAACATGATAATGATTTTAATAAACAAGATCACATGTAATAAGCTCTCTTTTTCCATCTATGTATTGAGCAAGTTATTAATTTACTTGGTAAAATTGCTACAAAAAATAGCATCAACATAAGGAGGAATAAACTGGTTTTCCCTACTAATGCAGATTCTACAGAGTACAAAGGGTTTCCCTGTGATGTCATAGCCTAATTTGCATGTGTCGCAAAGTTTTCGGCTTAGTCACATGAAATACTTTGCTAGACGATTCTTCATTGCATTGTTTTTACTCGCTCGTTAGTCTACCAAGTAAACATGCTGAAACTTGTCGGCCCCTATTGTAAAATAGCTGTGCGATTTGTAAAAATATCTGCAGTTTCTTGCTGCGATGGATCTCCATATAGAAAATCCCCTTCAAGCTTCAGTTTGTAATCCTTAAAAGAGAAAATTAAGTGTACCCCCCCCCCCTTTATTGACAATGGTCTAAACTTGTTATAAAAAATGAATGAAATATTTCAGTTATTTTACATAAATAAACAAACTACTAAAAAACAACTTTCTTCCACTTCTGTTCTTAGCGTGTTAGAAAAAAAGTTTTTTTCTTTAATATTTTCTTAAACAAAAAAGCATTACAAAAATACCCTCCTTTTTTTAAATAAACCATTTTTTGTAAAAATAATTAAAAAACTTAAAATAAATAAATGCCAACGAATGGGTAGAAAAGTTGAATTTAAAACATGTAAACAAATCAAGGGATTTTTGGCATCATTATATGGATAATGGATACACAATATCTGCTATGGTCATGCAAATGTTTTAAAACAAAAATGGGAACATTGCTGCAATACACAGTCGTTTCCCGGCAAGTGCAGAGGCAACATCATACTCTTTAATAATTTTGGAAATAACTTTCTCTGCTCCACGTCTGCCGGTTTGGTTTCTTGGATGCTGTTTTCACTTGGGCCAAGAGCATACGCGTTAGACAGTTTGACACCACTTGAATGTCTAATGAAGAGTGCTAGGATAAGAAATACGCTTGCTACAATTTTCCATGCAAATGTCGAATAAAATATCGCAGCGAGCAAAAAATAAAACCACCTCTGCCGAGAGAACTTGTCATGCGAGTAACAAGTTGAATAAAACAGTTTTTCATGCCGATTTTTGGGCGAATTTGTTTGTGTGCATAAGTTTTAGTGCGTTAAGAAGTTAGATGGAAAAAGGGCTATTTTTTACTGGTTTAAAATGACACAATAATACAAAACCATTGTACTGTGTGAGTGGCATATATGCATAAAAGCCACCAGATATTGTGCCTGCACACATAAAAAAAACAAAAAAAAAACCATTATAAATGTTTCCAAACAAGCATGTAGCTCAGATTCTGTATTTGGTTAAAATCCTATTTAAATACTGACATTTCATGACTTACACCTGCTGTGTTGGACAGAATATATAAGCAATTTATAGGTAAGCCGCTTTTTATTCCCAATTCCTTTAAAATAAAAACACAATGAAACCAAGTGGTAACATATTCAAGGTCAAAATTGTTTGTCACTGATTCAACTATATTGGTTTTACACAAAGACAGTGACAATAAATCAATGTGCGCTTTGAGCTGGATAAATGCATATCATAGTTCACATTTATTTATTCTTCTCTTTTTTTAAAATATGTTTCTCTAATGCTGTTTAAATAAATGTTTTGATATTTCTCTCGTAGTCCAACTGTACAAAATATACTATAGACCCACTTTATTACTCTCTGTTATTATTATGGGGCTTCAATATTTCTAAGGGAACCAGCATTTTTTCAGAGCAGGAAAAATACACAAAAATATTTCTACAGCCCCCCCAAAAAACAAAACCACAAAAATATTTCTATCTCCAGTTAGCTTCTTGTTGTTTCCCAGAACTGTAATCAGAAATCAGTTTCACTATATTTTAGTCTGTCCAAGGCCTTTGGCCACCAGTTTTGTTGTATGTTGAAGCCTGAAACCACTACAAGATAATGTACATGTATTGTATGCAGTAAAAGGCTGGGGTAAAACAGAATGTGTTCATAGTTTCCCAAAAACTACCAGCGTTAGAGAAACATATTTTTAAAAAAGAGAAGAAAACATGAATATATATATATATATATATATATATATATATATATATATATATATATATATACTACTGTATATACACACACACACACACACACACACACACACACACACACATATCCCAGAACTCAGTGGTTGTTTTGAAATTCAGATTCTTTCAAGCAATCTATTTGTTTTAGGTATAGATACTGCACTTACATAACACACCATTCACGGGAGAGGCTTAGTGCTGTTGCTATGAATTAGAGATGGCTTTTCTCCTATTGGTGCAGCACATGATCCTGACCTTTTATCCAGGGAAAGTCCCAATGCAGGATTAGCCTGGTCAATACCCTGCCAAATCCAATCTAAGCACATCCATATTCATCACAGTTAAGAAACAATATACGTGTTGCTGCTGTTCCGTAAACAACTCATGTTGTGCATTTGGGTTGTGATGTTTTGTGGCTGATACGGTATGATCTTAGGCCCAGTGCTAGCCCTTTTTAGTGGTGTATTTCAAGCAGAAAAAACAGTATTCAAAACTGAAAGTTTTTTCCTATTTTTGAACAGTATGAAGTCGATTACATTATTTTTCCCAACTGCGGCTACCCATTAAAATGCTTAATTTACAGTAAGGGAGGTGGACATTTACATTTACCTCTGCAGAAAAATATATTGGGAAATAGTCAACAGTAGGTGGCCTCTACAGGAGGCTGAACAGGATAAAGGGGCGTTCACACCGGACGCAGCGCAGCTGCCTCCTTGCGCACCGCTCTGCATTCACCGCAGACCACTGTTCACACCGAACGCGGCAGGGGAAAGTCAGTGGACGGTCTGTTGTTACGTCACGGCTGCATGTACAGTGACTTTTGGTTGCCAATGTAGTGAATTAGGTATACAATTTATTTAAATATAAATTAGTCTCTAGGCGCTCTGTTTAAGAACGTCCAAATGTAATAAATGAGACATACCATATTTAAGTTCGGGATCATGTAGAACTCGAATTCCCTTAGACAATAACCGACATTCACACAACATGTCAGAAATATAAAATAATAGTTTATTTAAGAATAAAAAGGGGTGCAAAACTAATCTATTACAGAAAGGAAAGGCTATTGGTTAGAGATATGCATGAATAGTATACAGTTCATTGATCTCATAGTCAAACGATTACAACGTCCATAACATCATTAGCATACATGGTTAATATACTAATATTAAATATGGCTTATCACACAAAGTGTCTACTTTGCATTAGTATTTTCAATACCCGTTTCCTGTTGTAATTGATTATGTCAATATGCACGAGAATTAATTCAACTTCCCATTCAGAACGGAATCCAACATTCCAGTACCTAATTTAGCAAATTAGTTTTACCGTGTTAATTTAGTTTAGACGTGATGTACCAAACTAATATGTTATCAACCTCAATTGATTATATATTCAAATTAACTCAGAAATGGGGCAATGATCAAATTCTCTGCATTTATGAGGCAACTCATTTTGAGCACATTTCAACAAACAAAATACATTTCTTACACACTCTAAAACAGGAAGTAATATTCTATTCCTAGAACAGTTTATCCACTTAACTTGATAGCATTTGCTTCAGTTACTTTCTCGAGTCATAAAGTATTTAATATCAGATATGTTGAAAACTTATAGATTTCCATATAAAGAAGTCAATCTGTGTTGATGAACACTGCAGCTCTTTGGATGAAGTCCCAATGAAAGAAGATGGTACTTTGCTTGACGTACGCATTGTTGCGTAGGCTCGCAATAAACAAATAGTTCTTTTCAAATGGAGGTCAGCTTGTTGATCTCCAAGTCTTGCAGCATTATAGTTGTTGTTGGCAGTTTTCCAATTGGAAATAGTTCCGTTGATGAGACGTAACTCAGTTCAGATAATGCGTTGCAATTGAAAAGTTATGTAGTTCGTAGAAGTGTTCTCGTTGCAATTTTTCTGTACGGCTATGTGACAGGCTGGCTGCAGGGAGGAACTCAGACCAGAACGAGAAACACACAGAGCAGACAGAGACTTGGGGTTTTGGTGAAGCTGAGCGCGTGATGGCGCTCAGCGTTTAATAATCAAACAGAAAATAAAAGGTTTGTACACAAAACAGAAACAGGACACGGCACTTTCGCCAAAATAAATATATAAACAAAACGGACTAAACAGTAACAAACGGTGGACGGACAGACACACAAACACGGTGAGTAAATAAATAAAACAAGTATCGTGCTGGTACTACCAGCACGCGATAGCAATTGTTATAAATATTTCTTTCTCCTCTCTCTCTCTCTCTCTCTCACCCGTTCTCCACTCACGAACACCCAACCCCGAGTGAGTGAAAACATGCAGCTCTTATGCAGTTGTACCGAGACTTCGATTGCTAGTCAATCATTCAATTGGAATCTCGGTACAACTGCACGGAATTAATTAAAGTGCAATTCCCGTGCTCACATATTACTTTAACCAGCACGTGAAGTGATTTGTGCCCTCCTCGTGCCTAAATACAAATCTACATTTTTAAATCACACGTGAAACACAGACCCGTTTATATCCCGTGTACCGATGACTATACCCCAACATTTACACACAACACGTAACACAAAATACACACAGGGGGCACTTTGCCACATATACCCCCTTGTGCAAAGCACACATGGCCTCAATGGCCACCTCCCCTCAGTCCCAAAGTCCCGGAAGAGGGGAAGCAAGTTGTTTCTGGGGGTGGCCATGGTGGAATGTCCGCACCCCAATTCTTCGTGGCGGCAGCTCCCTCTTCGGGGCTTCAGCCACACTATCTCCTGCCGCGAAAGTGCAGCTGGGGAGCTGGTCTCCTGACCTCCCCTTCTTCATGGCCGGCAGTTCCCCTTCGTGGGGCTCCGACCACACAATCTCCGGCAGCGAAACTGCTGCGGGGAAGCTGGTCTCCTGACCTCCCCACCTTCTTCATGGCCGGCAGTTCCCCTCCGTGGGGCTCCGGCCACACAATCTCCGCAGCGAAACTGCTGCGGGGAAGCTGGTCTCCTGACCTCCCCCTTCTTCATGGCCGGCAGTTCCCTCCATGGGGCTCCGGCCACCCAATTCCGGCAGCGAAACTGCTGCAGGGGAGCTGGTCTCCTGACCTCCCCCTTCTTTGTGGCCGCCAGCTCCCCTCCGTGGGGCTCCGGCCACCATGTTTCCTGCCACGGAAATGCGGCTGGGGAGCTGGTCTCCTGACCTCCCCTTTCTTCATGGCCGGCAGCTCCCTTCATGGAGCTCCGCCACAGTGTAGCGACCGAGGCAAAGCAGAGGCCCCGGCGACCCCAGGCGAAGCAGGATCCCTGGCGACCCCAGGTGACGGCAGCAGCAGCGGACCCTCGGGAGGCGACGGCAGCAGCAGCGGACCCTCGGGAGGCGACGGCAGGAGCAGCGGACCCTCGGGAGGTGACGGCAGCAGCAGCGGACCCTCGGGAGGCGAACTCGGGAGGGAGCCCCTGGCCATAGAGGCGGCAGCGGGAGCTCCACTTCTCCCTCGCACCCTGCACCCTGTGTGGAGCAAAGGCAGCCCCAGGCGATGCGGAGCGACAGGCAGCCCCAGGCGATGCGGAGCGGCTGGCAACCCCAGGCGTCGCGGAGCGGCTGGCAACCCCAGGCGATGCGGGCGGCTGGCAACCCCAGGCGATCGCGGAGCGGCTGGCAACCCCAGGCGATGCGGAGCGGCTGGCAACCCCAGGCGTCGCGAGGCAAGCATCCTTGAAGCGATGCGAGGCAAGCATCCTTGGGCGAAGCGAGGCAAGCATCCTTGGGCGGCGAGGCAAGCATCCTTGGGCGGCGAGGCAGGCATCCTTGGGCGGCGAGGCAGGCATCCTTGGGCGGCGAGGCAGGCATCCTTGGGCGCAGCGAGGCAGGCAGTCAGGACAAGCTGGGGTGCGGGTTTTGGCCCTCTTCGGCCACTGCGGCCGGGCGGTTCTTCCCCATGCTTTCCTCAGCAGCCTATGCAAGGGCTGCTGAGGACCGCCAGCATCTAGTCCTGGTCCTTCTGGTGACGGGAGAGGCAGCTCCTGCTCCTCTCCTCGTGACGGTGGGGAAGTGATACCAGCAGGCATTCATCCTCTGCTGGTGGGGAAGTGATACCAGCAGACATTCCTCCTCTGCTGGTGGGGTTGGTGGAGGCAGAGGCAGCTCCTGCTGCTCTGCTCCTGCCGATGGAGGTGGCGGAGGCAGAGGCAGCTCCTGCTGCTCTGCTCCTGCCAGTGAAGGTGGCGGAGGCAGAGGCAGCTCCTGCTGCTCTGCTCCTGCCAGTGAAGGTGGCGGAGGCAGAGGCAGCTCCTGCTGCTCTGCTCCTGCCAGTGAAGGTGGCGGAGGCAGAGGCAGCTCCTGCTGCTCTGCTCCTGCCAGTGAAGGTGGCGGAGGCAGAGGCAGCTCCTGCTGCTCTGCTCCTGCCAGTGAAGGTGGCGGTGGCAGAGGCAGCTCCTGCTGCTCTGCTCCTGCCGGTGGAGGTGGCGGAGGCAGAGGCAGCTCCTGCTGCTCTGCTCCTGCCAGTGAAGGTGGCGGAGGCAGAGGCAGCTCCTGCTGCTCTGCTCCTGCCAGTGGAGGTGGGAGCGGCGTGTAGTCTCCTGGCGGCGGAGGTGGGAGCAGCGTGTAGTCTACCCTTGTTTCAGGGGACTGGTGCGGCCCTCCCCCTCTTGCAGGGGACTGGTGCGGCTCCACCTCGGAAGGGGAGACCAGCAGGCATTCACTCTCTGCTGGTGGACAGGGACCCAGCAGGCATTCACCCTCTGCTGGTGGACAGGGACCCAGCAGGCATTCACCCTCTGCTGGTGGACAGGGACCCAGCAGGCATTCACCCTCTGCTGGTGGACAGGGACCCAGCAGGCATTCACCCTCTGCTGGTGGACAGGGACCCAGCAGGCATTCACCCTCTGCTGGTGGAGGGAGGCAGAGGCAGCTCCTGCTGCTCTGCTCCTGGCGGTGGAGGTGGCGGAGGCAGACACAGCTCCTGCTGCTCTGCTCCTGGCGGTGGAAGTGGCGGAGGCGGGACCAGCAGGAATTCACCCTCTGCTGGTGGAGGTGGGAGCTGCAAGCAGTCCTCCCATGGCAATGGAGGTGGAACCAGCAGGAATTCACCCTCTGCTAGTGGAGACTGGGGCGGTGGACGCTCTACCTTCCCCTTTTGGGCCGTGGACGCACCGACTCCTCCCTCTTGGGCTGTGGACGCACCGACTCCTCCCTCTTGGGCTGTGGACGCACCGACTCCTCCCTCTTGGGCTGTGGACGCACCGACTCCTCAGGCGTAGGACGTTCGGGCTCCTCCCACTCAGGCGTAGGACGTTCGGGCTCCTCCCACTCAGGCGTAGGACGTTCGGGCTCCTCCCACTCAGGCGTAGGACGTTCGGGCTCCTCCCACTCAGGCGTAGGACGTTCGGGCTCCTCCCACTCAGGCGTAGGACGTTTGAGCTCCTCCCACTCAGGCTGTGGAGGCAAAACCAGCAGGCATTCTTCCTCTGCTGGTGGAGACTTGGGCGGTGGACACTCCGCCTTCCTCTTCCCCTTTCCCCTTCTCTGCCTCCTCCTCACCTTCCTCTCCTGGGCCAGTTCCTCCTCTCCCTCTTGGTAGGGGCAGTGCACCACTGGGTGCCCGAACTCCCCACAGGCAAGGCACCAGCCTTGGTCCTCTAGACCACCGAGGAGGACCTCCAGATCCTGGCAGCCATCTCTCCAGTTCCAGCCTTCCATTTTTCCCTTTTATTTTTCAAAAAAAAACAAACAAAAAAAACTGCGGTTCCCGCTCTGGCCTGAGTCCTGGAGGCGCTGTTTTCCCGGTTCTGACACCACGTGTGACAGGCTGGCTGCAGGGAGGAACTCAGACCAGAACGAGAAACACACAGAGCAGACAGAGACTTGGGGTTTTGGTGAAGCTGAGCGCGTGATGGCGCTCAGCGTTTAATAATCAAACAGAAAATAAAAGGTTTGTACACAAAACAGAAACAGGACACGGCACTTTCGCCAAAATAAATATATAAACAAAACGGACTAAACAGTAACAAACGGTGGACGGACAGACACACAAACACGGTGAGTAAATAAATAAAACAAGTATCGTGCTGGTACTACCAGCACGCGATAGCAATTGTTATAAATATTTCTTTCTCTCTCTCTCTCTCTCTCTCTCTCTCTCTCTCTCTCTCTCTCTCTCTCTCTCACTCACTCGAACACCCAACCCCGAGTGAGTGAAAACATGCAGCTCTTATGCAGTTGTACCGAGACTCGATTGCTAGTCAATCATTCAATTGGAATCTCGGTACAACTGCACGTGAATTAATTAAAGTGCAATTCCCCGTGCTCACATATTACTTTAACTAGCACGTGAAGTGATTTGTGCCCTCCTCGTGCCTAAATACAAATCTACATTTTTAAATCACACGTGAAACACAGACCCGTTTATATCCCGTGTACCGATGACTATACCCCAACATTTACACACAACACGTAACACAAAATACACACAGGGGGGGCACTTTGCCACAGGCTAGTACATGACCTTAGGTCCAGCTGCTGGCTATGCTTCCATTTACTGTTTCAGTCTCTCGTAGGGCAAAGAGCTACTGCTCTCTTCAAAGCTGATTTTTGCCATTCTTCAGAACATTGATTCTTCCTTGCCTTCCATGAATTCGAGCACTTATGCTCCCATGATTCAGAAACTTTCTTCAGAGCAGTTTAGCTTCCATTTCGTTCCTCCAAACTCCAAGCCACTTCTAGTAGGTGGAGCTCACTTCTTTCTCTTGCCTGGAGCACTGTTCTTTCTGTGGGGCACACTTCTAGTGTGGGGAGCTCATGGGAAGCTTGTTTGGGAAGCTCTCTCATGGGGCAAACTCAAGCGTTTCTGAAAGTCGTGCGGCTGATTTTGTTGTCCTGACTTCCACCCTGTGATTGGTTAGTTTGATTATTTTGGGCTGTGCCAGAGTCTACGTGGGGTGTTTCTCATTGGTAATCCTCATTCAGAGACAGCCCATTGTTCTTAATTGGTCCGTGGTTTCGACCCCTAGCGGTTGTATTTATGAGGGGTACTGTTTTCTGTCCAAGGTGTCAAAGTATACTCAAAACTGTCTGGCTTGCCTTCTGCAAGATACTGCTGGCGCCTAAATAATTCATTCAATGAGAGGAAAAGATAAAACACTTGTCCAGCAGTTAGTTTACGACTCTTTCTAAAAGCATTCTTTGTCAGTGGGGGAGTTTATGAGCAGAAACCAAGTAGACACAGAAAATGGCATAGGACTCCCCTCTATATATTCAATTTCTATTAATTTCATACACAGAATGATATTATGACCCACTATGACACTACACCAAGCAACAAACAGTAAATGCCAGCAGGAAGGGAACACTCTTTTTATACAGACGACGCTTAGTAAAAAAAAAATTTAAAAAAATTCAAGTAATGAGGAGCGAAACATTATAACATTTTTTTTATAAAACCTAATTTTAACCCCCACACACATCACCATAATCCCCCCACAATTACCCAAAATATCAGGCAATTGTGTTGTTTAAAATAAAATAAAAACATGTTGTTTTTAGAAATTGAGATATTTTCTTTCTTTGTGAGTTTTGTCTGGTTTGCTGGGTATGGAAAAGAGAGTGTGAGTTAAAGGCATCATTATATATTATTATTATGATTATTATTTATTTCTTAGCAGATGCCCTTATCCAGGGCGACTTACAGTCTTAAACAAAAATACATTTCAAGAACCACAGTACAAGTATTAATACAATTAAGAGAAAGATAAAATACAATATATTGATATTATTGAGCATTATTGTATACACATGATTAAAAAATGCAACTACTGCCATCCCATCATATCAAACTTTTGGGGGGAAACTGTAAAAACGGCAACAATCAGTGGTACTGTGCATCTGACAACACAATACCTAGAACAATAAACAGCAAACAAAAAAAAAGAGAATTGTGATCGCCCTGCTCTAACGGAGAAAGAAAAAAAATGTAAGATCGCTGTGGGTCCATGACATCGTCATGAAAAGAAAAAGGTACGGCGAATATCATCTGCTGATACAGGAGCTCCGGTTTGATGAAGGCAGATTTCAAACCTACTTAATGCTGTATTATACAACTCTGGAAAATCTGAAATCAGAACCACAAGCTGTTCCTTCATTTTATTTTTTACATTTTTTGTTATTTCTTCCTCGCAAAGGAGCTTCCTACTTTCCCCTGATTGGCTGCTGGTAGTTTACGTCATGGCACAGTGAAAGTTGAAAATATTTTATCTCCTGCGTGACCTCCTTCATTGAAAATAATTGCTTATTTGCTGCCGCACCGCTTCCGGTGTGAATGCCCCTTTACACACAATTCCTCAGCATATTAGCCACAGCGAAATACCTCTGTGACTTCCCAAACTAGCTCATTTGCCACAAGAGGTATGTTTTTAAAAACATTTAAATGTTTCTGTGTAGTTCTTAGAAATCATGTTATGGGCTAAATGTCAAGCATCAGGAAGCTATCCGGTGGTATTTTTGGCTAGCTTTTCCACTCCAGGAAAACCCAGGAGGCGGTCTTGATGGGAATGTTGTTGCGGAATGAGCTGGTTGCACGGACCTCTAGCCTCTAATGTCTGTGTACTGTATAATCCTTTTTTTATGCCATTAGTTGTGGTTATGTCAAAAGCTTTAACACAGGTGCTTGACAGAGGGCACCCGGTGCGTGCTTAAACCAAGATATCTCTGGATGCTAGCCTACGTTGTGACCATTTTGCCTTTTTCTAACCAGTCTATGATGAGCATTTGTGAGATCTGATATCCCACTGTTTTATATTTAGTTCACAGCTCCACAGGAGCACTTGATGTTGTATCTCTGTCTTCCTGTCCATAAACCATGAAAAGCAATGCATCACATGCTCTAGGCTCAGCTTGTAGACCTCAAAACCGTGTGGTTTAGGTTTTATACTGTACGTTTAAAATTTATAGTACACCCTGAACCATCTAAAATTTCTTTGTATCAGATAGTACAGCATGTATCACCTGGCATCACATTAAGATCAACTATACTGTTTAACTATTTGTATTGAACTATATATTATTTTTTAGTGTAGGGTTCTGTTTAAGATACAACCCCTATACAATAATCTATATATTATGTGCTCACTGAGATCAGTGTCATACAATCACGAATAATGTATTGGTATTGCATGACTTATGTATGGAAATAACATATTTTACTTAATCAATGGGCAGTTTTCCCTTAATCCATGATACAGCCCTATGATGATCAGAATCATGGATCAGTCAATATGAATACTTTTAGTGCTGGTAACATAAAAATTCTTAATACCCCAAAGCCACTGCAATCTACTCCCCACTCAGTTTTACTTCACAAATCCCAAAACTAACAGGACTCTCCCAACTCTCAGTAAAAAGAGGCACACTTGTAATGTAATGCATATTTAAAAAAAATACGGATGGGCTGAGAAAGTTGTACAGTTGTAATTTGATTTCATTTTGATCTACTAGTAGGTACATTCTGGCCCATAGCTATAGGCTAATTACATAACAAGACATTGCAAGCACCAAAACAATGAAAGTAAAGTAAAAGAAATAGGCATTCTGATCTTACCAGAAAAGACACTGGGAATCTTCGACAAAAAACTTTTCACTGTACGGATGGGAATCCCGTTTTTTTCTTCTTGCATACGTGCTATGATATCTTCCATCTAAAAAAAAAAAAGAGAGAGAAGCATGGGGTGAAAAAATATCATATTCATATATCAAGATTATGTTTAAAATCTTCCTCAGTGAGATACTCAATCCTTCACATAACAAAAACAAACCGGATATTGCTTTGTGCAATCTGGCAAGACTACTGTGCAAAACTATGTCTTTTACAATTAGAGACACCCTACCCAAGATGTATTGATATGAATCAAAAAATGAAAATTGTACCTTAGCCACCTTATTGCACTTGCACTAGCAATAGCATGGTCCATACATAAAACCATATAATATAGAAATTTAACACCAACACCATAATTTCCAGCTCCCTGGAACTCTCTCCCAGCTTTGGTGCGTGGTTCTCCCACCATCGCTCGCTTTAAATCTGCTCTCAAGACCCATCTGTTCTCTCTTGCTTTCCATGCTCCTTAAGCCTGATATCTGCTATTAGCTGCTGTGTTGCTGCTACTATTCCATGTATTATGTTATTATCATGTATTATGCACTTTCCACTGCATTTAATGTATTATGCATTTATTTTACTGGCTATCATGTATTATGCATTTCTCTGTATTTAAAGTATTATAGATTTTCTTGTTGTTACTAAATCTTGTAAAGCACTTTGTGATGGTGGTCCACTATGAAAGGTGCTATATAAAATAAAGATTGATTGATTGATAATTGGCTGTCCTCTGCACACGTGACCTATCTTTTTTCTACTTGGCCTTTTGTATGTTGCAGACACTCAGCTGGTTATAAAAAAAAAATGTAAAAGCAGAATTGATATCAAATTATTTTTTTTAATGCACAGCTCCCTGCATGGATTCATGCTTCAGTTGCACAGAGGCATGCATTGAGACTTCTCTTAACACGGTTTTTGGTTTTAAAATGTAATTTTCTCCAGTGGTGTAACACATATGGGGCTGCGCGTTCGTGTACCTTTCTGTCCGCATGTATTAAATACTCACAATGCATGAAACACGGGAGTGCAGAAATAAAGGAGATATATTACATTATACCTAAAAGCCCCAGGAGCAGTCACATTGACGGCCACACAGAAAACAATTGTATTTTCATTATACTGAACGGTATTCTGCTTTATTATTTTTATTTACCAGTCTGCAATGCGTTTAACTGTAATTAGACTAGTCTCTACTCTCTGCCTGAGTGAATTACTGACTATTCTATTGTTTTTCAATCAGCCTTTTGAAAGGCTGGCGTCTGTCTGCCGGCTGCGCTGCTTTGGTCAGTCAATTAGCATCGGGACTAGTGAAAATAAATACCAGAGAACGTGGAGTTTTACCATGCAACAAAATACGAAAAATTGATGTTTGGATCAGATGGCACGGAAGGAATACCATTTTGTCGAAAAAAAAAAAAGAAAACGAAATTAGACTTTTTTTATAACCGTGCGCTTCTGTAAAATGTTTTCTTCTATGTTTATTTATCTGCGTTGTTCAGTTGCTTTTGCTCATCTGATAATAAACCGATTGCTGTTGAAAAGTTGAAAATGTATTGCTATCGTTTCAGTTTATTTATTTACATTTTCTGGTTTTGATTTGTAAAATAAATATATACACACACACACACACACACACACACACACTTCGGTTGTTCAGATGTTTATGTGACGTACTCAATAAAAATAAAACGAATTACATCCGACTGTTTCTCCTTTCATTCTACTATTTACAGTGTTTTGAATACAGCCGTCAGAAAGACTGCTGCGGGGCTTCTAGGTATGAGTATATCTCCAGTCCTTCTAGTGTTAAGGAAAGGAACATTTTTATTAATAAAATAAGCTGTTATGAGAAAACCTTAAGGTTTCTAGAGCTAAACTAAAAGTAAATGCTTGCATATTTCATTCATATTATTTTTTTTTTTAGCATTTTGTAAATTGGCAACTACATAAACCAACAGCTAATTTTGATCCTACCTTTATCCTTCAAATTGATGCATTTCAGGATTATTATTATTATTATTATTATTATTATTATTATTATTATTATTATTATTATTATTACGACTTACAGTCGTAAACAAAAATACATTTCAAGAATCACAGTACAAGTAATAATAATACAATTAAGAGCGAGATAAATACAATGACATTGGTGAGAATTACAATATTTTTTTTATTTGTTATTATTTTTATTATTATTTGTATGCTGATTTTGAAGTGGAAACATTGTTGAATTAATAGTTATTTACATACTTAACTTGTCTAGTAAAAAAAAATATAACATACATGGTTAAAACACAAACCACTTACCATAAAACTTCAAATAATTGCCGGGTCTCAAACAATCGCCTGTCTCCAATAAGCGCCGAGACCCGCTGGCAAATATTGTAAATAAACGCCAGGTGTCTATTAAACGGCGGGTCTCTGTCATTGCCATTGAAGCTGAGGAAGAGGAGGAGGAGCTTGAGCGTAATGAATTGCTAATAAGTGGCAGTGATGAAAGTGACTCAGGATTAATAAATAATAATAATGATAATAATAATAATAATAATAATAATAATAATAATAATAATAATAATAATAATAATAATTTAAGGTAGGCCTACATGTAATGCATATTTGTTTAATGCAGTTATTAAAAGTTTTGATAATTTTAAGCATGCTGAAAGTAGGCCAGATACAAACCTCTTGGTGTATTTTAACATGTTTTGTTGTATTAACAATGTACAAGTTTGAGATTAAGCAATAAATTATTTTTGATATTGATACTTACTGTGTTTATTTTTCATTTTTAAAAACATTTTAGAAGTTTGTATTATTATTATTATTATTATTATTATTATTATTATTATTATTATTATTATTATTCTGTAAGCGTAGCCTACACGCCTGCGTTCTGATATCTACAGGACTGTCTTTTAGTGGATTTAACTGTTGTTTTTGTTGTTGTTGTTATTATTATTAACAATGGTAGCTAATTCCGTTTTTAAATACAAATTCTATACTTCTGCATGTTCATTTTCCAAAGTTTTGCATACCGTATCCTTGTTAACCAGTGCATATAAAAAGACAGTAATAATACTTTCGCTTTATACATGAGGGTATTCAATACAATGTAATTTTGTTATAAAACAAAACTGCTACTTAGTTCCTACTGACACACAACCTTTTAACAAAGTTGCTGGAATGTTTAAATTGAGTTACAATGTTGCTACAGGGTTGTGTGTTAGCGGCTTCTCAATGACCGCATGAAGCATGTGAAACTATTGCTCTAATATAAACGCCGGTCTCAAATAATCGCCGGTCTCCAATGCGCCGGGTCTGCTGACAAGTATTGTAAATAAGTACCGGAGTTTTACGGTATTACAGTCGGTAGTTTGTGACTCTTCGGATCTTGATGTCATCATTTAATCTTTCTTGTTTTTCTCTTAATGTTCGGGGGATTTGTGATACAACAAAAAGAACAGCTTTATTTTTATTTTGCAAATCGTATAAAAGGGATGTCTACTTTTTACAAGAGACCTATTCTTGTGAAAGGGATGAGAAGGTTTGGGGTAACCAATGGGGAGGAAGAACATTATTCTGTCATGGCTCCAATCACTCAGCAGGGGTTGCTGTTTTGTTTAACTGTAATTTTAACGGTTCTGTTATAGAACATCTTCTTTCATTAAAAGGCAGATAGATATTGTTGGTAATAAAGATAGAGGAAACTTACTTCATTATAGTGAATGTGTATGGCTATAACAGATCTTCTTTAAATAGCGCACTTCTAGATAATGTGAAATCCAAAGTTTTGAATTTAAAGATAAGATTTCCATCTGCATTGGTTATTGTAGGAGGTAACGAAGCATCAGGCCTATACACTGACAGAATCCCTCCCAGAGGGAGTCCTAATAATTCTAATCCAATCATTAGGGATTTCTGTGAGTCTTTGACTTTGGTAGATGCTCATAAACATGCCAATCTTAATTCTAATTCATATACTTGGATCAATGCAGATATGTCTTTAAGATCTTGGATAGACTTGTGGCTTACTTTGGATGGTCTGATACCTTTTATTACTTCTGTTAACATATCACCTTCCCCGCTAACTGATCATTCATTTATTGATTTGATTTTTCGGATGCTAAATTTAATCTGACAAAGAATCCTTGGTACTGGAAATTAAATTGCTCTTTTCTAAATGAGGAGTCGTTTTGTAATGATATAAAAGACACAGCTGCACGTATAAACCTTAAACAAGAGCTTTCTGCTATATCCAAATGGGAACTTTTTAGATATGAATGCTGAAAAAAAGTCTATTAAATTTGGTAAGCACAATTCAAATAAACAAAGTATATGCTGACATTATAAAATTATCAGTAATATTTTACAATCTCCTGATCCTAGCACTGATGATAAAGAAGCTCTTTACTCCTTACAAAAAAATTTAATGAGTTCTACTTGAGAAAGCTAGAGGTGCTTTTGTTAGATCTAGGGCTAAATGGTTGGAATTTGGGAGAAAAAACTCAGCATATTTCTTTAACTCAGCATCTTTCTTTAATCTAAAAACAATGTGGTAAAAAGAAACACATTTTCTTCTCTTTATATTATTGATAACTATACTTCTGAAAGTAAACTTATATCAACATTTATTTCTGAATTTTATCAAAAACTTTATTCTTTTGCCTTTAATACATCTGATTGTGACGATTTCTTTAATAAGGTAGAGTCTTTTATTCCCAAGATTAATGAACATGATCAATTATTTTGTGATGGACACTTATCTGTTAGATCAAATAATTAAAATGCTTCCCAAAAATAAATCTGCCGAACCAGATGGTTTACCCTTCAATTTTTTTCAGTTGTTTTGGGATAATATTATAAGTTTGTTATTCAATGCTCTAAACAAATGTATAGAATTAGGAGGTTTAACTGGTTGAAGCAGGGTCTTATTACACTGATTCCAAAACCAAACAAAGATCTTCAATATTTAGATAGTTGGCGTCCTGTAACATTGCTCAATTCTGATTACAAATTACTGGCTATGGTGTATGCTAATAGACTTAAGCCCTCCTTGTACCCAGTCAGGCTTTCTACAAGGCAGACATATTTCAAATAACATTTGTTTAGTGCTAGATATTTTAGATTACCCAGAAAATCTTCCTTCTCTGAACATCTAGAGAACTAGGGTCTTGTAACAAGAGTTCAACATGTGTGCACCACGTGTCATAATCAGCCTCATTGGCTGGCTTTGGTGTTTTGCCAGAAAATGATCTTAATTTACTAAATTATTGAGAATTTACTAAGGTATTGAGAAGAGATTGCCTTGCTCCTTATCACATGCTCAACAACAACACACTGAACTTCTGCTGGATTTATTACATTTGCGTCAAAGGCTCTGGATGGAAATTGAGTATTCTTTGTACTCTTTGATTGGTCTGATCTGGGCTTACATCTGCAATGTTATTATAAGAGCGAAAAAACTGAAATGGCAATGGGTTGGACATGTAGCAAGAAGAACAGAGCATCGCTGGACCAAGGAGATACTAGACTGGATCCCAAGAGATATAAAGCGACCAAGGAGAAGACCTCCAGGAAGATGGCAAGATGAAATTAGGAGCAATGTGGATGAGGGACGCAGCAGACTGGCTTTTGTGGAAGAAATTTGGGGAGGCTTTCATCCAGCAGTGGATTGAAAAAGGCTAAAGATGATGATGAGATTATATATATATATATATATATATATATATATATATATATATATATATATATATATATATATATATACTGTATAAACAAAACTTCACCCACTCGGGTTCTTTGCTCCTTTAAAAACACTGATCCTGGCACAGAAATTGATTTTTACTGCACTGACACGCTATTTTTAATGAACAAAATAAACAAAAAAACACCTAGCTCTATTCGAGCAATAACTGAAACACAACACAGGACAGCTAAGCCGTTTACCTGTAACGAAACAACCCTTCACTCACTCGCAAGCAGGCTATACACACAGCTGCCTCGCACAGACTGGCTGCTTTCTTTTATACCCTGCTCCTGGCTCTAATTTAATAATAATCACCAGGTCAGGGGATAATCACCAATGAAAAATTAAACAATTAGCAATAAAACAATTAACAGAAATAATTAAACAATAAAACAAAACAATTAAATTAAACCAATGTGCATTCACACATTTTTTCCCTGCAGGGGGGATTAACCCTCTCCCTGCTGTGTTACTATATATATATATATATATATACTGTATATATATATATATATATATATATTTTCTATATATATATATATATATATATATATATATATATATATATATATATATATATATATATATAATAATTATGTCTCAATCCTTAAGTTCTAGGGGATGTAAAACTTATGGCCATAGCTGTATGTAAGCACATGGTGATTGTATAGAATTGTATTTCTGGAATGCATTCTGCAAAGATAAAAGCTAATAAGATGCTCAGACTGATTATTTTAGTTTTTCTTAAGCTTAGTGGCTGTTTTCATCTTTTGATCACGTGGAACATTCTACTTGGCTAGAAGATGAGCCAAATATTAAACCATTTATTTATTTTATATAAATGGAAATTTGAGTATACTCTTTAGGCAGTTTTCTATGTTGTTGTTGGGTGGTTCTGACATCCTATACATTTTAGAAATAAACGCATATAATTGATGTTTTGGGGATTTTTTTTTTTTTTTTTTTGCAAACCATAACCACATTTATCTTTAGCACAGTTTTTGTTGTTTGGTTCGGCTACTGGGGATAGCAACAATAAATGTAATTACAGACTAACTTTTTTTTTTTCTTAATTATTGCTATTTAGCCAAAGCATGAGCATGAAAATCAATTTACCACACTTTAACACATTGAGGATTATATGTTTTGTATCCCAGAATGAAAACAAATTACACCAAGACCCGAAAAAGTTGCTATAATTAGTGTAATTAGTATAATTTAATCAACCCTAAATCTCCTCAAGAAAGGGGGCCCCCAGAGTGGCACATCCAGTAAAGGCACTCCGCGTGGAGTGCAGGATGCACCCTATAGCCTGGAGATCACCAGTTCGAGTCCAGGTTATTCCACTGCCGACCGTAGATGGGAGTTCTCGGGGGGTGGTGCACAATTGACCGAGTGCCGCCCTGGTGGGGAGGGCCTAGGTCGGCCAGGGTGTCCTTGGGTCACCGCGCACCAGTAGACTCGACGGGCGCCTGTGGGCCCGCTTCTAAGTTGCCCAGAGCTGTGTGGTCCTCCGACGCTGTAGCTCTGAGGTAGCTGCATGGCGGGCCTGCAGAGTGAAAAGAGACAGCACACGTTTCGGAGGACACATGTGTCCAGCTTCATCTCTCCCGAGTCAGCGTAGGGGTGGCAGCCATGAGCCAGGTTGAAATAAAAATAATTGGGCTTTCCAAATTGAGGAGAAAATGAGAAAAATAATTGGCGATTCCAAATTTAATTTTAAAAAAATCTCAAAAAACTGCTAAATAGAATACTTTAATTAGAAGAAAAAATACATTAAAAATAATAAGTGCCATTATTTTAAATAAATAAATAAATAAATACATAAATAAATAAATAAATACATAAATAAATAAATGACCCCTTCTTTTTAGACTGAGGGGAACTTTAATCCTGAACGTGCCGCACTTGATAGCCAGACTCCCTGCCATATTAGCATTTGATTCACACAATCACCTGATCTAATGCTCAAGCTGCCAAGAATAAGCAGCTTTCCTCTGCATCAGTAGTAGCTGCTTCTGATTCCATTATTATCTGCTTATCTACTTAAAGCAGACTGGTTCTTGGAGGAGCACTGTCACTATTAACATAACCGTTGTACATAAATCGGCCAGAAAGCGGTGGGTACTGGGACAATCAATCATGAAAATAAAAGCTTGCAGTTGTGGGGATCTGTAGAAACCAAAAATATTTTGGCTTAAGATAGGTAAACGAGGAACATGGCAATACGATTATAAAGAAGTCCAAAGGCTTGGGTTTTATTTAGGCTTTTAGGGCTACTGCTACTGTTGTTATATTTCACCACTAATGGGCTCTGGTGGTGAATAGCCAGGAGGCCTGAGAGCTAGACCACTCTCGGTGATGTGTGGAGTTTGCAGATCTCAGTCTGACACGACATTGTTCGTTCTCTTTTGAAACAGAATGATCTCCTGAAGGGTTATTAATAGCCAAAGGGAGCCTATACTGTTGATCAGAGTCTCAAACATAAAAAGCAAACTCTAATAGTATACTGGCTTCATGGGAGCTTGCAGTTGATTGAGCTCCTGTCTCTCTGCTGGACCTGCTGCAGGCAAAAGAGAGCAGAGACTTCATTCACTTGGATTCAAAAGGCAGAACATGGAGTAAAACAAAATAAAATATACTGTTGTGCAAACAGATTGAACTGCATTTGTAAAAGATTTGTTAGAATAATGGATTTTTCACCAGTAATCACCAGTAATTTAATTCCATTAATTTAATTCCAGTATGTGGCCAAATGGTTTGCAGCGCGCAGGTGTAGAGGTGATGTGATTACGAAACAGAAGACAGACAACAAAATTCATGATCCAAACAGAAACATTTATTTTTATAATCCCGGTCTGGTGACCCCAAAGAATAATCCCAGCAATACACAGCAATGTGTATTGCATTGTTTCAAAACAACGGGTTACAGTCCAGAAAGAATAAACACAGTATAACACAAGCAAAGACACACACACGATCACAAGTCCAGAGTGCTAAAGTGCAAGTGGTGAAATACAATTTATTCGTGTACAATTGTGAAGTGTTGTCCGGGTTTGGTGCTGGCCTTAAGTGACAGCTGCAGATCGTGTTAGCCATCTAACAAGAACAAACTAGTATAATTAGACACGACAAACAAACAATTCTCCTTTAACGGTTCGCTCTTAACCAGTAATCCTCTAATCAGTACTTTCTACTTTCTATATGTTAACCACTCCCTAATCCATGTGCATGCATTTCCTTGAATCCCTACTGTGTTAATTTGAGAATTAATCTTTTATGCAAGACTTTCTCTAAAAAACCTGTCATATGATTTGCAATTATCCATTGTCGATGTTGCATCCTCAAAAATATCAAGCAGGTTAGTTAGACACAATCTCTTTCTTAAACCCATGCTTACTGTCTCCCAGGATACTTTTACCATATAGGTAATTATCCATTTTGGATCTTATTATAGTTTCCATAAGTTTACATATAATAGAAGTCAGGCTTATTGGTCTGTAGTTACCTGGTTCGGGTTTGTCTCGTTTTCTGTGGATTGGTATTACGTTTGCAATTCTCTGTTTGTCTGTCAGTACAACCCCTGTCTCAAGAGACTGTTATATGATGTTAGTTAGCGATTTGTAAATAACTTCATTCATTCCTTTGGAGTACTATTGGGAGGATCTCATCCGGCCCAGGGGATTTGTTTATCTCTAATCTTGGACTACCCAATGCTCATTTTGGTAAGGTAGTCCGACTAGTGCTAACTGGGATCTGTGAAACCAGCTCTAGAAGCTAGAAGCTGTTTTCAGAATATTTACTCACCCCCTTTGAAAAAAAGTTATTCTTCTCAGTTCCATACACCTACCATTCATAAAATGTATTGTTCCCTTTACGTTCGGTCCAAAATCCCTATCTCAACTTGTCATCTCAAGTTAACATAGGATTCCCGTGCCAAAATGTGACTTTGACCAAACGTACGCCTCCAGTGACTGGTGATATGTAAACAAACAGCACATTAAATATGTCATATTGTAGAACCTTTTAATTAGCCTGACAGATCTGCAAGGGACAATCCATGTGACATGGTAGTACAAGAAAATGAGTCCCTCAGGAGCTTTGATCCTAAAATACCCTCCCTTTACAGCAGCGTGCTTGTGTGTAACAGAAAATACACAGTAAATACAAAGGAGTACTCATTGACTCATTCTGCACATTGTATTAGGAATAAAGTACTATAGCTACTATACAGTATACATTGTATAAAACTATTCAAATACAGACAACAACCCTAACCACTAACCTGTAACCATAGTAAAATGTTTTATTGCAGGTGGTTTTTTGAAAGTGGCATTAGTTGTGCTTGCCCAGTAAAGAAGTGTGAATGATTGTGAATGGGCTCTCCATCATGGGGCAGCCATTCACCAAAGAGTAAGTAAGTAAAGGTGGTCCCATATTTATAAAGCATTAGCAGGAGCACAAAAAAATTAACATTTAGAATATTCAATGCATTTTTAATGTTGCCATCTTGGATCACAGGTAGGTTCCAAGCAGAGCGGTTACTATCCCGCAGGTAGATGCCCTTGACTAAAGCGAACATAAATCTTGCAACTCACTTTAAAACGGCGACAAATTTCAAGTAGCTTAAGCAATCCATACCATTTAAAAAAAAAAAGTGTTTTACATAAATAAATTAAAAGTTCCAGCCAAATATAATTCTTTTTTTCAGTAGGGTGAATTTAATACAACCTCAAAATTCAAACTTCAAGTTCTGGAAATATTAAAACACAAGATACCCACTGGTTCAAGGAGATTCAAATAGGCCTGTTTGAAATCTCTCTTGGATCAACACATCATAAATAGTAATTGTGTGAAGAGCACAATCTCCACGACTCCAGCCTCTTCAATCTAAAATGTAATCCTTGCATCAATCAAATTTTAAGAAAACTGAAATCAAGTTGGCTTTTGTGTTTAAACCTCATCAGTGCCTGGACTTCAGCTGGGTTGTGAATAATGATCCTGTCTAGTTATGTCTAGGATGAGACATTGTCCCCTTTACACAGCACCCTCATAGGTTGGGAGGGAGAATTATAACCAAGATTCATTCTTTCTCTGTCACACAGTAATACACCCATTGTCATTGGAATGTGCTAGAACACTATGAGGAAATGGAAGGCATTACCACTTACGTCCCATGGCTGCCCCATGATGGAGAGCCCATTCACAATCATTCACACTTCTTTACTGGGCAAGCACAACTAATGCCACTTTCAAAAAACCACCTGCAATAAAACATTTTACTATGGTTACAGGTTAGTGGTTAGGGTTGTTGTCTGTATTTGAATAGTTTTATACAATGTATACTGTATAGTAGCTATAGTACTTTATTCCTAATACAATGTGCAGAATGAGTCAATGAGTACTCCTTTGTATTTACTGTGTATTTTCTGTTACACACAAGCACGCTGCTGTAAAGGGAGGGTATTTTAGGATCAAAGCTCCTGAGGGACTCATTTTCTTGTACTACCATGTCACATGGATTGTCCCGTGCAGATCTGTCAGGCTAATTACAGATGCAGAGGTGATGCAGTGCAGGAATAAACAGACAGAGATTTGTAATCTGGTATGGAAAAATATCCGTTTTATTTTACTTATAATCCAGGTCAGGTGACCAAATAATAAACTCCGGTTAAACACAGCAATGCGTAAAACACGGAGAACAGTAACAGGGATTGCAGCCCTAAACAATAAACACAGTATCTCTCCCACAATATGCAACCACTGTCACCAGTCCTGGGTGCGTACTGTAGTGCCCGTGATGGGTGATACAGTTTAAAGAGTGACAAATAGTGCAGTGCTGTTCTGGGTTCAGTGCTGGCTCTTAGCAACAGCTCCGGAACATGTTAGCTGTCTATAAACACACAAGTAACAATTATAGACAAGACAAACAAACAAACACTCACGATACTCTTAATACACTGTGCACGGGTCCTTCCGGGTCTATTTCCAAACCAAAAGCGAAGGAAAAGATTTACAATTCTCCAGCCCCTTTTATGCGATTATGCATGACCACTTGGTAAACGATTGCAGCTGATTCTATTGCCTGCAGCTGCTACCTCGTTTACCTTCCAGGTCAATACATTCCCGCACTGGAGTCTCGTCTTTTTCCAGGCTGACTGACTTCCTGACCCAGGGAATGAACTGTCAGGACAACCTGTCCAAAGCCTTTCCCTTTCGCTACTTAGTACCCTCACAAGTCGAGAGGGAGATTTACAACCAGAACTCATTATATTTCCATCACAATGTTTTATTAATACTATTTTATTGGTATATTAACGTATGGTTTCAGCATTTTCTTATTCTTACTATATTCATACTTACATCGGTCATTTATAATTGGGAAACGTAAAAAGCTGTTACTTGAGTCGCTGTCTCAGCATTCTTGGGTGGGGGGGGGACAAAATTATTGAACTCTTGCAATCTCAGGAGGCATTGCGGGAAATGGATTTAGTATCATACTGTATCTGCATACTGCTGAGAAAATAAGGTGAATCTGATCTCGCCATTAGGGTGTTGCTTTAATTAGCTGGTACTGGGAAACTACGATTTTGTATACAACTGTAAAGTCGCCCTGGGTAAGGGCGTCTGCTAAGAAATAAATAATAATAAAACAACAACATAGCCATGCATGAAAAGTGTCAAGCATGGCTGGATGTGGCATAGGGCCAACAGTATGCAGTGCACAGTTACTGAACTTATTCTTGGAAAGCTGAAGGCTCCAAATTTTGTTTTTAATTCTTGTTTTGATTTTAACACTTTCTTACCCCCTAGGTGAGTTTGAATTTGATTTCCTTTTATACAAATTTACAGTGGTATATACTGTAGTAAAAAACAGAGTAAAGCATAGTGAAAGGTAAATACAAACTGATATATGATAAATGCATCTTATAAGAATTGCAACGTGCAATATTACTGTGAAAATGTATCATGGTAATCGTTAATAAGGTTCATGAGTAGCAGTGTAGAGTAGTGGTTAGGGCTCTGGACTCTTGACTGGAGGGTCGTGGGTTCAATCCCCGGTGGGGGACACTGCTGCTGTACCCTTGAGCGAGGTACTTTACCTAGATTGCTCCAGTAAAAATCCAACTGTATAAATGGGTGATTGTATGTAAAAAATAATAGAATTTATTTTCAAGATTTATCAGTGACTTGAACATTATGACCTTATTTGCAAAGTGTTTTCCTGGTAATCTTAAATCACTTTTGATATTAACGTGAATACATTTACATATGAAACATGCAGCGGAAAACTGGGATAGCTTGTCAACCCGAATCATTTCTTATAGAATAAAAGAATCAGGTAAACTAATAAAGTGATCATTAAGGTTCCCCCGAAATAGCTCTTGGCTAACCTTTTACAGGGCTTTGTCAATTGATAACACAGACTGCTGCTTGAAATAACCAGGCGATTCCATTTTCAAACTGTATTTTTACGACATTTCTTTCACAGCAAGCCTCCTCTCCTTAAATTAAATGTTTTAATGAAAAAAAACTATATGAACTATACAATCCACATCAAGGAGGTTCAAATAAAAACACAAGCTGAAGGATTTTAATTAGAATTCCAAAGTCTCCAAAGACACACAGGCTTGCCGGGGTTATGGATTATCAATAACGTTCCAGATTACTGAGATACTAGCTCAATGAGGCAAGCCAGGAAAGAAGCAGCAGCTGGAAATGAAAAGGCTGAAAACTGATTTATAGTAAAACCTTCATCGTATTTGTTGCAGGGTATGTTTCAGGGTCAGACATGCGGACCACAGGCAGAGTGTAACAGCGAAGACTTTCCTGAGCCATCCAAATTCTTACCTGCTGTTTTTATTTTGTCAGATGTTCTATTCAAATGCAATATACAAAATAACGTGCTCACTTATAGGAGCCAGGAACAATGACAGTGAAATCGTATTATTGCTTCATCATCACACCATTTAAATCAATGTTGTGGTTTGTAATGGATAACTAGATCCGTGGTTTCACTTGTAAAAACGATGAAGCCTATATTTCCATTATGTGGTGGGTAAACTGGGAAAGTCTGCAAAATAAGCTGATATCCTTTAGAGAAAGCTGTACTGTATTAATCAATACAGAACATGATTCATGAACCTGCTGAAACATGATAACCATGAAAGGTCAAAGAATTAAATCAAAAGGTATGAGGCGCACATACCATAAAATATAATGCATTAGGGGTAATTAAAATAGGCAGAGTTTCCATGCATGTTTTTTTTTAGCTTGAGACATATGTCTCATGTAAAATGCTCTTTTGGGTTTCCATTCGCTCAATTTATTTTAGTCGAGTAAAACGGGCTTTTCAACCAACTTCATGCAAATGAGGCTGTGTGGTCCAGTGGTTAAAGTAAGGGGCTTGTAACCAGAAGGTCGCTGGTTCAAATCCCATCTCAGCCACTGACTCATTGTGTGACCCTGAGCAAGTTACTTAACCTCCTTGTGCTTCGTCTTTTGGGTGAAACGTAATTGTAAGTGACTCTGCAGCTGATGCATAGTTCACACACCCTTGTCTCTGTAAGTTGCCTTGGATAAAGGCGTCTGCTAAATAAACAAATAATAATAAATGAATGGGAAAGGTGGGGGTTGATATGTAAATTAGCTATGCATAAAGTACTCTTGCTGTTTTTGAAGATTACTACTGAAATTTTGTGAAATTTTGTTTCCATGCACAGAGAACTGGTACACAAGTGAACCTAAGCTGCTGTAATAAAGCAACATACCTCATGCCTGGTTGGTTAATAATGTGTTTTACTGCTCTTGCCCAATTGTTTTTCAAATGTCATTAGTGGGGTGTCATGTTGTTAGTAGTGAATACTGTTTCAACTAATTTATCTTACGACTCATTAATTCAAAAAGAACTCGGAGGTATAAAATGAAACTGACCGACAGGTACTGCAGATCACCATGGCTGAAAAATGGCAATACAGCATATAGGGGATCAGGTGATGCTGCGTATACTACCCTGGCTTAGAAATCCTACCCGTCCGGACGGCTGACAGTTGCTGAGGAAGCATTCAACACCACGCTTGGGCAAATACGGGTAGTGGGCACTTGAAAGGGTAATGAAACTGACTGAAGTGCAGCATTCATTCGTTCCCAAAATTGCCACTGCCTGATGTATCCTGCACAAATTCTTGTCAACAACAAAATGAGATGTTCCGGGATCAGTGGTGGTTACCAGTGTTGCCAAGTCTCACGAGAAAAAAAAGCGGCACTGCCTTTCAAAACAAACCCAAAACAAGCACAACCCATGTTAGAGTGGGTGTTTATGCAAATTCAACCCGCCTCTCAAAAAAAACAAGCTCAATTCCACTTTTTATAAGAAGACTTGGCAACTGTGAAGGTTACCTCAGCTGCCATTTTCAATTGGACAGCAGCGATCTGAGGAGGCTTGTGCTGTCAGAGATTCTCTCCTTTCTTTTAAGTTGTGTTGGATTTACCATTGTGTTAAATATTAATCATGCAAACAAATAAAACACAATCGAGATGTTAATTTGCAATTTTATTTGGTCAGTTCTGAGAGGGCATCAGCAACTTGTTGGATGTTGTTGTGCTGTTTTGGGTGATCGAGCTGGCTCAT
Organism: Acipenser oxyrinchus oxyrinchus; assembly: GCA_030684275.1. NCBI lineage: Eukaryota > Metazoa > Chordata > Actinopteri > Acipenseriformes > Acipenseridae > Acipenser > Acipenser oxyrinchus. The sequence goes on from CM060251.1 coordinate 67,337,226, forward strand.
GACATCCAGTTCACCAGCTATATTTATTAACGCGTTGTCTTCAGACATAGCTGGGATCAAAAAAAGGATGGGAATTAATTCAGTTAGACATTTAAGCAGCTCACTAGCTCTTCATGTTTAACTTTAGCATAGTTTTTACAGCAATGTTATTCTCAAACAGCTGCTTTAATACTATAACAAGGGCATAACACAGTTCATGGTAAGTGTCTTTATACAGAACTGTAAACCCACAAGAGATATACAACATAACAGGCCAGACACAGCAAAAAACAATAATAAAAAAAGCCGCCTGCATTATCATTAAGATGAACTACAACACTCGCCCATCAGCCAATTCTGTCATCTTATAATCCACAGTAACAGCTGACCTGCTCCCTTGCAATATTTATAGTGATGTCACTTAAGGGTAAACAAGCTCATTCACATTTACATGTGAAATGCGGGTTTCCATGCGAAACTGGGCGTGGATTTTCCCGTGTGTTTACATGAGTAAATAAGATTTACACAAGTAATTCTCCCAAACATGCACGTGCATTGCCATTTCACGTGTAAATTGCCCCGCATGGAAACCCCATGACAAACAACGCTTACAGTGTCTGAAGTGACACAACTGACCTTTTATATTATTTTTGTAATTATTTAAATCTATTTATAATAGGTGCCAGTATAAACCAAAGCTCTTGTGTCATGTTATTTTGCTCCAATGTCATAGAATCTCATATTTACAACACAGTACGAATACTGCAAACACTATATTTAAAAGGTGAATGAATTGCATTGTAATTATTTCTGGAAGATTATTGACGGGAATGCTATATTGAAAAAATACATTTTACAAACACCCCCCTGGTACCTGTTAGTTTGGTTTTGTGGTATGTGCTGAATAGTGTTATTATGTGTATTCAATGTTTTAAAGGCTCTTGTAGTTTACACTTGTTAGCAACATGTAAAAAATGATGTGTGACATGTTGCTGATGGAAGCAAAACAGTACAAAAAATGATCTTCAGATTCTAGGAAATGTACAGATACTAACAATGAGTAAAAACAAAAACAAAACATAACTACATTGTGTATGAGGTTTTTCTTGTACTAAATTTTGTCTCTGTCTTGTGGCAATACAAAAAACAGTATTATTATTTTCTTATTTACAGTTTAGCGCTGTATTCATAAAGCATAAGTATTGAAGAAAAAACACAGGCATGATATTGCTTTAAGCAGGCTGTGATGTTTTACGGATGGTGACAGTGACATTTCTCACAGATTTTAATATTTAGATATTCCTTTATAATGATCCCACACCATGGTCTTATTGCAGCAGTCTCCAGTTGCTCTGACTGACATGGGGTGAGCCTAGCATAGGAAAACGAGATCACAAAATGACAGTAACAGTTTTGGAGGTCACCTTGGCCAGGCACTACACAGTTCTTTTTCTGAAGCAGTAATTGGTTCTACATTCAGTTACATTGTCTGAAAATTGGAGGCATAAATAATATAATTATGTGAGGAATTATCTGAAGCTAATCATTTAAAACAATTAGACTTTATTCTCTGAATCAAGAAAAATGAAGCAATCAAGCAAAAATGTAATTCAATCAACACTAAAGGCCCCGACAACTTTAGCAAACAACTTATTGAAGGACGTTCGCAGGGAAATGGAATACAGCTTTTCTGCTTCCCTGCAATGTACAGAAATGGCCAAAGGTTTTCCATCACCTAGAATTTTAGGATTGAGACATAATTTAAACAAAAAAAACTGATATGAACATAATGTAGATCTTTTATTTAACATTGTGTAATCAAAGAAAGTACAAAATGATATTGCAAAAGTCTACAAGAAGCCATAATAGTAGTATAGTATTTCATGTTGGATTTTGAAATGTCACTTTTTTTTTATTTTATGTCAGTTTTTCATTAAGTATATGGAAAATGACATAGCAAATTGAATTAATTCAAAAAACATTTTTTTCTAGAATAAAATACTGCAAGCAAAAGGAATAACTACTGTACTCATAAGTAAGCCTTTGAACGGTGCAGTGTAGAACAGGGTTTGTGTGAAATGGGTTTATGTCTGGGTTGGGGATATGGTTTTTTTTAAATTTATTCTTTTAAACTAGTTAGAAGTTTAATTTGTTTTTTAATTGTAATTCCTTTTAGAGCAAAAATTAGCTAAATAAAAAAAAAAAGTTTGTAGTTTGGGAAGGATTATGCTGATTAACAGGACTGAATACATTTAAATGAATTATATTATACTGACCTTAAGTTTAAAGAAAAGGAAATGTGTAGCACCCTCTGTTAGTGCAATCTCGCGATTCCTATTGAGGCTTTAATGTTATAATTAATATTATTTGTTGCCCTGATTTTTAATATGCACATTATGTTATCAAATGATGAATGATAGCTATATTAAGCTTCTGAAAGGAGTCACATTCAGACCTGACTCTCCAATCATAGACCCAGGGCACGGCATTCATTTCAAGCACTGCAATTTCATTCTGCTGCATTCCTTCATTCTACAGTTCTGGTAGACCAGAGATTACCAGTCCAGTCACCCAGTTGCCGAACGTCCTCTTTCCAATAAACTCTGTGCTCAGATTCACAAAAGAAAAAAATGTAGCCCTATTGTTACTTCTTACGACATTCCGATCCCTGCTGAACTTTCCTTGTTTCATTAACTTCATGCGAAAAAACACCTTCCAGATTTGTTTTAGCTAACTAGTAGACACAGCCCGCGATGCATTTCCAACGTGTTGTCAGGTACTCAATGCATGGGCGTAGCCAAATGCAAGAGCAACCACAAACATCAGGATTACAGGAAAATAAAATCAATTATTTAAGCGTTGTTATCGTATAACAGATCACAGGATAGCACTCATGCTTTACAAGTCAGTCTTCCAAACGCTGCATCGTTCTCCCATGTTTCGCTATTTTAGTACGTCGTTTCAGCTAGTCGGTCACCCGCCTTCCATTCTACCTGGGAACATTGGACGTGGAACCACACAAACAATAATGAATGCGGGCCGATTTTGCATCTATTTCGGGAACGTTGCTTGGCGAAGCTCGCTCTATCCTCTCATGGGGTAAGGGCATTGTTATTATCAGAATTGAATTATTATTGTTCAGGAAAGAATTCACAAATGTGAAATCTGTAAATAGAATCCTGCTCGATGATAGTTTAGGTGTATGTGCTTATTGTTTTAAGTACAGAAATCGATACACCCACAACAATAATATAAGCATTTCCAACAATACAAACAAACAATTCATTCTACAGGGCTTTTAAAAAATTTTTTCTTTTTAGATGATTGATTTACAGTGTATTTGAATTTTTCGACAGTGATTAATTTCACATGCTCCCAATATTAAATTGTCCCCTAGTTTGTTTTAATTTATATGCGTTTGTATGGTGGGCTGCCATATCTCTCAGGCTTCACAGTGTTTGTGTACGTGCTTCCTTATGCGTCGCCAGGCTTTCGCTTATGGTACATGTTCTGTGCTTTGGTTGTGAGTAAATTTGAAAAGGAGCGGTTCGCCCTAATTGGTTTTCATTTATATGTGTTTTGTTTGGTAAGCATTTATTTGTTTACTTTGTTTCTTTTTCTGTGCTTTGGTTGTGAAAATGCTTTATAGGATTGTATCTGTCTACATTAATTGTGGCTGCATGTATTCACCACACCTTCTCGTTCTGGCTTCCACTGTGCATATTGTTAGCGGGTTCTCTTTCAAGGTTAGAAATTAAAAGGTCAGTTTCTGTCTAATGCTTGTTTACCTCCACCTATGGGTGGGCTCCAATGATGATGGTGGTGCGTGCACATTGAGTCATGGGATAGCACGATTGAATCATGGAATTGTTTGTCCTATCCTGCTTGCTGTGTGTTTTTGGGTGTACTTGTTTGTTCAATCCCAAAGCTGCTGGCACGGCCCCACCGACCTGTTCAGGCTCCAGAATTAGTAGCAATACTTCCAATATTTTACGCTCATGTCATCACATTCTATCTTATAATGCTCCCTATGCAATCTGCTGCACCTTGACCAGGCAATCCATTTAGCAATATTATTTCTCTCCTTCAGCAGTAGCTATATACTCCCAACTGAAGCAGTAAGCTATGGGCTCACTCTGAGCTACAAGTTCACTGTCACAAATCAAGCTCACTGTTTGCAAGCCAAGCAGTTGCCGGTTCAGCTAGGGGTCTCCCGTTTCCCAAGTGTGAAAGTAGCTAATGCAGTGATGCTCATTCTCGTCCAGACACGTTCCATCACTCACCAATCCTCCAGATTAATGAACCACACGGATCCAATAAAATATCTATTCCAATTCACAGTATGCTTTACACACGGGTGTTAGAGTAGCATTTAATTCCCCTTGAAATCGTGCTGGATGTAGGATAATCTATCTACTGTGTCAATAATTAACAGCAATTGTTATCGGATTCCATGCTCAATCATACTTGTCAGGTTGCATACTGAAAATCTTATCGTAGAATATTGCTTTTGCTTTTATCAATACAATTAGTGGTTATTTTCATACGATACTCATCAGGTTACAAGATCACTTCGTTAACCGCACTCAATTATGCTCGGTCATGTTGACTGCTTAAAATTCTACCACAGAGTCGATGGCTTTGTTAATTAATGCAATCATGTTTCCCTTCGATGTGCGTAACTAATTGGGTGACTACTCGCAATTAATGTTCGTTAACCATTACTTCGGTTAAATATCTCTGCGGGACATTCAGGATCTGTCCAACCATCTCCTAAACCACCCATCACAAAGAAACAACGTTCGTCTCCGCTGCTGTGGGTTCTTCAGCCTGGCAATCACCATCAAAACCAGTTCCCTCCAGTATAAGATCCTCGCATCAAAGACATAAAACTCCAATCTCAGGTCACGTATTCTGTACATTTTGAAGCATGTCAAATATTGTACTAATCGTATTTGCCCTTTTATGCTCCCTTTAGCCACCCAGCAAGGTCCTGTTGCAGTTCAAGGGGAGGTTTTTTTTAATCTTAAACAAGTTAATCTGATAAATTCAGGGAAGGAGAAACCGTTCTCATTGCTTGCACTAATTCTGTTTTCTGCCCTCCTGTTTCCATGCTGAGATCCCAATCCACATCTCCGTGTAAAAAAACAAAACAAAACATATCCACACACATATATATATTGTAATAGAATCGCACCTCTCCGCGGTTCGTTGCCCCTTTAAAAACACTGACCCAACACACACAAATGGATTTTTGAAAGCGTGGTTGCGCTATTTTTAATGAAAATACAAAAACACAAAAGCAAAATAAACAAAACAAACATCTAGCTCTTCTTTGAGCAATAACTGAAACACAAATCAGGAACCTAAACTAAAAAAACAGGACAGCTAAGCTGTTTACTTGTAACAAAAAAAAGATAAACAAAACAGCACACACAAAAAAGGCTTCACACTACCTTTTCTTTGTTCTACGGCTGTACCCACACCAGCACAGTCGGGCTTCCACAAACATCAGCAGCCCTGAGCAAACTGACTGCACTCTTTAAGTACCCTGCACCTGGCTCTAATATTCAATAATAGCCAGGTGCAGGTGATAATTAAACAATAACAAAACAATTAAACAAAACAAACCCAAAATGTGCCTACGCACATGTTTTTCTACAGGGAGGATTTAACCCCTTCCCTGCTGTCTTACACATCCCCCCTCATGTCTTTTCAAGACACCGGCCATTCAACGGCCACCTCCCTCCACCCTTAAAAGACCACCCACCCTCAAGTCCACAAATGTCAATTTTCGCCCTCTTCCACGGGCAGGCTTGAGGGTGGGTTGGTCCCTCCGGCGTTTCCAGGGAGGGACCCAGGACCGACGAGGAGGGACCCAGACGGCTTGTCCAGGGCGACCACAGCGCAGACCGGTGACCGGGAGCCAGGACTGACAGTCGTGTGCCTGTGGACCTGCGCAGTGACCTCTGGAATCCCAGGTGGAGCACAGCACTAGGCAAGGGGAGCGGAGCAATCAGCAGGGGGAACGCTAGTGACCTCTGCCCCTTGCGTAGGGTGGGTGGTCTTTAAGGGTGGAGGGAGGTGGCCGTTGAATGGCGGTGTCTTGAAAAGACATGAGGGGGGATGTGTAAGACAGCAGGGAGGGTTAAATCCTCCTGTGAAAACATGTGCGTGGAATGAGACCAGGCAAGCGACTGTGCCTGGCAGTGCTGCGACCTGGGAGCAAGGTCCAGTGCAGGAAGATCTGGGCATTCCGGCCAGGTGTCCACGATAACGGGACCGGGAACCTCCCTCGGCAACGCCGGACTCACGTGCACGGTTGGTGGTTCTGGAAGTGGCGGCTCCTCCCCTCTGGGCTCTGGGAGCGGCGGCTCCTCCCCTCTGGGCTCTGGGAACGGCAGCTCCACCCCTCCAGCTCGGGACGGCAGCTCCACCCCTCTGGCTCTCGGGACGGCAGCTCCACCCCCTCTGGCTCTCAGGACGGCAGCTCCACCCCCTCTGGCTCTCGGGACGGCAGCTCCACCCCCTCTGGCTCTCGGGACGGCAGCTCCACCCCCTCTGGCTCTCGGGACGGCAGCTCCACCCCCTCTGGCTCTCAGGACGGCAGCTCCACCCCCTCTGGCTCTCGGGACGGCAGCTCCACCCCCTCTGGCTCTCGGGACGGCAGCTCCACCCCTCTGGCTCTCGGGACGGCAGCTCCACCCCTCTTGCTCGGGAGGGCAGCTCCACCCCTCTGGCTCGGGACGGCAGCTCCACCCCCTCTGGCTCTCGGGACGGCAGCTCCCACTTTTGCAGTAGCAGCTCCAGTTCGGTTGGCTCCCACTCCTGTATTAACCACGGGGCCAACCCCAGCTCCTGTCTCTGCCTCTCCATTTTCCTCGTCTGCTCCTCCTGAGCAGCGGTGTTCTTATTGAGCTTCTCAATTAATTCTTTAAAATCCATTTTTTTGGGACTCTAGGGGTGCCCATATATATATATAATAGAATCGCCCTCACCGCGGTTTGTTGCCCCTTTAAAAACAATGACCCAGGCTGGGCAGCTCGCTCATTTTTTGGGGGGGTAGGTGGCTTACCGCCACTCTCCTCTGCTGACATGGTATGTTGGGCACAATCTTCCTTAGATGGTCGCAGGCCAGACGCGGCCTTGTCCTTTTGGGGCAACGTGGCCCAGAGTGCCACTTGTCCTTCCCGCTGGCAATAGCTGTCATCAAGCAATAATTATTTATCTCACAGTCAGCCAGCACGGGGCAGCTTTAGAGCTCCAATGAAAACGGGCCAAAAAGTATATTACATTTCTCTTTGTCCTTCCGTGAAACGCAATAAAGAAAATCGGTCAAATCAATCTTTGGTGGATATCTCCTTTTTGAAGTCATGGGCAAAACCCATAGACCTAGAAATCTAACTGGTTTGAGTAACAAAGATTGCAGAGTCATTCAGTATTCAGGTTTATCTTGACTGCATGGCACCAAGGGTGCCAGGAGAACTGGGTGTGAAATGAAGGACATCAGTCATAATGCACATCAATTGTCTGGTCTGCCCTGATCACCTTTTCCCATTTGCTTTGCTGAAGGCAAAAAGGTAATGCTATTATCTAAAATCATTCTGCTTTACACTATTTAAAGCACACTGTGCAATTATTTATAAAGGTTCTTTCTACCACTGCTAGAATGTTAAATAAATTAACATTAATGAATTCAAATTTGTAATTGTTCATGATTCTTGAAATTGTCGGTAATTTATTAACAAGGCATATATCTATCTATCTGTTTCTGTCTGTCGCAGTGAATGCTGGGTGTGGATGAGCAGAGGTGAAGGTGGAAGTGTGTGTGTGAGTGCTGCTGGCAGGTCTGTTGCAGTTTTTTTTCTTTGTGGTATTTACTGTTTATTAGTTTATATAAGAGTTTTTCTGTGCTTAGCTGACTTTTTTGTCAGTAAAGCAGTCAGGATTGCTGGGTCCAGTGGAAGGAAGCATGAGATTTTTTGTTTTGAAAAGTGAACTTGTCGGCATGGTATTAAAGTGTCGTCTGATGAGTTTATTCCTCTTGAGAAGTGTGTGCTCGCTATGGGAGGTGTAGTGGGTTGTGTAAAGTCTCGTCCAATGAGTTCATTCCTTGTGGAAAGAGTGTGCTCCCTATGGGAGATGTAGTGGGTTGTGTAAAGTCTTGTCAGATGAGTTCATTCCTTGTGGAAAGAGTGTGCTCGCTATGGGAGATGTAGTGGATTGTGTAAAGTCTTGTCCGATGAGTTCATTCCTTGTGGAAAGAGTGTGCTCGCTATGGGAGATGTAGTGGGTTGTGTAAAGTCTTGTCCGATGAGTTCATTCCTTGTGGAAAGAGTGTGCTCGCTATGGGAGATGTAGTGGGTTGTGAGAATAGAAAATCGGCAGGTCGTATGAGTGGTTTTTCTCAATGAAATTTTCTGATGATGTTGAGAAAGAAATTGTAATAGATCATGTGTTTTTCCCATTTATCCCCCTTGCAGTTACTGCTAGAAAAATTACCTTGTCAAATGCCCCCCCTGTTTTTATGTAATGAGCTACTAGAGAGAGAGCTGGCTCAGCATGGTCAAATAATGTCAAGTTTAAAACGTATCCCTCTGGGCTGCAAATCTCAGCAGCTGAAACATGTTGTTTCTTCCAGGAGACAGGTTTATGTGATTCTGAATGACATCAATGGAGAGCTGAACATTGCCCTGAAATTTAAGATTTATGGCAATGATTATGTAGTTTTTGCCATGACTGAATCAATGAAGTGTTTTAGATGTGGAAATGAAGGACATATTGTTAAGCATTGTCCTGAAAAAGAACGCGAGGAGTCAGAGCAAACAGGAGAAGGAAGCTCTGCTGGCCTGAATCTGCATAGAAGTGTACAGGTCAGGAGCAGAAACCGGGCTGTCCCAGAGGAAGCTGAGCAGCCGTGTCCCTCAGGTGTTGAAAGTGGAGAAGTGCCTGCTGTGCCATGGAGCATGCAGTTGTGGTTGCAGATAGCTCAGCTTCTGATAACGACGAGGAGGGCGGTCTCTCTGACTCCTCCATTGCATCATATGCCTGTGCATCACAGAGTTGAAGGTGAATATAGTGCACAAAGCAAAAAGGAGTTTTTTAGATCAGACAAAAGGCAGATGAGGTATTAATATTGAAGAGTTTTTTTTTTCTTCCTGATACTAATTTATTTCTGAGCTCGGTGCATTCTCTCAAGAAAAATGCCTCCACTCGAAAAATGTTTAGCACTCAGGAGCAGGTCCATCTGAATAATATTACAAATAAAATCCGTAATGGTTTGAAATGAAAGGATGTTTAGTTACAACAAGCCGTTTTCTCTTAGTACTGTCTGCTGTTTTTTTCTTTCTGTGTCCATTTGTTCTTTTCTCATTTTCTCCTGTGAGACATTTAAATATTGGGGTTTTAAATATCAATAGCTTTCAAGAGAGCTGCTGTTTTCTATTACATAGCCCAGAAAATGTTCTCAATGTTCCTTTTTTTGCAGGAAACCCATATAGATCTTAAAAATCAGTTAGAATCATAATGGGAGGGGGGGGGGGGCATTATTTTTGGAAATGGGACTAATCTTAGTCCAGGAGTGGCTGTTTTATTTGCAAAAAGTTTCAAAGCCAGTTCTGCAAGTGTTAGTGAGGTTGTTAAGGGGCGAGTGCTTAAAGTCCAGGAAGTTTTTGAAAAGACGGTTTTTCAGTTTATTAATTTTTATGCACCAGCTGAAGGTAAAGAGAGAATTAAGTTTCTCTAGACATTATAAGGAGTTGTATTAGACTGTAAACCTGAAGAGGTGTTAATTTTGGATGGGGATTTTAACTGTACAGTTAATCATGGCCAGAAATAATTTAGAACTGCACCCACAGTCAGCCAGAGAGCTTTTAAGGATTTTAAAATGTTCAGAGCCAACAGATGTTTGAAGAAAGTTTAATGAATAAAAATAGACAGTACACTTGGATGAAAGTCAATGGCAGTGATATCTCTCTGACCCGTTTGGATAGTTTTTATACTTTTAAGCATCATTTAAATCTTTTTAAAGTGGTTTTTATCTCCCCTAATGGTTTATGAGATCATAGTTTGGTTACTGCCACTGTGTTGCTTCCCTCATTTAAACCACACAGCTCTCACTGGCATTTTAGGAAGGTTTTTACTTTTTTTAGAAAAGATGGAGAGCACAAAACATGCTTTCTCCTCTGTAAAGGCAATAGTGAGAAGTTGGAAAAATGCAGATTCGATTTCTTTTTGTCAACAGTACACCAAAAATGTCACAAAGGGCTTAAATGAAATCGATGGGGGTGATGGAGGCAGAAACACACTGGAGAGAGAGGCTGGGAGTGGAAGAGCAGATGCAGCCAGCTTGGTGTACATAATATAAACCACTACTGCCAAAAAGATCAGGGGATCTGCAATGGAGAATCCTTCACTCCATCATTGCCATCAACTCTTTTGTGAGCATTATTAACCCAGGGGTGACAGACACCTGTCCTTTCTGTTCACAGAGAGAGATGGTTTTTCATTGTTTTATGTACCGTACCATGTTGAAACCACTGTTTATTTTATTGAAGACTCTAACAATGGATTGGGTTTACAGTTGAGTGAAGTATGTTTATCTCTGGTTTTAAATATTTTAAAGCAAAGCAGAACTTTTTTTAACTGGTTAATTCTATCCTAGGACAAGCCAAGTTAGCTATTTTAAAAGAGCAGAAAAAAAGGTGAATGGTATTTTGAATCAGGATTTTCTTAACATTTTTAGAATGCTGGTTTTAACCAAGGTCAGATTGGATTTTCATTTTTATAAAGCGATGCACAATCTGGAAGTTTTTGAGCTGACATGATGTATTAATCATGTTTTGTGTGCGATTGAGGAGAGTGAACTAATGCTGCACCTGTAAAATGTAGAACATATCCTGACTTTTTCCCCAAATATTTAAATTGTAAATGATTTGATCTCCTGTAAAGGGTTTTCAGATCTGTTTTTGTTTCTGTATTGCATTTCTGTATTTGATACTGATGAGTTTATTGTTTTGTTAATTGTTTAATAAAGTATTTTTTAAAAGTAAAAGTATCTATCTGTCTTTATATAGAGAGAGAGGTGGACAGTCAATCTACAGTGTATTTCTATTCAAAGTTGTAGCAATATACAATATATATTTCCCCCTAGGATATAAAAATAAACTACCATTCCTTGGAGAATTAATTTAATTACTTGGCATCAATCAAAGTTAATCTCACCCTGTGAAGTTCAGTAAGCTGTGAATAATTGCAAATACACTGATTGGAAACAAAGCATGTTATGGTGTGTAGTACTGTACCTCAACAATCCCAGTATATACGTGATAAATAAGATTGTTCAGACAATAAAAGCAAGCATTGTAAAAGTGCCATATTAGGCGGGTCCAAATTAACCTTGCTTGGGTGAGGGTAGTGCACGCACTGGAAAGCTGAACATCTTTCTGCAGCTGGGATTTTAAAGCTATTAAAGTCAAAAATGGTCCTAGCAAAACACAATGTCATACTGTAGACCCATGTGTATATGATTTACAAGAATGTGCCCAGGGCTAAGGAATGAATCTCGAGGAGAATAGAGCTAAAGGTGCAAACTACCCACCCTAAGACTCATCGAAATGTAAATATACAAAGAGGAAAGGTCAGTAATTCCAAAGTAGCAATTAGCATTAGCAATGGAAATGATATTGACCCCTGCCTGACAAGGCTGTTGAAAGATGACATGAATATGAAAGTCTCTGTTACCAAGACAACTAACTAGAAAACGGAGATAATACCTACATCACACAACAAGAAGCAGAGAAAGATATGCCTTCCAGTGATTGGAATATAGATACATTTAATACATATTATCAAAACAGCTAGTTACTATGTTTGTAGGCTGTAATGCTTTCTCTAAAATGGAGTGCCGGCAGATTTTTTTTTTTTACAAGACAAAGCTTTCTTGTGATAGAATACAAACAAAGGTTCATTCAAGTAAAACAATTCAAGTACAAATCACCCACTTAATGAATGATTAGATAAGATTCACTGATCATGTATTCTGTAACATCAGATTGGAAATGTCCCACTACACTGTCTACCAAGTATCTACTATTACAGAAATTAATTTAAAATTGATTGACTTAATCACTTCTACAAGTTGGATTACTGGACTTGTTTTATTGGGACTATGTGTAACGGGTCACATTAAATATCTGTGAATACTGGGACTTTTTTCATGGAAATATTCCCCATAAGTGGTGGGAATTCATGTTTAATTAGAATATAATGAAAAACGATCGATAGCTGTATGCAGATAATGTACAGACCTTTGCATTCTTTGTTGCTAATCAATCATCTTAAACTTGGCCACACAGAACAGCTGGTAACTAAAGACACAGCTGAGCTGAGTAATGTTCTCAACATTGTTATATTTAAAGTGTTTTTTAGTATTAGAGAAATTATTTTGTCCAATTTGAACAGCCAGAACCCAAACTGCAGTGAGACATATCTTATAACAATAAGAGATACCCTGCACACAATATATTAACATACATTTAAATCTCAGTCAATTACATTTTATCTGGGATTGACTTCTTCAATTCTATTTCGAGTCATTATTTACTGGTGATAAATTCCTCTTAACTAAATCCAAATCCCAGAAGAACATCCCAGGTTATACATATTTGTAAACTCAGAATAAAAAATGCAGTATTTATCCGAATTTTTCTTTTTCTTTACTTTCTTTTGTCCTGGAAGCCTCAGCAGGAAGGACAGAGGGTACCTGTAATACCAAATACCCTGAAGTTTAAAAGTACATGAAAAATAAATAGCAAAAATACTACTCCATAATAAAAGGATTGGGAAGCTAGCTCAAGGATGCAGCAATGACTGAATTACATTACTGTAGCATTTTGTAAGATGATGAAACCTACAAATTAAAACCAAGGTATTTTTGTTTTAAACATTGGGTGAATGGTTGAGATGCAGAGCATTGTTTTTCTTCTAAATTAAGTTGGCTTAAAATAACTATTGGTAACACTTCACCTTAATTGTTCTAACTACTCTAATTACATATTAAATACACAACCACATGTGTACTGTAAATACAGTGTAATTACAAAAGACCTTAGGAACTGCAACACGTTTTCATTTTGTAATTAAGCATGTTGTTACATTGTAACGACAACGCCATATGTGTAGTTAAGATGTTATTACAGTGTAACTGCAGTGTAATTAGGAGAAACTTCATTTAAACTTTTTTTGGCTATAAAATAAATACACAGTAAGTATTTTAAATTGTCTTCCTATTCAACAGCTGCAACTAAACACTGTGAATTAAGTATAAGCCATTTCGAATCAGAAAACAAAAAGCACCAAAATGGAAGCTCAACTTTAGTTCATTATCCATAGGAACAATCCTGATTTGACTTTTTCAGCTACAAACCTCTCAGCTACACTTCATAGAGATGTGCCTACTATGCGTGTGAAAGAGTGGCAGATACAGAACAGGACATAAAGGAGGTGCGGTCCATGGTTGAACCAAACAAACACAGTGCATGGAAAACATGCAATCCATAATGTGATACCAGAAAGGGGACCCTTATCAGTATATTTGGAGAGTTATACACCTGCCACTCAATGGCCATATTTCCGTTTTGCCTCAAGTAGAATCCCCCCACCCAGTCCACACACATACACAGACCTACAAAAAAAAGGTAGGCAATCCCATAGTCTCCAATGTATGACCCACTAGATCTACATAAGCTGTGTTAGAGTCGTGTGTATTTATTCAACAACTCATGACTAATCAAGCGGGCAGATATCAGTAATGTATTATGATATGCACCAGACATGTGACTGTGACCCAAATGTGGGGCAAGACAAACCTGTTTCCACTGGAGCAGTGTCGGGAGAAACGTGGTCCTATCCAAGCCACTTGTTATTGTTTGGCTGGTCAATGTCCATCATCATGGCAGCATCATGCACAAAAAAATGGTACTTGCGTAGTGCTGATATCTTTTATTTGTCATTTACTACTCAATCAGCTGAAACTGTGTCTTTTTTTTTGAGATGTTACTTTAGCTGTAGGCAAGCTTGATGTCCTTTACTTCCTGTACTACCTGTACACTTCAACACCGCTGCCAAAAAGACACACTTGATGTGAGAGGTGGCACTGGAGTAACTGCATGATCCACAACAGCTGCTGCTGTCTGTGTCTTCTCCTGGTTAAGCAGCCACCTCTAGACTAAAGATTTAAAGGGTATCTCAAGGTTACATTTTTCTCTGTCCTGTGATGAATTGCCATCCCAATCACCCAGGAAAATAAATGACAACCGAGCAGCTCTGATCATGATCTGGAATTTTGCTCCATTCTAATCATAAATTCAAGTCCCCCTGTTGACAGCTTAGAATTCAGAGCTGACACATCACAGAGCAGGGTTTCACCAATTCCCCAAACTAAAATTACATTAAAATGGATTTTACAGCTTGCTTACAGAGGGTTGTTTTTTCTACAGGAAACTATCAAATACTCAATAGTTCAATAGTACATGGCTCCTACATGTTTTGAAACATTACATGATATATCTAATACCTGTATATGTTTTTTTTTGTTGTTGTTATTTTAATTATTTTTTATGCTATATGCTTTGTTACAGCGTTCTGCAGTATAGTTTGAACAGAATGCCACATTTTTGCATCAGAAATGTTTTTATTTATTCAGCTTTGTTCTTTTTACAATGTAATCATCTACAGTATTTCTTCTCATACTTCTTTCATACTGTACCTACAGTTTGTGGTCTTTAAACCTTGTATATTTTCAACTGTTGGCGCATTGAGGTTCTTCTCCAGAGCTGTATTGCTTACATACCAATTTTCATATTCACAAACGCAAATGTGACATTTTGTCTATAAAGTAGGTGGTATTTACATGGGAGAATTCAGAGCCATGTGGTTGGAGTCCACCTCTGTACTTCAACGTAAGCTGCCATTAAATATGGACTGCAGTGTAATTTTTTTAAAAACATGACTCATTACTTACTGTGGCTGACTCACATAATCTAAGTATTGTGGCATTATTTATTTCTCAAAATACCATGTGTATCGTAGCAACAAAAACACAGTAATGTTGTTGGGGGAGCATTGACATGACTGGTGGACATCAGAGTGAGCCAATAGGGACATCAAGTGGCATAGGAGCGGTGCCCGAGTTGGTAATTGAATAGGATTAATATTACTTAAAGATGCTGTATTTTTGATAGCTGGTTCCATATGGTCTACCTGTCTCTACCAGGTATAATTCTTTGACAAACATTTTCACTTGAAGTTTTTCTCAATATCTTCAAAGCTGCAATGTATTTGGGGTATTTTTTTAGAACTAGGGTTTTGTGTGGTCTCCACCGCCAGATAATAAATAGTGAAAATCTCCCATTTAGAGAAATGCGTGTGTGTGCTGGTTATATTTATCAGTATCAAGTCCACCCTCACAATGAATGAATGAATGTCTACTGTAAGACAGCAGGGAGGGGGTTAAATCCTCCCTGCAGAAAAACATGTGCATAGGCACATTTTTGGTTTGTTTTTGTTAATTGTTTAATTGTTTTTGTTAATTGTTTCATTGTTAATTATCACCTGCACCTGGCTATGATTGCAAATTAGAGCCAGGTGCAGGGTTTTTAAGGAGAGCAGTCAGTCTGCTCCTGGCTGCTGATGTGTGTGGAAGCCCGACTGTGCTGATGTGGGTACAGCCGTCATTTAAAAGGAAAAGGTAGTGTAGAGCCTTTTTTTTTTTTTTTTTTTTTACAGGTAAACAGCTTAGCTGTCCTGACTTTAGTTTAGGTTCCTATTTGTTTAGTTAGTGCTCATAAAAGAGTTAGGTGTTTGTTTTGTTTATTTTGCTTTTGTGTTTTTGTATTTTCATTAAAAATTGCGCAACAGCGCTTTAAAAATCCATTTCTGTGCCTGGGTCAGTGTTTTTAAAGGGGCAACGAACCGCGGTGAGGGGCGATTCTTTTACACTACCATGACAACAGCACACCATTTAAGATACAGTGCAATAATGCAACCATCCACTGTGATGGTGTTGTCAAGTCACTTTCACCAGAATCCCTGAATATCAATCCAATTGAATATCTGTGGAGGGACCACATTTGGGTATCTTGTAGAGTCTATGCCACACTGACATTGTAAATATGACAGAAGGCGGGCAACAACTATAACAGGTTAGCACCTGATTAAGAAGTCAGTTAGTGTATAAACAAGCTACTTCATCAAGCAATCAGTGATTTAGCTCCAATACATTATAAAACATATTCATATTATAGTTATATCTATTCTGTTTAAAAATAAATATCAAACATGTTTTCAGTCTTTTGACTGTCCGTTGTGCAACAAATTAAATAAATACTAGTTAAAGGTTAAAAAACAACTTACAATAATGTGTTAAGAGATCAAGTGGGCTAGACTGACTGATGCCTATTAGATAAAATGTCCCCATAAGTTGCTGACTGTAGAGACAATTGCATTGGTCACCACACTAAGGAGACAGGACAGAAACTCGCTTATTTGTAATTAGTAAGCAAGTGCGTTAGACTGGTGTCGATGAAGTACCATGTTTAAAAGTGTTCCCGACTGCAAGGTGTTTAAATAGTTCTGGAGAAATACATAAAGTCTCCTCAATCTGGCTGTAATTGCTTCAGAGAATCTGGGGGTGAAATCTACAACAATATATCTTTATTAACGGTCTACCAATTCATCCCTTTTGAGAACGTTCCTCGTGAAACATCAGTAACAAGTGCAATTGGATATAGAATCACCTGCCAATTGTGCACCTCCTAGCAAGGCCTGTCAGATTAGTTGCGACTGCAACTGATCTTTAACAGGCAGAAGCAAATGTATTCATTTTAATGCCTGGATTAATAAAATGTGAGGTGCAATCCATTAACATGAAAAGCAGTGCTAAATATGGCATAAGTAGAGTACGCTGAGATTCTTCAGTTGGATGGGAAAATCCAATGAATCACTAGATCCAAAATTCAGGGAAAAAAATCTGTGAAGATGTAAACACCATAGAAATACATTCTACTATAGTGTGACATTATAGTACAGTACAAGTATTCTTTGAAGAATGGAAGTGAGGTTTATGCAAGATGTTTCCTGAGCTATAAAGATAAATGGAGGGTATGTTGTCATTTTGATGTATAAAAAATAAATCAGTTGTTTTAAAAAAATCTAAAAGCAGGTATTTTGTTGCAATACTTCGGATAAAAAATGTGATGCTAATTGTCAAACATTTTCAAACCCTGGAAAATATAAGAGCTAGGGAGAGAAGCTTATTTTCCAGTGGAACAATCTGTATTCTTGCCGATGTGTTCTACTGTGTTTGTAATACGCCTGACCTGGAAGACCGAATGAGAATGGTGGTATAGTGGAATACACTGGTGTTTGCCTTTTTGTAGGAAGCACTAAGAACTACAATGGTAATGGAGGGGTTGCTGAAGAAGTAGCCGGATAAAAGTAATATGATGAAGATGCAAAATGATGAAGAATTACACAATTCTGAATGGAAGTGAAATAAGCAACCATAGTGCTTGAAATAGACGGCTTGTTCAGTGGATTCAAAAGCCCTTTTTAGTATATTTAAATATATATCTCCCTATCAGAGGCAGGATTTCTAAAACTCTATGGACCATAACATATGCACCATCTGTAATTGTGTATTTATTTATTTATTTATTTATTTTTTGTTGTTGAACAGTATTCAAATTAGCATTTTTTTTGTTAGTATTCCTTCAGTTTTGCTCGGTCAATAGCATTCATTCATCAAGTGTTTTTTAGTGTAAATCAGTAGTCTTTTTGAAAATGTGCAAGTTTGATTTGATTTGTAAGACACAAGCAACATTTTACAAAATGTCTATATTGTAACTGCAAATAAATATTTCATTTAAATAACTTTTTTTTTTTGGAACAGAGCATAATGTGTCTCTCAGATGTATTCCTTATTTACCAGTGCCATATTTGCACTGGAAATGCTGTATATTACTTCCAATCTGCCTTAGGATCAAATGTGTTAATGTGTCCCTCTGTTACTAATTTCTAAAAGATTATGACAAGTCTAACAGCTGTCCATTTGATGAAATAGACCCTGGCCAGTAATGTCAGCCAACCTAGATACATGTTTCAGGTCCTAAAGAGAAGGGTGCACAAACCTGCCCTTTCATCCTGAGCCCTTCTGTAGTCACACGAAACTGGATGTATTTAGAATTTGTGATTATCACTGATCCATAAGCAAACATTTAAACCAGACAAGACCACACCTGTACTGTAGGAATCTATTTCACATCTAGTGTAAGTTGATGCATTTGTTGCAGAACATATGGGCATGAATAAAACAGTATATGTTCATATAAATTGCTTGTGTTGTATTGAAAATAATAATTGATTATATAGTGCTGTACAAGGCCACAGTATAGCGGATCTTTCTGGCACACAACAGTGCCCTCCTTCAGAACCAAAACCATACCCTTCAAATCCTGGAGAGAAAAACACATACATGTACTTTTCATTTTATTCAAACATATTTAAGTTGTGTTGAATGAATGGATATGAAGGAACCAACTCTCAGTGTACATGTATGCACTATCCTACCACATGTCCCTATTATTCTGCGAGGGCGCATGACAGTAGGCCAGCCTTATTTTTCAAAAGAAGCATACATGGGACATCAATCTGGGATCGTTTTAGAAAATATCAAGTTTGTAACACAACATTTAATGATTTGCAATGATAGGTCGTATTTTTGTCATATGTATGAAGATTGCATAGAAAGTTGTTTAACTATTTGCATGTAACTAGGCAAACCTCACTTTAGAAATGGAGGTGGTGAATCTTGGCCAAAGCAAATCCTACAAAACAGAAAGACTTTGATGAAAATATTTGACACACCAGTGGTCGATCCCCATTTCCTAATTTTGGCAACATGCTTCGAATCAAGAGGCAATCAAAGTTTCTGATGGTGCTGCAAAAACAACATGTGGCAGTTCTTTACTTTAATGAAACATTTAGCTTTCTCTTTTTTTCATTCTTGCCAGACTTAAAATTAAGGCATTGTGGTGCAATATGTTTTTACCTCTAGATCTTTGCATTCTTTTTGTTTTTGTTTTATGCTTATGACACATATCTTCACAGTACATTTACACCTTGGTGAAATACAATTTCATTTTCTCAGTCATCCAAAAGTAGCTGGGCTGACAAAGATTATAATGTATTTCATACTTCAGCCACATTTGTTCCATAATGCATTTATTAAAAATGTGGTATTCAATCACAGCTGATATTTATCTCTTCAAAAACAGTTTCTCAGTAGTGAAAATAAACAGCAAGACTCCTTTAGTGTGAAAAGCAGTTGACTGTTTTTATTTCTAATAGCTCTCATTTATGAACACTCATCTGGATCATGTGGGATCATAACGTTATCATGCCAGGCTTTGTTGTTGTTGGTGCAGTGTTATTGTCGTGTCCTGGTTTTGTTTTCCTGAGATGATTATGAGCAATCCTTTTAACATAACCAGTAAATGAGTGTAGCAGACAATTTAAAGAAACAGACACACATATGTCACAAAATAGAAATGAACCCTTTCAAGGCAGAGCCCAGAATATTTTGGGCACCAGATCATTTACTTCAGGGCCGAGCCTGAATATTTTGGGCCCACCGTTTCACAGAGCTGCCTGTTTTGTTTTCCAATTGCATCATTTTTGAGGGTAGCAGTGTGGAGTAGTGGTTAGGGCTCTGGACTCCTGATCGGAGGGTTGTGGGTCCAATCCCAGGTGGGGGACACTGCTGTTGTACCCTTGAGCAAGGTACTTTACCTAGATTGCTCCAGTAAAAACCCAGCTGTATAAATGGGTAATTGTATGAAAAAATAATGTGATATCTTGTAATAATTGTAAGTTGCCCTGGATAAGGGTGTCTGCTAAGAAATGTAACAATAATAATTTTAAATTATTATTTGTTTTAGCATACGCCTTTATCCAAGGCGACTTACAGAGACTAGGGTGTGTGAACTATGCATCAGCTGCAGAGTCACTTACAATTACGTCTCACCTGAAAGACGGAACACAAGGAGGTAAAGTGCTCAGGGTCACACAATGCATCAGTGGCTGAGGTGGTATTTGAACCGGGGACCCCGTGGTTATAAGCCCTTTTCTTTAACCACTGGACCACACAGCCTCCTTTAAATGATGCTGAAATGTGATCTGTGTGTACCGATAGGCTTAAAACACAGTCACATGGACGAGGGAAAGTTCGACGAACTTTGAACCCGGATGAGATTGTAGTTAGGGGTGAAAGCAGACAGCTAATTTTGTGAGGCGTAAAAGATTGCGCAAGATAGACGTGATTGATTACTCCAGTGGATAGGAGGATCTATTACTATTCACTATTTTATGTATTTACGTAAAACATTTTTAATGATTTTGCATTTATGTATTTACCGTTTGATTTATTTATTGTGTTATTTACTTATTTGACCTCAAGTGATCAAATAATTTTATTTATGGTCTTCATGATGAAGTGAATACATAAATAGTTATTGAAATATGTTTGTAATGTTACATTGTGTGCCTTTTTATCTTCAAGAATATTATGTAAATAGTTACTGGAAAAAATGGGTTTTCATATGGGAGACAGATTACTCCTGTATCGCTTGTGGGGACATTCCTGTATCTGCAGCACCAGAATCTGGGACCTGAAACACTAAAATGGGAAAGTAGGAGGATAAATTGTTATAGGGAAACTTTTCTTTTTTAAGAAACGTAAACTTTCTTCTGCCAATTTAGTACCTTTTTACATTTTGCCATGTTCTGAATTTTATTAACAGTTTGAAAATAATATTCCAAAAGTTCCAAACTTTTAAACAATATATGGTTTTATACTGATTAAATAAAATTTGAATGATGTATGACTCTTAAAACAAGTGTGTGCATTTTCTTTAAAAAATCCCCCAAAAAAACCTTGCTCAGGATTCCATCATAGCATTCTAAACCCAGCTTTGAAAGGGTTAATATGTCTTGTGTAGGGTTGTTGTATGAGAGATTAAATAAAAACCAACCTGGATTTCTTATGCAGGATTTATAACTATTCTTCAAACCTTCACATACCATAATTAAAAAGGCTTACTGCCGTTAAACTCATGACAAGCTAAGGCTTGATGCACTAATACTAAATTACAGGGGAAAATGTCTTTAAGCTAGTCCTGCATTGGGGTGACCCACAAAGCGGGTCAGGTAGGAATGTGAACTTCTACGCGGTTTGCGTGCAAGCCTCAAAATGTCATCAGCGTACTTGTCTGGTACCCTTTCCCAAATAACGTATTAGAAGATAAATGTACTGGTATTTCCTGCACTAAAGCAGGAGGCTATTAGGGGGGAGTCAGCTGACTAATCAGTGTTTTCACTCCTTTTATCACGTCTACTTGGTGATATTAAGAATGTATGTGGACGAGGTGAAACAAAAGATAGCGCAGGGTTTATCTCATGTAGTGGATGATAGTTTGAAAGGTAAAATCTGAAGTGTGGAATTCTTTTGGAATCCGTGCGAATGAAAATGAACATGTGACTGGATGCGTTGCTTGTAAAACATGTCATTATGTTTGTGTACGACAGGCACAAAACTGGTACATCATCTCTGCGAAAGCACAGGTGTAGCTCCCTTTCAACTGGCACGAACGGGTTCGGGTCAGAAGCGGGTCCGCGCAGGACTCTGCTTCAAGCTATGTATAGGTACTATGGCCTTGGCCAGGTGATACCATATCAAATCAATCAAATTACTACCCTGGCCAATTACTTAGAATTAAAACTATATTGCATCTCTTTAATGCATGTACCTTCTGACCCTGGTACAATACTGTAAGGAGGTAGTAATAGTGCAGTAATCTCCTAGTTAAAAAAATGTATACAGGTGTGTCACTGAAACTCAAGTTCCTCACCCCCACTACAGCTCTACCTTTAGGTGATCTTCACAGACCCTTATTTTTATTCTTTTTTTTCAAATAGGAGCTTTAGGCTATATACCTGTACCTTATTGTGCAGGAGTTTATACGCTGCTCACCTTATAGAAGCCAAGCATAAAAATAAACTTTGAAAAAAACTTTGTTACAACACCTCTACCCTGACCACACAACGAGTCTATTACAAAGCAATTATTATAGACAATTATATGAAGCTGTTTGCATCATTTTTCGTTTCCCTCAGGAAAGAATGCAACAGACTATTGTGGCATTTACTGTACTGGTATGATTACTGTATTGTCAATGTGCTTACAGCTGGCATTTCATTGAAAGCAAAGCCTGTCAAATCAAAAGATCTTAGAATTGCACCAATCCCCTTTTCAGTAAAGAAAAATCAAAGCATCTATTATAATTAGGATTTTCATATTAAATGCCTAAAAAATTAAATTACATCTTTGGAGCATGGCCTATTGTGAGAATTGGTATAGTATGCATTGGGTCTTTGAATATAAAGTAGTTATTCAATGTTTGTCATTTGCATTGGAAATTTGCTACATGTTAACCTATTTAAGGAATATTACAAAATTCAGAATCAGGGGTAGTTTATAAAGGTACATCTCATTGGCCCTGATGGGTTTAAAGTAGCCCAGCTTTCATGCACCAATCGGCACAGAGGAAATTGCTAATTATTAATTTCCATAAAGGTCTGTGATGAGTCAATTAGTTAGACACTGTGCCACCAACATGTTAGTAATGAGCTGGTTTTGTTTCCGCTTACCAAGCTTTTAGACGACAGCAGAAAATTACATTTCTTACTTATTTTGTAATTCACCAAAGCAGAGCTTGTCATTTACTCTAATTTATTACCTGCCTTTAAAATGTTTCCTTTATTTGATAAGGGCAATCCCTGTCACATTGTGAGAATACATATATGACAGACACCACCACGTATTCAGAATATGATTTGAGAATGCAAATCATGGACAGATAGCATTAGAATATAAAACTGACAAAAAGGCCAATATTTTCTTGATAAAAGCTAAATCTGAAAATGATCTGGCAGATTGAAACATGTCTGTGGGCAGATTATCTGGATTAACTGTGCTTGCAAAAAAAGGAAGAAAAATACAGGTGTACTCTACAGTATGCATTCTTTTATGCATGTGCGGGTTCCATTTTTAGGTCAGTGACTCAGTGCCATTGTGACTGCAAACCTAGTTGGCACGTAAATGTAAACCTGTGGTTTTAACAATTCATTAAAAACTTGAAAAAGTTGAAGCTGGAAAAAGGTAGTACTGTAAAAAAAAAAACTTCAGTGGAATATGGAATTGCAGAACAGACGGTTCGTGATTTAAAAAAAGAAAGAGTTGATTTCATACATGAGTAGCTCATCTTCAAGCGGTTTGTCTAAGAGGAAATCAATGAAAAAAAGGACGACCAACTACTTTAAGAAACTATAAGAAGTACAGTATACTGTATATGTTTTTCTAGGTTTTGCATTGTACATGTTTTTGTTTTATCCTGGGCATCCCTCTATTCAATTACCCCGGATAATCTAGAGTTGGCTGTATATGTTTACAACAGCTTCTGGCACCTAGAATGGAATGTTCTTTTTCTAGAATGTTGATGTCATCATATTATCATTATAATCATACTATACTTTTCTAAATTTTGAAAATCCTGTTGTAAATGATTATTGCACTATATCAAAACAAATAACACAAGGGCCAAAAAAAATGCCAACCAGGGAAAGGGCACAGAACTCCATCAGTGCTTCCCCATGGATTGTCAAAAGTACATCATTGGAAATTTCACAACAGACTTCTCAGAATAATCTCAAAACTGGTTGACCTGTTTTACAAATACAATAGTCGAGATATACACACCTCTAGACTGCCGTTGATAAACCATTGACATATCACCAGCTACCTGAACTCTCCGTGTAGCGCAATCAATATATTTGTTTACAGTCCTTAAGAGCACTGCATTTGAAAGTATTTTACTGCAAAAAGGTACTTTTTCTTATTATACATTATGGTAGTTCTAAACTCTCTTTGAAAATTGTAAATGAATTAAGAATAGTCTCTTTCTCCTGACGTATTTTGTTTAACTTGAAATTGATTTTACAGTGAGCTTTTGATACCGATGATCGCATTGCAGAGTGTGAAAGGGTAATCGCACGAAACAAATATTAAAAGAACCTTACTCAAAAAATAAACTTGAATGGAACTGGTAGCGACAGCCTAATCAGCACAGCACATTAACAATTCTCTTGTGTGCTGTCAGGGAATCTTAATTGAAACATTTAATAAATAACTACAATAACCATTCTTGGAGTTAAAAAAAAAAAAAAAAAACTAAGAGGATTGAGTTTTATTGCTTGTTATTAAAAGTCATGGATGAAACAGAAAATGAATAAACACAACTATAGGCACCATTACCAACTAATGCTCTTAGTTTGCAAACACTCCCAAAGGAACAACTAAAATGATGTGGATCCAATTTTATTTAATTAGTATTCCTCAAATGCAATGGTTATACCCATGCATGAAAAGTATGAGCACTCATGCATCCTCGATGTCACATTACATTTTCCCAGCATGGTCTGCATGGGGTTTATCTTTAGGTACAGTATGCTTGAGGTCAGCTCCTATAATTCGTTAAATGAATCAAAAGAAAGCTTACATATGTTGTTTTATGCTCTTCCATTCAAATGGAGCTTTGTGGTTTTCAGCTTACTGCAGCATTTCACATGATACGCTTGACTTTTACTGCTAGCTCCTTCTCCTTCTAAGAACCAACAAACCTCATAGACAACTCCCATCGCTTCCCTTATGAAGAAGCACCTTCTGTAGGTTCTTCCAAGAGTACAGATTTAAGACTTACATATTTGCTAAATCCATATATTTCCCAATCCCCCAATTATTACTGGAGTACTAGAGTGAGCAATTGTATTGAATAGTTCTGCTCTTGCATCCAGCATGTATCAGACACATATTTTTACAATTTCTTTGCCAAAGGCTCTGTCTGGCTGTTAAGTATTTCATTTACTCAAGTGAGAGTGAATGTTCATTGAATGCTCTTTGCAAACACTCCCAAAGGAATAACTAAATAGATTTTGATCAAATAATGTTGATTTGTATTATTCCTGTATTATTCCTCAAATGCAATGGTGATACCCATGCATGAGAAATATGAGCACTTGTGTATCCTCACTGTCACATTACATTTTCCCAGCACGGTCTGTTTAGTGTTTGTTTATAGGCACAGTGTGCTCAGTACGTCACATGGCTGCAGAAGAAGTGTTTGCTCACCTGCTGTACCATTGCTGTTATATTAAATGGCAACAAGTGAAAGATGGCCTTTTGTTTAGTGTTTTTTTTTGTTGGTTTTAGAATATTTCCAGATGGTTGGAAGTGTTGATGGAAACCAAAGCTCACATTTTGCTAACAGCACCTCTCTCTCCCCAGCTACATCAGCAAGCAGTCTTTGTGGCTGAACCGTCAGACATAATAATGACCAGTGTTTGAAAGACATTGCATAAAGATTTACTGCTGGGCTGTAAAAACATTTCTTTTTAGCACTTTTGCAGATGAGGAAAAAAAGTTACAAGAAATAGATGTCTGCAATTATTTATTTCAGCAATTTTTTTGCAAAACTCCAAAAATGCTAATTCAAAAGCATTCATACCCTGACAAGGAAAATTAAATTAATAGCTAGCTGAGGCACCTTTAGCAATAATAACTTCTTTTAAACGATTAGGATATTTGTCAATGAGCTTTTGGCATGATTATTTAGTGATTTTTGACCATTCTTCAACACAAAATTGTTACAGTTCATTCAAATTCCAAGGACTTCTCTTGTGCACAGCCTTCTTCAACTCATACCAAAGATTCTCAATCAGCGATCATTGAGACCTTCACCATGCAATACTCGACCTATAGTTGAAATGGAAACCCCAGTCCCATTTGCAGCCAATTCACTTTGAATATCTTTGGCAGTGTCAATCTCAGATTCCTCACAATTCTTCTACTTGTTCTTGGTGAAAGAACCCTCTTTCTTCCAGACCGAGGGAGCGTTGTGACAGTACCATGAGTCTTGTACTTGATAATAGAAAAAAATAGTTGTAATTGGGATACTCAAATGCTTGGAAATCTTCTTATATCCTTCTCCAGCTTTATGAGAATAAATAATTGTCTGCCTAAGGTCTTCAGGTAGCTTTTTACTTTTTCCCATATTGACTTATTGGTAATGACATCAATCATCCTATGCCTAACCCTTTTATACTCTCTAAGAATGTTCACCTACAATCCAGCATTTTCTAGACTTTTCTTGCTTTATAATATTATAATTTCTAGCACCTTGTAGACAATACTATCATAGCATCAAAGGGTATGAATACTTCTGAATTAACATTTTTGGAGTTTTGGAAAAATAAATGCTGAAATAAATAATTGTAGACATCTATTTCTTGTGACTTTTTCCTCCTCCACAGAAATTTCTAGAAATCATAAATTTCCATTTGGGTATGTAAACGTTTCACTACAACTGTACCCTTCTCTCCAGCATATATCTGGTGCCCAATTCTTGATAGATGGAAGGTTGAGGGTTTATATTACTTGATCTTCCTTTCAAAAGACAGCAGCCACAGTAGTCAAATGTAACCAAACAACCAAAGCAATTAACAAAAATATAACACAGAATTTTGGAAAACCTAGATCCCAATTTTTACATGTAGGTTACTGCGCTTTTGTGTGGTATTGGAGAGAAAAGAGAACTTCCAGCATACTGCATGCACCACACAGATCAGGGTTCATGATTTAGTTATGTGAACATTGTGATTACTTGAAGTTGAACATGTTGCCCCCACAACCTTATCACAGCAACATGTTTAACTCATTACCTGGTATCTGCTTTTTATTTACATCTGTTTATCACTTTCACAACCATCTAGCAACAGTTCACCTTGTACAAGTAAAATGTCCATTTCTGATGCAACTAAACACATTTGGAATTGTTTGTTTCCAATGCTGCAAGTTTCCTTCTATTACGTTACCACTGTAATGTTTACTGTCATTAGTCTGTACAAAACGTGGATTTTAATGACTGCATATAATTTGGGTAGGATTACACACTGAAGGCACTGCAGACTTATGTTCTCTGTTTGTCCACAAAGAAAGTCACCACAGCTTGCTGTAAAGCAATTTTCCTTTTACTTTTGACACAGTGGTGCAACCCTGCTGGGAGTCAGACCACTGGCTAGAAAAGATCATTCCAAATCAACCACATAAGTCGCACATCACAATCGGCACATCACTTGTAATGTCATCTTTGTGATTTTCAACATGCCCTATACTGGTATGATAATGCCTTAACTAATTTCGTCCCCAAAAAATAGTATTTGTTAAAAGTCTCCTTGTTCATTACAATTCCATCCTAATTGCAAGTCCCCTACTGGCACTTGCAAAACTAATAGGCAAGCACCATCATGTTATGTCTTTAACTGTCATTTAGTTAAATCACAGATGGATTAGGGGTAGATTCAATAAATGATTTCCCTGTTTAATGGTGCAATTCAGTCAAACTTCCAGAAACACACCACTGCATTAAAGAGTCAAAAACTTCTGCTTACGACCCCTATAACACATACACTGCATACTGTACCATGCCACCAAAATGTTTGATTAAATATTGCCATAGAATAGTAAAATAATGCAGATTCTGGATTTATTTCGACCAAATGGGTCTATTTTAATTTTCCAAGCAACTGTAGATCTAAAATCTGCAATTTTTTATTTTTGTTTTAAAATGGTTATTAACATGACACACATGGTGCTGTAGATCAGAATCCTCATTTCATCGGCTATAGCTCGGTCATTTTAAGCACCTGACAGAAGCCAAATACAGCCCCTATTTCCTCATTTAAAAGCTTGAACCCAGCTTAGACATTTTTAAGGGGATGCAGATAAAAGATAACTAAAACATCCAACTGATTAAAACTGCTCAGTCAAACTTTGATATGGCCATGTAAAAAAAATGCTTTAAGACATAGAGGTTCTCTTTACATCTGAATTAATGATGTGATAATATGTTGTACAGTAATTATTTGAGTCCAATTGGCAATTAATATTTCTTATTCTGCTAAAGACTGGGAAAAAAGAAATGGATGGTAAATCTTGTGATGTGTTACTGCAATCCATTCCAATTCCATCTTGACCCCTTCCTGGCTTCTGAAGTAAAGAACAAATGAAGATGGTGGGGATTGAGAAGCTAGTTAGCATTTGCATAGCATTGCTGAAATGCATCTCATAGTAAGGCAAATACTTTATCTGAATGTTATTTAAATGTTAACCTTTAGGTGTAATTCGGTGGACGCTGTAGAGGGCGCTCCCTCGCTGAGCTTCCAATTTGTATGTTTGTATTTGGCTTCTCTAGCCCCCTGGCAGCTCTCAGTGGGGTCGGGATTAGCCATGCAAATTACTCCAGGTGGGGGGGGGCAGTTCAGTTTCTCAAGTTCCAGTCTCTCTGCCAATGGCTTGCGCTGCTCTGTTTGGTCAGGTAAAATAGGGCGTGACCATAGTGGTATGGGCAATCCCTTTAGGTAGCTTGCATGTCAATCTCTCCTTCTTTTCTATTTATACACCCAGCACTGCTTCCGCCCTTCATCTGTGTTTGTTTTTGTCCTCCTCCTCCTTCCCCCTCCACTTCTTCTTATTTCTAATACTGCTCTGTCCGCACAGGGATCCCTCTGGGGGGGAAGTGATTTTCACTCCCCCGACCAACCGGGTTGGCATCCTGCCCAAGTCACTGCCGTCCCCGGCGGTTCCAGCTTTATGTCTCTAATTCTGTGTACACAAGCACCCCTGTTCCTCAAATTAAATCCCCCTTATTCTGCACTAATCAAGCCCTTGTAAGCGACCAGTGAATTGGCAAACAAATTTGCGGTGAGCCCTGGCATAGTTTACTCTGTCTGCTTCTAAAAAATCTGTCATGTATTGGTGACTGCAGACATGGTTTTTGAGAGACACTCAGTGAGTGTAGTGAGTGTAGGCAGGTTGTTATCTGCTGAAGTGAAAGCAAGGACACACTGAACCCACCAGGCTGTCTGTGAGGAGTCAATCCACTTCAAAGTACTGTTGGCAAGTAGGCTCTGGTGACAACAAAAGGGTGTTCGTGGCTTAGCAGTTTAATCAGACACAGACTAGCCAAAGTATACTGTACAGCTTATTTGGAGTACGACTCATTTAGGACGGTTTTGGTCTCATTTGTATGCTAATGAGGCATTAAAAAATGTCACTCCTATTTTGTTCCAAACTTGGCACCTCTGGACAGAAGGGCATTTAGTTAAAATCCTGCTTGACATATGATGGGCACACTGAATCCTTGGGTTCTGTTAGGAAATAAAGTAGCCCCTTGGACAGCTTCTTTTCCTCAGGGGGTCATCTGTAACAGTAATCAACAGGGGTGTCTAGTGAATGTGCATCTCAGTCACGGCACCAAGGTGACCAAACGGTGAATTGCAGAGATTACATCCATTTACCTTGTCTTATCCGCAGGGGCCAGCATTATCTGTAACAGCAGTGTGTCTTCACTGACCAAAGTGAGACCAAAAAAAAAAAAAGTTTCAAGAAGCTGGAGCCCACTGATGTTTTCACATTTGGAACCCTCAAAGTAACTCTACTGCTTGACCTCAGCTCAAAGGCAGATTGAGTTTGACAGAAACTAGACCCTGAAGGAGATTAAAAAAGAGTTGCCTTCATAAATTATTATTATTAATAATAATAATAATAATAATAATAATAATAATAATAATAATAATAATAATATTGTTAGCAGTGCAACTGAATGAGAGTTTTAGTCAAGTTACGGGTTACACTAGCTAAAATATATTTTAAATATATAAAAAAGGGGCCAATTTCTATATATGAAAGATATAAGGATCATACTTTTCTACCATATATTAAAAATATATGTTTTTCCATAAGGGCGAATACAGATAATGGCTCTATGTACCACCCCTAATTATATATATATATATGCATGCTAATTATATATTAATGCATGCTGGATTGCCATTATTTCGCTTGGGATTGCTCATCGTGAAGCTCTTACTGATAATATGGAGTCGGTATTTCCAATTTCATTATGTTACATGGATAACATTTCTTCGCTGTGATGTGACACAGTTTTTAACCGAATTTATAGCCTGCTTGAATACTAGCACTCTGAGACATCCAGCAAATTTAAAACAATCTGCTTGACGCTTTTGTTTCTGTGCAATGAGGATCGATAATAAAGATTTATTTTGAGTAGGTTTATTACTGTCTCGTGTTTCATGAATTAAAATTCCAGATTAAAACACTGGGCTGATTGTCTACCTTGCAAGCCTGTGTTTTTTCATTCTTTTCGTCGGATAAATCCTTTACATTTAAAAAATGGTCTCATATTAGAAAAGTATTAAGGAATATAATTGAATTTTTTTTAACCGTTAGCAACACTGGTACCTCAGCAGAGTGTGTCTTTTATAACAAAAAAATGGAAGTTGCCCTCTTTAATAGACATTTTTTGTGACATTTTCAATGGAGATGCAGAATCGCATTGTAAGTCCAGTTTAAGATTACATTTAATAGAATTACTTTAACTGCAGTTTAACACCAAAAAAAACACACACACATTGCAACTGCAGTTTAACAGTAGCCTGTAACAGAATCACATTGCAATTACAGATTAACACTACACTGAAATAAAATTACATTGTAACTGCAGTTTTACACTAGACTGAAATAATCATTGGAACTGCAGTTTAACACCACAATGTAGTAAAATCACACTGTAACTGCAGTTTAACAATACATTTAGTGAAGAATGAGCAATATGTTAAAAACAATTATTTACACTTATGTTTCATGTTCATGATTTTTTTTTTTTCAAAAGCAAGGATATGTGGCGTGTGTACATGTATATCCATTACTACTGTCTGGTTCCTTTGACTGCTTGCGTGGGGGTGGGAATGGCGAGTTAGGGTTAAAAAACTTAACGCCACATTTCCTTCCTTTTGTGGTGATGAGTTCAACCCTAACTGCTGCACTAACATAGTTTTTTAGCGTATATATATATATATATATATATATATATATATATATATATATATATATATATATATATATATATATATATATATATATATATATATTTTAGCTCAATACACACACATGAAGCAGTTTAATGCAGACTTAATGTTTGGGGAATTGTGCATATGGTGGAGCCCTGGTACACTCCTCACGGTTGCCATGGGAATTCAGTCTCCCAATTCATTTTTTTCTGGTTTAAAATTTGCTTCTTATTGCATTAGGTAACTTCCTAGCCCGAGCCTGTGAAACCAGACATTAAACTTTTAACAATGTTATGGGCAAGACTTTAAATAAATATTGAATATAAAAATGAATTACTGCTAACAGTACACCAATTACTGAATAAGCACTAAAGCCAACCTCTACATTTGCCGTGCATATTTTTGATAATGGTTAACCCTTTAGGAAAAGGTTTAAAACTCTAAACTATTAACTGCAAAGAACCATGCAGCAGACACAGCAGGCTAGTATTCTAATGAGAAAAGAAACCCTAATGCAGCACACTTAAGAATACAGCTAATCAATTTGCAATTACACCTCCGGTCATTTTATTTCCTCCAAGACCTACTTTACCTGCACATGTACATGACCTTGATAAAATGTGGCAAGTGATAAAGACAAAAACTACAGTACTATAATAATCGAAGACAAATAATATACCAGATCAGAGTATTGTTGGGATATCCATTACATGAGAGTAGATGTTAAAACTCGGCTCTCGGCAAGATAAGCACCAATTAAGACGTAGCTTTACAGTAAACTAATGTGATCCATCTGCATTTCTTTCCATCTGATGATGTAGATATCTTTCTGCCTGGTGTTGATGGCTGAAGTGTAATGATGGCTCCAGGGATCAGCTTATTTTGCCTCCCCAGCGCATCAGCACACAAAACGGCTGTGATGCTGGCTCCAGGGATCAACCACAGTGCGGTCTCCCTAGCGCATCAGCATGACAGCCGTCTGGATTGAGCTAAGTAGAGTACATCTCTGGAGTCTTCAAGTGGGCACCTTCCATCCTCTGTGTTTCGTCGACTAGCCCATGACACCTCAAGAGGGCTCGACAGTGATTCTGGCATCCCAGCATCACCCCCCTCCGTCCCCCACTCAACTCAGCCCAGCTTACTTACCCTTACATCCATGTTGCTTTCTTTCTATTGTGCTTGAGATCCCCAGCCAGAATCTTTCCATCTCAACCACAGCCAGTTGCTGCTTCTTTCTGCTGCTTCAGATAAGTTCTTCACTATGCGTCGCAACTCTTGACCAATGCTTGGCCTGGAAAATGGCCTTTACACACCTCATCCTCTCCTCCTGCTTTTGCACCTCGTTAACTGCCAGCTTCTTCTGTTGAGCTGGGGTTGCCTTGTGCCATGTAGGAGGAGCTGAACTGAGACCAAGACCCCATCTTCCATGCTGAACTTGCCTCATAATGTCACCGATTTGTCGCATGAATCTACTAATGTAATATCCACTCATAAGAATAAGAAGAACATAAGAAAGTTTACAAACGAGGAGGAGGCCATTCGGACCATCTTGCTCGTTTGGTTGTTTGCTGATTGATCCCAGAATCTCATCAAGCAGCTTCTTGAAGGATCCCAGTGTGTCAGCTTCAACAACATTACTGGGGAGTTGGTTTCAGACCCTCACAATTCTCTGTGTAAAAAAGTGCCTCCTATTTTCTGTTCTGAATGGCCCTTTATCTAATCTCCATTTGTGACCCCTGGTCAAAAATGTCCCCTGGGTCGACATTGTCAATACCTTTTAGAATTTTGAATGCTTGAATCAGATCACCACGTGGTATTCTTTGTTCAAGATTTAGTTGTTTTAGCCTGTCTGCATACAACATGCCTTTTAAACCCAGGATAATTCTGGTCGCTCTTCTTTGCACTCTTTCTAGAGCAGCAATATCCTTTTTGTAACGAGGTGACCAGAACTGAAGACAATATTCCAGATGAGGTCTTACTAATGCATTGTAAAGTTTTAACATTACTTCCCTTGATTTAAATTCAACACTTTTCACAATATATCCAAGCATCTTTTTGGCCTTTTTTATAGCTTCCCACATTGTCTAGATGAAGACATTTCTGAGTCAACATAAACTCCTCGGTCTTTTTCGTAGATTCCTTCTTCAATTTCAGTATCTTCCATATGATATTTATAATGCACGTTTTTATTGCCTGCATGCAGTACATTACACTTTAATCTATTAAATGTCATTTGCTATGTGTCTACCCAGTTCTGAATGCTGTCTAGATCATTTTGAATGACCTTTGCTGCTGCAACAGTGTTTGCCACCTCCTATTTTTGTGTCATCTGCAAATTTAACAAGTTTGCTTACTATACCAGAATCTAAATCATTAATGTAGATTAGGAATAGCAGAGGACCTAATACTGATCCCTGTGGTACACCCCTGGTTACCTCGCTCCATTTTGAGGTACTTTCTGTTTTCTACAAGTTAACCACTCCCTAAGCCATGTGCATGCATTTCCTTGAATCCCTACTGCATTCAGTTTGAGGATTCATATTTTATGCTGAACTCTGTCAAAGGCTTTCTGGAAATCTAAATGAACCATGTCATATAATTTGCAATTATCCATTGTCGATGTTGCATCTTCAAATAAATCAAGCAGGTTAGTTAGACACGATCTCCCTTTCCTAAAACAATGCTGACTGTCTCCCAGGATATTGTTACCATATAGGTAATTTTCCTTTTTTGGATCTTATTATAATTTCCATAAGTTTACATATAATAGAAATCAGGCTTATTGGTCTGTAGTTACCTGGTTTGGTTTTGTCTCCCTTTTTGTTGCAATTCTCCAGACTGTTGGTGCAACCCGAGTCAAGAGACTGTTGCATGATCTTGGTTAGCGGTTTGTAATAACTTCTTTCATTTCTTTGAGTACTATTGGGAGGATCTTATCTGGCCCAGGGGATTTGTTTATTTTAAGAGCTCCTAGTCCCTTTAACACTTCTGCCTCTGTTATGCTAAAGCTATTTAAAACTGGATGGGAACAGGTCGACATGTGAGGCATGTTGTCCGTATCCTCCTTTGTAAAAACCTGTGAAAAGTAATAATTTAATATATTTGATATTTTTTTTCTTCATCTATGATTTTGCCATTTGTATCTCTTTAACCTTTGAATGTTCTCTTGCTGTTATAATATTGGAAAAACATTTTGGAATTGGTTTTAGCTCCCTTAGCAATGTTCATTTCTATCTCTCTCTTGGCCTTTCTAACTTCCATTTGCAGTTCCAAGTACTCTTTCTGTATACTTTGTTTTTGGTGCCTTTTTTGCTGAATATTTTTTTAATTGATCTATTAAACCATTTTGGCCATTTTGTTTTAGATTTAGATTTGTCTACTTTTGGGATGTAATTGTTTTGCGCCTCTAGTACTACATTTTTAAAAAACAGCCATCCTTTTTCTGTGGATGTTTTCTCTATTTTACTCCAATCTACTTCTGTTAGTCTCTGTTTCATACCTTCATAGTTTGCTTTTCCAAAATTGTAAACCTTAGCTTTAGTCATTACTTTTTGGGTTTTAAAAATCACTTCAAATGAGACCATGTTGTGGTCTGAGTTTGCCAATGGTTCTCTGACCTCTGTTTTAGTTATTCTGTCTTTGTTATTTGAAAAGACTAAATCAAGGCATGCCTCCCCTCTAGTCGGTGCCTTGACAAATTGCGTTAGGAAGCATTTGTCATTTCCACCATTTCAATTTCGTCCGTCATGCTCCCCACTGGGTTTTCCCATTTTATATGGGGGTGAAGTTGAAATCCCCCATTAGTATGGCTTATCCTTTGCTACACACATTTCTAATGCCATTGTATAACAGATTATTTTGCTCGGCGTCTGAATTTGATGGTCTATAGCATGCTCCTATTATTGTGCCCTTTGAATTTAAGTCCATTACTCTGACCCATATTGATTCTGCCTTGTTTTCTTCATCCAGATTTAACACCTGGGCTTCAAGGCTATTTCTTATGTGTAGTGCTACCCCTCCGCCTCTTCTGTCCTGCCTGTCTTTCCTATACAGTGTATACCCATTAATATTATATCCGTCGCCATCACTCTCAGACAACCAAGTTTCTATAACACCTATCACATTGTAGTTAGTTGTTAGTGTAGTAGCTTCAAGTTCTAACATTTTGTTTCTGAGACTTCCAGCATTTAGATAAATACATTTAATGGCTGACTTATCTGAGTTGTTGCCCTGGTCTCCCTTCTGTTTTTTTTTTGTTTTCTCCCCCCTGCCTTTCTAGTTTAAATGCTTCTAAACCTCCTCAAGGATCCTTTCTCTGAGTAGCTTCTTTCACTTTTTGTTTAAGTGCAGTCCGTCCCACCTATGTAGATAGTCCTTGTTGTAGAATGTGCTCCAATGTTCAAGAAAGACAAAGCCTCCCTGTGTGTACCACCTTTCCAATGCAAAACAGAGTTCCATGTTTACTGTGTCCCACACAGTTCTCTCTCAAGCTTTTGGCCATTTAACTCCAGGCTTGTGCCCGTTGAGGTTTTTTTCTCTCTTACGATGGTTCGTCTGACCGGGTTCGCAAGGATCATTAGGTTCATCACTAGTTGTATCCATGCAAGTCCTCCTCACGTCTGTGACAGGGATGCTGATATCCTGCGAACTGTGGTTTGCTTCCTGTTGCTGGATTTCATCCGACAGACTTGACTGACTTCGTAAGAAGTATTGATCAATGCGAGGCCCTTGTCCCTTCTCCCTTAAGCATTTCATTCTACCTTGATGAATCAACAAACCATTGCCTGTTGTCGCCTTGCTCCAGCCGCAGACACAAACCATGTCTTTGCTAACTGCAGATCTTGAACTAGTCTTTTGTGAAGTACTCTCCATACTCATATCCGTTTCCGTTCCTAAGTCATTAACCATGATGTCCAACATTGAGTCATCTTCCGCCCCCACTCTCGCAGACTCTAGGGGTATTTTTTATTTAATTTCTTAGAAGCTTTGGGCAGGTGACCAGCATCCTGTTTACCTTTGAAAACACAGAGCTGGATACTGCCGACAAGGGTAGCTAACCCTTGACAGCCCCAATGTGGTCGCTTTCCTCCTGTCAGCTGTCTCTCCGTGCTGTCACAAGGTCTTTCCCTTGTTGTCAGCAGCACTATTCACAGCAGTCACTGGACGTATCCAGAATCCTGGTGAAAATGTAACCTGGATCATTTGTGTATTTACATGCAAGTGTCCGGATACTTCATTTGAATTTTATCGAGCTCTAGTTGTAAAAATACTTCAGCTCACAAAGTTTATTGGCCTACTTTAAAATAAATTGTTAATCTTCATATACATCCATTTTTGATACTGTTGTCTAACTGGATTCAAGCAACAGATGTAAAATCTCATCAGCTAACAAAGCCTCCTTTTGTTTTGTACAATAACAGCATATTTCACTATTTTAAGAGACCGTAGTTCTGTGTTTAAAAATATATATTCCTGATGCAGATGGGCAAACAGGTGGTATTAGAAAAGAACAGGAGATAGAGGTGACCCATGATGACTTTTGGGAAGCTTTGTACTGTATTGCATAAAGTTGTTGATGCTGAATCACTAGGATCCTTTTAGATCCAACTTAAAGCACAAGTGAGTTGGCCTCCTCTCGTTCGTATATTTTCTTATGTTTGCTATTATGTTCATATATTCTTCTGTTCTTCTGCAGAAATAAGCTCACAATGATACCTTCAAGTATTTAACATGCAAAAGGAATGGCAGTTATATTGCCATTTTGAATTGCTGTTTGTATTTCTGCACACATATTATATAATTCTCTAATGGCAAAGAAAGGCAATCCTTTATGGAAGTTAACCATAAATAACAGTGTTGAAGGGACTTCAAAGGCATGCTTGCAAATGACTATGGCAATCGTGTAATGCTGTTGGCAGGCAACCATAAAGAAAGGGCAGCGGGTACAAATAGGGCACGCAAGATTGGTAGGTTTGAGTCTACTCTCCTAACGCAGGACCTCTAAGATAATAGACCCTGTCAATTTACTGTATCATTCAAATTGGCAGGCAACGTTGGGGGAGGCAGAGTGACATTTTTGGCTTTGAGACATTGGCTTGATTGATGGTACCTTTTTAGCAGAAACAGGCTGTAGGCTTGTGTCTGGAAAAGTGATCGTATTCTGATTGGTCACTACTATACTTCACAACCAATCAGATTTTTTTTAACAGACTTTTAAAATATAATATATAGACAGTGGTCAAAGCTGAAACTCTTGCAGCCCTCAGCTCTTATTTACAGCTTTTGCAGTTGCCAGGTAACAATCCATCCAGTGACATTTAACAATCTATAAATCAACCTGCAAAAAAAATAACTCCTCTGGTAAAATGCAGGTCACGCAATCTTGCTTTTCTGTTGTTTCTTCAGAAGCACAGCCCCTTTGGGTTTGCAATGGCTCTGATATTTCATCTCCCTCGTCGTATGTATACTGGTAAGAGATCCTGCAACCTTGCCACTTACAATCCAGCGGTACCTACCTCTCTAATGCTTGTTGCCATGTATCTTATCAAAAGTTCTCAGATTTGACATGATTTTATGCCACATAGTACCAGCGCAACAGCAAAGTACTTATTTTCTGCAGTCTTCTTTTCATAATATTTTTTCAAAAGAATCCCTACAGTATTGAAAAAAAGGGTTGACGTCCATGCTTTCCATAGCGCAAAAAATATTAGGATAAAATCCCATTTCAAAACATGTTGGCTTCAATGGGCACAAAATCTTGACTCTTGAATGTACAGTAGCAGTGAAAATCAGACTGTAGATGCAAGCTGCATCATAGCGCATAGGATTATGCAAACTATATTGCCATTTCATGCTTTTGTGCAGCTCTCCTTGGCTGGAAAAAGCCCTGCCAGTGGAAACTGATAACAATGTATTTTTAAATAATGGTTCTGTTTTATTACCAATCAGAAAAAAATACAGTAAATATGAATTATATTGTAGAGGCAGCTGAGATCATTTTTCAAATACTGTATGAATACAGCATAGAATCAATCATTGCAAACAAAACAAAAATACTGTAGCTAAACTCTTCGAAACTACTCACAGGTATCTAATATGACCCAGTGCATATTTTCTTTAGATTTTTGGTACATTGGTAGTTTTAATTCATGATTTTACTTAACCCTTTGCAACTACTTTCTTCTGTTTTCTTCTGTTCGTGAAAATGTCGAATGACGCCTAAAATAAGTTTAAATCCTGAAACATGGGTAAATAGCATCACAGAGCAGGAACAGCTTCTATAGAAAACTGGACTTTGTCATCTGCATAACTTCAGTAAATCTCCTTTCCAATCCCAATCCATTGGTACACACACACATCTAAATATTGCAAAATATTATTCTTGTCCAGACTTTTTTTTTTTTTTTGTGATTCTGTTGTATACACTACCGGTAATCATATAAAGTCTGGCAATTTCAGTTCTTGATAGTGGATGCATAGAGCATTAACAGAAACAATTTTAGAATAATTTTGCGAACAATTATGATGTTAACTAAAGATTTAGCATCACTGACATGGGAGAAAATCAGTCCTGGAAAGCTAGTTTATCTGAATACTACTAGTACTAGGCAGGCAGCTAGTTTTAGTGTTACACACACTGGCTTTTTTCCATAGATACTAGCCCTACAGAAAATTGTGCCATTCTGTGCTGAATGCTCAGTTCTTAAGTGGTGTAGTCAGTCAAGTACTAATGCACCCTTAACTTAATAAATATTTTAATAACATTTTCACCCAAACCAGCATCAAAAGGCATCACAAAAACAATACAGAGCTATTTAGTTATTTTATGGAAAACAATCTCGCAGGTAAAAACAGAAATGTTAAAGGCACTAGTTTTTTTTTCATGGGAAACATACAAGCTGTGCCAGCAGTTCTTCTGTGAATGCTGCAGTTTTCTTGCGACACCAATGGAATCAGCGCTATACATAAGGCTAAAAACAGATGGACAATAGATCAGATCAGAAATCAGATACATACAAAATCAGATCAGTGTTCTACTACTGTACATCATCCTTAACTTAAAAAACAATCAATCATCAACATAGGCACTAGTTTTGTCAACTGACCTTTCAACCTTGGTTTTATTGTAATAACTGTACTACATCAAAAATATTGGGATGACTTAGTGGCATACTAGCATTATTTATAGGGGTATTTGCTTGAAAAACTGCATACATTCATCCAGAGGAAAAAAAAACATTATTAATTATTTATTTGGCAGATGCCTTTATCCAAAGCTAGAAAAAAAAAATGTAATCTTCAAATCTGCAGGATGGATGATCTGTGGACTAGGATTTATACTCTCGTGGCTGGTTTCTCAGACCCAGATTATAAGTACTTAAGAAAGGTTACAAACGAGAGGAGGTCATTCGGCCCACTTTGCTCGTTAGTAGCTTATTGATCCTAGAATCTCATCAAGTAGCTTCTAGAAGGATCCCAGGGTATCAACTTCATAAACATTATGGGGGAGTTGTTTCCAGACTCCCACAATTCTCTGTGTAAAAGAGTGCCTCCTATTTTCTGTTCTAAATGCCCCTTTATCTAATCTCCATTTGTGACCCCTGGTCCTTGTTTCTTTTTTCAGGTCGAAAAAGTCCCCTAGGTCGACATTTTCAATACCTTTTAGAATTTGGAATGCTTGAATCAGATCACCGTGTAGTCTTCTTTGTTCAAGGCTGAATAGATTCAATTATTTTAGCCTGTCTGCATATGACATGCCTTTTAAACCAGGACTAATCCTGGTCGCTCTTCTTTACCCTCTTCTAGAGCAGCAATATCCTCAACTGAACACAGTATTCTAGATGAGGTCTTACTAATGCATTGTAAAGTTTTAACATTAATTTCCTTGATTTAAATTCAACACTTTTCACTATATATCCAAGCATTTTGTTGGCCCTTTTTTTATAGCTTCCCCACATTGTCTAGATGAAGACATTTCTGAGTCAACATAAACTCCTAGGTCTTTTTTCATAGATTCCTTCTTCAATTTCAGTATCTTCCATATGGTATTTTTATAATGGACATTTTTATTGCCTGCGTGCAGTACCTTAGACTTTTCTATACTCTATATGTAATTTGCCATGTGTCTGCCCAGTTCTGAATGCTGTCTAGATCATTTTGAATGACCTTTGCTGCTGAAACTGTGTTTGCCACTCCTCCTATTTTTGTGTCATCTGCAAATTTAACAAGTTTGCTTACTATACCAGAATGTAAATCATTAATGTAGATTAGGAAGAGCAGAGGACCTAATACTGATCCCTGTGGTACTCCACTGGTTACCTCGCTCCATTTTGAGGTTTCTCCTCTAATGAGTACTTTCTGTTTTTTACATGTTAACCACTCCCTAATCCATGTGCCTAAATTTCCTTGAATCCCTACTGCATTCAGTTTGAGAATTAATCTTTTATGCGGTACTTTGTCAAAAGCTTTCTGGAAATCTAAATAAACCATGTCATATAATTTGCAATTATCCATTGTCGATGTTGCATCCTCAAAAAAATCAAGCAGGTTGGTTAGACACAATCTCTTTCCTAAACCCATGCTGCCTGTCTCCCAGGATACTGTTACCATACAGGTAATTTTCCATTTTAGATCTTATTATAGTTTCCATAAGTTAACATATAGTAGAAGTCATACTTATTGATCTGTAGTTACCTTGTTCAGTTTTGTCTCCCTTTTTGTGGATCGGTATTACGTTTGCAATTCTCCAGTCTGTCGGTACAACCCCTGTCTCAAGAGACTGTTGCATGATCTTAGTGGCGATTTGTAAATAACTTCATTCATTTCTTTGGAGTACTATTGGGAGGATCTCATCCGGCCCAGGGGATTTGTTTATCTCTAATCTTGGACTACCCAATGCTCATTTTAGTAAGGTAGTCCGACTAGTGCTAATTGGGATCTGTGAAACCAGCTCTAGAAGCTAGAAGCTGTTTTCAGAATATTTACTCACCCCCTTTGGAAAAAAGTTATTCTTCACAGTTCCATACACCTACCGTTCATAAAATGTATTGTTCCCTTTACGTTCGGTCCAAAATCCCTATCTCAACTTGTCATTTCAAGTTAACATAGGATTCCCGTGCCAAAATGTGACTTTGACCAAACGTATGCCTCCAGTGACTAGTGAT
This sequence comes from Acipenser oxyrinchus oxyrinchus, assembly GCA_030684275.1. Lineage (NCBI taxonomy): Eukaryota > Metazoa > Chordata > Actinopteri > Acipenseriformes > Acipenseridae > Acipenser > Acipenser oxyrinchus. The sequence goes on from CM060251.1 coordinate 67,378,466, forward strand.
ATGTAAACAAACAGCACATTAAATATGTCATATTGTAGAACCTTTTAATTAGCCTGACAGATCTGCAAGGGACAATCCATGTGACATGGTAGTACAAGAAAATGAGTCCCTCAGGAGCTTTGATCCTAAAATATGGAGCACAAAAAAAATTAACATTTATGCCATCAAGCTGACAGGCTGCAAAACAACACCTTTCGTGAAGGTTTACCTTGAGCTAAGAATATTCAATGCATTTTTAATGTGGCCATCTTGGATCACAGGTAGGTCCCAAGCACAGTGGTTACTATCCCACAGGTAGATGCCCTCGACTAAAGCGAACATTTAAGTTCTGGAAATATTATTATTATTTGTTTATTTAGCAGACGCCTTTATCCAAGGCGACTTACAGAGACTAGGGTATCTGAACTATGCATCAGCTGCAGAGTCACTTACAATTACGTCTCACCCGAAAGACGGAGCACAAGGAGGTTAAGTGACTTGCTCAGGGTCACACAATGAGTCAGTGGCTGAGGTGGGATTTGAACCGGGGACCTCCTGGTTACAAGCCCATTTCTTTAACCACTGGAAACACAAGATACCCACTGGTTCAAGGAGATACTATTCTTGGATCGACACATCACAAATAGTAATTGTGTGAGGAACACAATCTCCACGACTCCAGCCTCTAACTAACAAAGAAGTAAAGACTTAACAATGCAGAGAATTAATACAATCAATATATCACTTAAACGCAAGTGGAGCTTATTTTAAATAGGTCTAAACTTTGTCATATTCTTCAGTCCCCAAAATAAAAGCATTTCATTTTACCCAGTTGGGTATTTTTCATCAGAACCCAAATAAAATCTATTTAGATGATATGAAGAGTAATTACAAATTAAATTAAAAATATTAAGTTTGTAAGATCTGAAAAATTGTTATCATTAAAAATCTTTTGTTAAAATAAAATACTGTAATCCAAAAACAAATCGTTGCTTTGTTAGAAGTATAATGGTTTGAATACAACATCGAATGGAGAGTTAAGCAAGCAAGAAGGATGACTCCAACTGTGCAATAGTAAAGCAACCCATTATAATACATTTCAGATTCCATTAACAAAAAAGTAGTGTGTTGTCTTTAATTAGCTCATTTATACTGAAGTATCCACTGGACATTAAAGGCTTAGATGGGAAACGGCAACCTTTTCGTTTTGTAAGTCATTTTGTGCTCTCCTGCATGTTGCCATGGAGAGTGATACTGTCCGCAATTCTTTGACTAAAAAAGTAAGGCGAAGTGGAAGGAAGGTTGATTGTTGACAAACTTCTGAGCACCAGCGGTGTAGTGCTAAATTTTATAGTGCCGGGGCCCTGCCAAAACTTGTCAGACGTGACTTCACAATCAGGGTAAAAATCTCATATTCAAAACCTAATTTCCATTTCTGCAAGTCCATTTTAAATAAAGAAAATATATGCAGCACTATTTATTTAGAAAACACACAACACAACTTCCATTAAATTAAGCAGCAAGGAAAATCCAAAAAACAAAAAAAAGCCCAACAGGATACCAGATATATACAATAGTTTTAGTCTCCTTCAACTTTAGTGTTAGCAACAATAGTCTGCAAACTTCAAATAAATGATTTAAGATGCAAGAAGAGTATATTCAGAAGTTCAGATTTTACAACCGCTTATTAAATTCACTGCATAACATAAAAAAAGCTGTAATGATATTTTAAAAGTAAAGCAAACACTGAAACTATTGAAAATGATAGGCTACTCACCGAAAATAAAGCATCACAACAATTTTCCACAGTGGGTCCAGTACGACGTTCACAGTAGGTGTAGCCACTCTTGTCCTTGTGTCTTCAGCTGAGCGGTGACTTCGCAACCAAGTAGCAACGTAACTTGTGGGATCCCATTCTGTAAGGGGGGGTCCATGCAGTCTTACAAACATAAGTGCAGATACCCAACTGATTAGGGTTCTTGAGCATGTTGGAGATTATTAGGTTAATGTGGCTAAATCCGCACTCACAATCTGCAGAGCTGCATGGAATTAGTTTTGTACAATTCAGCAAAGGTTGTAATTCTTATGGAACTCGTTGCCCAGCTTCGTTGACATCATCTCTGTATGCGTTTATCACAGTAGTAGGTGGCAAAATTAAAGTGAGCACACAATGCTTCATAGTCATGCCACACTGCTGACACGGTTTGAAATGAACTTGCTACCCATCTCGTGCTTAAAACATGACCAATCTTTGAAATTTGCAGTTCTAGTTCGGAAGCGCACTCTGCAAGTTGCCTCTGATTTGGAGGAGATCTACTATAAACTGAATAAAGTTTGTCCATAAATGAATGAAAATGGTTCACTCCACCAACTTCTGAGACCGAGTCACCCACCGCCAGTTCTAACCCTATGGTTTAAGTGCCAAACAATAATAATTGAGTACTACTCCAAAAGTCTGATTTGTTACCACGCATAACACTGGCGCCATCCCTAGTGAAGGCCACAAGGTGTTGTTTCAGATACGAGTCATCAAAACCATGTTTAGCTAGACATTGAAGTAGATGTTTAACGATTGTGTTAGCTCTTTGATCTGGAAGTTCAATGAGATCTAAAAACATGAAATGTGGTTCAAGTTTTTTTTATCACTTTCACATCTAAGGTACACAATCAGTGCTGATTTGCTACTAAGGCTGGTTGACTCATCTATAAGTATTGAAAGCTTACCATTTATGTTGTGAATGTGTTTACAAAATGTTCTTTCTCACCTCAAATGCAATGTGGTAGATAATTTCCAAAGCACTATATCTGGAATGCAGCCCAAATCATTTTCATTTTGTAGAGCCAGCAAACCAAAGTGATCTGAAAAACGTCTGTCGTTTTGTGCCAAGTAATACGCTGAGCGGAAAATTGAACGAGGGTTTTAAAACAAGCACTCCAGTTTGATCCATTCATTAGAGAGTCTAAATCCCTTACTTTAAGATGGAAAGATGTGCAACAGCTTAACAAACGTTGCACCCGAGTTTTCCATTTTTGCAGTCTATCCATGGATTGGCCTCCTGTTTCCTGCTCCACATTTCCTACATCCACACATCAACGCACGGGTACAGCAGACTTGGATCAGGCCCTGCGGATGTCAAAGGCTCCTCATTTTCAGCTGAAGCCGCTGGATTCGAAGTCGTCTGTGTCTCGTTTCCAGTTGAATTTATTTCGGTATTGCTGGTGTCAGTGTCTTTGTCGTCGTCTGTCCAGGACATTTCTTCTTTAACAAAGGTAGTAATAGTTTTTTAATTAGCAGCCATTGCTGTTTTCTGTCCACCCACCATGATTCAACTGGCACTAGCAAAACCTCGTGACACAAACTGAAGGGTCACGCATTCGAACTGTTGAAGTCACAATGTACCTAGTGTGTCCAGGGTGTGTTCAAAAGTGAATTTGTGGAACGTATTTTTGTGTTCTCTGGTTAATTTTAGGTGTAAATTGAATAAACTTTTTATATGCTTTTTTTTTTTTTTTTTTTAAGTATTGCGGCTCAGCTCTGCCTTTGATGGATTTTTAAGTGCCAGGTCGGTGCTCCAGTGTGCTCCGGCAGCACTACACCCCTGATTAAGCCTAAATGCTGAGTTTTGTTGGACTGGAAAAATAAACAATTTGGGTCGTCATTTTTTTGAACAAAGCTATAAATCCTATAAAGCAGGGGGGTGATATTGCTAGCATCTTGCTACATCCCCCAGCTCCAATCACACACATCTATAGATAAATATTCATCTTCACTACCTCTTAAACAACGTGGGACTACAATCTCAAGTGTAGACATATCTTTGTGATGCACTGCATGTTTGTAGATTCCAAGCTGTTTTCTCAGTGAGGAATTTGTCCTGAACAGAACACTGTTTTGAGAACCAGTCAGGGAAGGGGCCGTTTAGCTGGGCCAGAATGTTGAAAAGTATCGGAATTCCGCAAGCTCACCAGGAAAACACCCTCATGATTCTTCAAAAGGATGCTGCGAATCTCATATATCACATATAGTAGGGAGAGCCACCAACACCACTTCCTGCAGCACCAGATATTAATTACCTGGGAACCGTTTGTTTGGCTAGACATACAGTACATGTACAGGACATACACTAACCAGGAACTGCTGCAACACCAATGAAACAACCCCCCTTACACATCACAGATGATTATATTGTATATCAATAAATGCTATTACTCACAGTCATTGTTGGCTGAACTATAATTCTAAAAAAGGTACCACTACTTCTGGTTTCACAGGTTGTAAAACTTGTATAGGTTGCCACCTGAAAAAAATCTTATATATTATGCAATAAAGCGAGCATGGGTGACGAAAAAAATGAAATGCATTAAACGTTCTATAAAATAAATGAATCTTGGTTATAGCGGGCATGTACTTGGTTTGTTACACTTCAATGAAACTGGGCACTGCCAAAACAAATGACTGAAACACTACCATATGCTGGAGACTACACTGGAAAAAATCTTAATAAATTGTGGTTCAGGTGATTATATATTTTTAAAAAATTGCTTTCAGGTGTCTTTCTCCCTTCTAAGACTTAAAGCAAGGTGAGTGCAATATTACTAACAATTTGAAAATGGTTCTGAGTTTACCTTTGTTGTGTTACAGAATGAATAAAGCAGACTCAGGCTAAGCGTACAAACCTTAAACATTCTTTCATTTAGATGGTAAGTTCATGTCAGCTCCTCGATTCATTCATGTACATATGTTTCATTACTAGAACTCCTCTAACTAACGTTGCATATGTCATTTTTAGAACTGTTTATTAACACTTGCATCTGACTAGAAGTAGTACAGCATTAGCAGGTGCAAATAATGCTACTCTAAAGCTTAATGAAGTCATTGTCAGCTGTGACAATGGACATTTAAAAAAACAAAATATGTAACTATCCTAACAGTTCACCTAATAAAGGCACACAATTGCCTTCTGATGCTTCCATACAAAGTGACATTACGCTGCCCTGATAATACCTGCATGGTTGCATTACTTATCCCTTCAGCTGCACTGTAATCTGACACAATCTTAATACTGAGGCTAAATGAAAACACCAAACACAGCATCTCACAATTCACTAAATGGTTGAAGTGCTCTGAGACATTTCTTAAAAATGTTTTATTTCTATTTCTCCAGGGAAAAGTGAGAAACCTATTATGAATGATGGAAAGATCTAGGTCAAGTTTTAAAATCCCCAGCAACATGAGACCTAGAGCTTATGACAAAAAAGCATGAAGGGCTTTCTTGTAAATTCAGATCTGCCTTGCTTCAGTGTTTACCTTTCTTAATTACGGTTTTACATAATGGATTCCTTGGGGCGCTGTGCACTGAAGCCAACAGGTAAAGCATTCTGTACCTAAACCTGTGCAGCACTTAAATGCTTAAAGTAACTTTAAACATTGCAGGCCTGTTACTCAAATATTGACCACACAAGTACCAACTTGTACTTTCATAAACAAATCATTTTTATTATAGTTCAAAAAATGTATTTTTTAAATCATCTCAACCTTATTGTATAGTTGGACAACACAACTAAGAATTCTACAGCTGTCTAAGCTGGTTTCCACTGCAATGGGTATGCTTCTTCAAACGAAGCCTGACCATTTTAAATTGCATCCAGCCATACTGTTTGAATTGCATCCAGCCATACTGTTTGAATTGGCTTCTTTAAAATAAAGTATGAATGATATGCTTTGTTTGCCTAATTTATTTTGACAGTAAAAGGTTTTTCGTTATAATAAAAATCATACAAGTCTATGAAATAACATTTCAACTGACACAAAAGGCAGAAGCTGCTGTAAAATCCAGACCCAGGCATCCTTGTTAAACAGTTTCTAATGCTGCCCTGATCTGAACTTCAGCAAGCTTGTACATTTCAGGATTTATGTATCTAAATACTGGATAATTCTAAATGTCACATGTTAATCCGAATGTAGTCCAAGTCAAATTACAATGTAATCATTATTAGCAGATCACCATCATTAAATCATTATTGAGAGTAATCAGATTGAGGCAACCCACTAAAACATATTTTCTGAAAACAGACCTCTTGATCAATTGTTTTGTTTTTTTCTGCTACCTTTTTAAAATCTGAATGGAATTTGTCCAACAAGCTCAGATGTTTTTTTAAATCTCTCTTTAATAGAGTGGGTTTCAGAAGTTGCCACGTAATAGATTTTAGTTGCAGGTAATGAAACCAAAATTGGTGGTTAAAAGGTAAATGTAAATTTTGATATTATCTTTTTTTATCTGTTTAAAAATATATAAGAAATATATGCAATATATAAGTAATATATGCAATATATAAGTAACATATGCACGTTGTTCTTATGGTAAAGCAACACTGTGTTCTCATTTAGGTTTCCAATATTTCAGTTGCTGTTCAAGTAAAGAGTTAAACAGAAATCAATATTACAGTCACTGAAACTTCAACAGAGCACGGTACATGGAGTTCAGACTGCATATCAGCAGCATTAGGACACAGTCACATGTCTTAAGTAGCTGACCTTAATTCTAAAAGCTTTATAGCCATTAACATCATTTGGAATAAAACTAAAATGTGAAATTGACATTAACTGCTCAATTATCTGTAATAATGCAAATGAAACCATTTTTCCACTTTTATATTATACACAATATATTCCTGAATCTTTTGGAACAAAACTAGGTCTGTTGTTGAAAAGTTACAAATTGATTACGTATTATTCTTTCTATTTTAGTCTGGGATCCATTTCCCAATAGGGCCTTAGTTGCGTACTTCCACATGGTATTAATTTATACAGCATATATTTTCTGTAAAGCAATCCCTGAGAAATATAAAAATTACTGCTGTGAACTAAAAAGTGGTGCCTAACTTATGGACCAGAAAACAACAAACATAGAGTTATTGTACGACAACAAGGTGCTAGATGCTGCTATTCCAAAGTATGTCCTTTTGACCTCTGGTGACTAGACATATCAACAAATCTGATTGTGACTTACACCATAGAAAATGATATCCATGTGAAGAAAATCTTACATATTTGGTGCCATTTATGTAAAAAACAAAAAACCCCAAAAGTTATAGCCCCACTAAAGCTTCCTCACATGGGGAAGACGGGTATAAATGTTATCTCAAAACTGCATCCACAACAGTGATTTCCATGTTTCTTAGGGATTTTGCTAAACAAATATATGTTGTATAAAGAATACCATATGGAGAGTAAAACCTAATTTCAGTTTTAGCTCCTGGACCATTTACAAAGGTTTGTTTGTTTTCTTAGAAGTGAATTTGACCCAGGACACCCTTTTAAAGGAGGCAATATAGATGGAGTGCATATCTAAACTCATATATAGTGCTAACCAGCGCATTTCTCAATAACTGTCAACAGCCTTCGCACTCAGGTTTACCAACTTTCGCAAGTTATCATAAATATCAACCTTAAAATCGAGACTCCAAAATCGAATATATCATTTTGAAAGCATTCTTGCAAAGTGTTAACATAGGAATATTTGCGTCTGTCGACTAACAGCTGATTTGCTGATTTCCCTCTGTAAAATGTAAAATTCCATGTCACATTCAAGCAACGCTAGCTGCCAGCTGTGTAGATCGGCCTATAAGCTCCAAGTCCGCATGAACGTAACCTGCAGGGCAACATCATGGCAGGATTCTAGTGAAAATACTAGCGATGCTGCACCTGCTGTTGCCAGCCAAGAATGTTTTAAAAGTGTTGATAAAACATCTGACAACCCTCCTCCCACAAATATCGGTCTATCTACCGAGTTCAAATCAAGCACAAAAGGTAAAAAACCTAATGTGCTCTGGGATACTTTTCTGGAAATGTCTGATCCAAAGCTTTCAGACCCTATTAATGTTTACATTTTAATAAGGTATTTTTTTCTATAGTATCTGAGACTGTGGGCATCTCTAAAGCCACACCTCTTCACATGTAGGAATGTGTTTATTTTTATTATTTGTTTGCTTGTTAATTAAACACTTATTCGTCATGTGAAAACTGTATCTGTCTTTTTTCTATAAGGCTGATGGAACGGCATGAGATATCAATGGGTCCAGATCATATCAGAAAAACTACACCTGGCAGTCTGTGGATGTGTTAAATGAACCAGCTGAGTCAGCGATTGTGAATGCTTTGCGACAGTCGAGGTTCCATATTTTGATTTTAGATGAAAGCACAGACATAGCAACAGAGAAGGAGCTGCTGTTTTTCATAAAATATGTCACAAGTTAGTTTACATTATTTATTAACAGTAAAAATATATAGTCTATTTAGAATTAACAATAAGGCAGGAGCAACTTGCTAGTTAAGCATACAAGGATGGTAATGTAGCTCCTGACAAATCCAGTTTCCTAAACTATGACATGTATATTTACATACATTCTGGTATTTCAATTATTGTATACTTTTAATGTGATCATGTGAAAACTGAAAAGCCTTTTTTTCTTATTTGGTGTGTTATAATAATAAATCCAACTACATAATATCCAACGAAAATAGACTTTCGTTGGATATACAGAGGCCACCGCTTTGAACGGGTGTGTTTGTGTTAATGTGATTTGCCCACGGTAAGCGATGGATGGTATAAATTCCCACACAATACCCTGACATTCAAAATGTCCCCCAATCACCAGTACAGTAATCAAAACAAACACGTGTGTATGCCGTTACAAATATTTATTAAGACACTCATTACACTAATAAAAAAATGTATTAAAACCTATGAATGTAATAAAATGTCATGCAAGTGCAGAAATGTACAGTACAGGTAGGCTACATTACTGCAAAGTTTACTGAGTTTCAGTTTCAGTTGTATTTTCGTCAACACGCGCCTCCTCAACTACAGAAACCCCAGCTTTTTTGAAGCAACATTGTTTGCTGACTGACAGAGTTCCAAGCATGCTTTAGCAAGCGCACAGCATCTAACATAGACATTTTATTTACACCCTGAATTTTTGCACTGATGTGCATCGCTTTTCTCTTTCCAGCCATGCTTGCTTGCTGTTGCAGTCAGTGCTGTTTTTTCAAACTGTAAACCCAACACTGCGTACAAGGATTAAATAGCCAAGGTACAGTACAGGGGTAATCGTTCAGTAACACGGTGCAAACAGCTGATTGATCGATCTATTAAGATTTCACTACATCAAAGTGCTGCCATTTTTATTCTATGTGAATGGCAAGGTAATGAGGTGAAAACAGCTGATTGGTGGATTAGTAAGAGCGATTACTACAGTATAAGTAGTGTGTTTGTTATTTCAATCTATGTGAATGGCACATAACGAGATCCAAAAAGCTGAGTTTGCCCAAAATATATGCCGTGCTTAACACGGTATAAACAATGCCTTTGTTTTTTAAATCAATGGGAATGGCAAATGGCAAACACTATTTATCCGAAATAAATGGCTGCCCACAACAACCCTGGATGGTGTAAGTGATGGATACTGTATTACACTTTTGAGTATACTATTGTGTGGTTTTATTGGATTTCTATGCTTTTAGTCAGAACTTAAGGTTAAGTTTCTCAAGATGGTAAAAGGCAGTGCAGATGTCAGTGTTTTATACAGTAGTATAAAGCAATGCTATACAGACCATCAGTTAAGCATGCAGTCTATATCTACGATACAGTTATAATAGGATCTCAGACATGCTTCATAAAGGTAAATATATGTTTCATAAAAATTATTTTATTATACATAAAAGGATTATTGAGAATCAGAGGCAGAGTCAAAATAAATGTCTTGTAAATATGTTTGAATGTAAAGCAAATTCTAAAATTGTTGAGATACTTGTTTTGGAATATTGTTTCAAAATTGTATAATGCAACAAAAATAATAAATTAAACCATCGATGCATGGCTGAAGGTTTCTTACTCAGAATTTACCCTCTCAGTATCCAAAACGAGGGAACTTCGAGGGAACGCCGGTGCTAACTAGGTCCACGTAATCTTGGCACACACCAAATCACAAAGCAATTGTTTCTTTCAACTGTTCTTTATCAAACCTTTTAGCAAGTACTGGAACCCTACTGTTGGCCTTGGGTTTGCTAATATGGCACAATTCATCACCAAAACACCCCTATAACAAACACCTGTTTTATATGTTCCCTTCAACAACTGACATAACTGTTTTACAAAATTCTACATTTAAAATATATTCATATTCAATAGATGTGTTGCATTGTACCATCCCCTTTGAACCCCCCTTGCAACGCCCTATGACGCCCCACAGTTTGAGAACTCCTGCTCTAAACATCAAAACTTTGAACCGCCTCTCTTCATGTGATGTATGTTTTACTAAGAACTCTCTGTGTGAAATGTAACCAACACCCAATTCTTTCCTTATGCAGTCAAGTAACTTATGTGATTTCTTCTTTTTTTATCTGTAAAATTGCCACCTGTGGCTTTTTTTAGCACACATCAAACAATATAAATCTTACAGAATGAGTCTGAGTTACTGTGGTACAGCTTTCAGATGCCGTTATTAAATCTCATCTTTAGGTGATGGGAGCTAATGTATTAAAATCATGACTTCTTTGTTATCTAGCACAGCCAATCAAATAGCAGTTTCTCTATCACAAACCATTACAAACTCTCAATACCTGCATGTTTCTTCTCCACATATACATATTTTTATGTTACCACCGCCACTCCCCCCCCCCCAAATAAAAACATTTAAATGAATACTTGTTTATAGTATGTCTTTACTTCGATACAACTGTGTGCATATTTATAATTCTAATGGGAAAAACCAATTAAGCTGCTTGCTAGTATTGCAACTTTAATATTGCAATGCCCAGTACAAATCCCATTTAATTTGTGAAATCCATATCATTGCAATTTTCATTATTATGTTGTATTTGTGGGAATTCATCTGGCAATGAAGACCTTTATGGTGTTGCTGTTCAGTGCATTGTCTGTAGAACGAAAAGCGATACCATAAAACAGACAGAAAAGGCACACTAAAGCCTTCAACACCAGGCAAATAAAACAAAAGAGAAGCAATGAGAAGTTCTCTCCTATAAATGTTGGCACTAGTATTACCATCCCTGTGCCCGAGTTGGATAGTGGGAGAGGAGATCTAAAAAATACATTAGCTGTTATTATGGAAGTTGTAGATGGCACCTTCATGTGGGAACTATGGTATCCTGAAGCAGTTGTACATGAGAGCCCAGTTTAACCCCAGCACACAGAAGTTTCTATCATCAGAAAGCATGACAAATAAAGTAATTACTTTGAGGGGCGCAGCGACCTTACAGTCTCTTGGCTCTGGCAAGCAGTGGAAATGTAACCAAAGGTTTACTGTGCACCTCAAAATGCCATAGCAGTACTCCTTGCTGTAACAAATAAAAGGCTAATGAAAACAGCAATGTTCGTCTAGGTATCAGGTATGTAATATAGTTATCAATGAAGGTTCCTCACCAATCGAATTACCATTAATTTTACTACTGAATCTTTTTTTAAATCAAATGTTGACACAAATGTTCTGCTTTTTTCACTATTATTATAAATGTGTTCCAATTGTCGTGCGTGTGGCTGGGACACAATGACAACTTATATTAAATAATAAATACAATATTGTTTGAATGTGTTTGAATGCTATATCAATCAAATCAAAAGTTGAAAAAAGTACTGATTTTTGATATTTGTTATTGCATTTTTCTAAGTGGTTGTTTAGCATTATTGTGTTTGTGTTATGATGGTAAATATTGTTAAACGTAATACAATTTTATTGTTTGAAATGTGCAAAAAGGCTAGCAACATCTGTCTTTATTTATGTATTTATTTTCGTGATCTGAGTTGCTGCTGGGCAAAAGCCAAAATGACATATTATTCAATGATAATTCGGCTTCTACCCGCAGTAGCTGGGCATTTATACTGGACCTGTAATGTTTCTATTTAGAACAGTTTGGTTATATCAAACTTATAACATATAACCTTTTCTTGTTCAGTACACAAGAATAGATTTTTTAAAAACCTAAATACAATTCCAGAGAAAGTCCATGAATCATAGGACCTTTGTACCCTAAGCATCCTGGCAAAACAATCAAACGGATTGGTTCTGCAGGCAAAACTTGTGAAAACGTGCTTCTCAGGGGTCAGTTGAAATTCTAACCTAAATATGTATTTCACTTTAGGTGAGCACTTCCTTGGCCGACTGGTAGAAAAATTAACTACACAATTCAAAGTTTATTTGATACCTTTTTAACACAATGCTATATAATGGGGCAACACAACCTTGATGTTTAAATGAATCCATAACGTGACTGGGGACAGTCGAACATGCCCAGAATGTAGACAAACACAATCAAATATGTTCATGCCTTTGTTTCATACCCAGAAATTAAAGTGACAACCAGTTGTCAACCATATTGTAAACAAACAGCCAACACAGTGATGAAAGTCACAATAATATTTAAAAACCGTATGGTGAAAAGCACACACGTAATAATAGGATGCATGGTGCAGTGCAGCCTTTTCCACAAAATAAACACAATTCCCCTTACCTTTCTGTAGACAAGCATGTTTGGAGATTCATCCGTCACCCCGTTGCTGCTTTGCCCATAATTATTTCCCTGCGCCATGACTCAATCTGATCAGCAGCTCGAATCTTAACAATCGCTGCTGAGAGAAGTGTGAGCGATTGTGAAGATGTGCAAATAAGCAAACCTGTGATACCCTATCACGCCCCTAGAAAACTATGCTGGTTCCAGCGGTTAAACCAGGTAAACGCCACCACTTCGTGTTATGTTGTTCAGTAAATACAGAATTCGTAATACATGACATTAAACCAAACAGTGAAGCTGGTGACATTAAGGCAATACATAAATGCATAAATAAATAAATACATACATAAATAAATAAATACAGCCATGCGTGCAAATGCTTAAGGTAATGTTTTAACTTTGATTTCGCTAATAGTAATTAAAAAAGGCAACATTTTAAAATATGGCAGTGCTTTGAAAATGTATCACGAAAACAATCCCCAATAGCAAACACGTGTTTTATATGTTCCCTTTAGCAACTGATAGAAATAATTTAACAGAGTTCTACTTCTAAAATATATTGATTATAATTATAATCACAAATACGGATACAAGGATATTAAATTATCCTCGAGTTCACAACTAATTGTCACGTTGTACCCGTCCCCGGAAAAATAAATAAATAAATAAATAAAGATACGAGCAACAAATGCTACATCCCTTGTTACATTTTCGTACGTGGTCAGTACACTAGCCCTATATTGATATAAACGTTGTTGTAAATAAACACAATATACGCTATTTCTAATACAACGGACCGTGATCTTTATAACACTGCATATTGTAGGCAATGTGACAGTAAAACAAACATATTAGATCGTAACTCGCTTATTTAAACACTTGACTGCAACTGTGTTGCTTATTTCATGATATCTGGTTCGCTGGTGTGTGTACCTTGCATGCCATTGAGAAGCATTTTGTATTGCACAGTCGTTCTCTCTAAAAGATTAAAAATCAAGGATTGTTTCGTGGTAACAAATGACAGTCTGCTATTTGCAGAGTGAAGCAAAAGCTATTAGAATTTCAGCACCAAAGACAGCGACCGACGATGCATCGCCCATTCAATCCATTTAAAAAAAGAAAGTACCCGATAAACAACATTATTGGGGTGGTTTTTACTTACCTCTGATAAGCGATGAGTAATATAATAATAATAATAATAATAATAATAATAATAATAATAATAATACAAAATCCTCTTTCTCTCCACAACGTGCTGTGCAGTTTGTCAGCTGGCGGACGCAGGAATGTAATAATTCATTGGAAACGATGGAGCAGATGCAGACCTGCTTCACTCTACTACCTCAAAGATGCTGAAGAGTGAAGGTGCGCGGCACACAAATACAAACTCTCTCACACACGCAGCTAGTACGTACACGCGCGGCGACCTCTGACCAATCACTTGTTGGTAAATCAAACGTCAATGTCCCGGCGCCTAGGCAACAGCCACCAACCATTTAGTTCTTGAATACTTTTGTAAAGAAGATCGTGATTTGAGATTTGTGTTCCTTGTATCATGAATGCAATGAAATCAATGTATCTCAGTAAGATACAATATTACAATAACCTTTCAAGACGAATATGCATGCTTTAAAAATGCTTTTACTGTTTGCTAAGTTGATATTCATTACATGTTATTTTCTGTGCCACAACATGAATAAAAAAAATGTCGTGCGTTTTCCTGTGTTGTAAACAGCAATTCATGTTTAATAAATTATAGTTATGAACTATGTTTTCAATGTATCTTTTAAAACCTTTAGCAGGTAGAGCAATGGATTGAGACACTTGTATCATAACAAGTAATTATACTTTGACACATCTGACCCAGATAATTGAGTATATACACTACTGGTCAAAAGTTTTAGAACACCCCCATTTTTCCAGTTTTTATTGAAATTTAAGCAGTTCAAGTCCAGTGAATAACCTGAAATGGTACAAAGGTAAGCGGTAAACTGCCAGAGGTTTAAAAAAAAGTTTAGGTTACCAAAAACTGAAAAATAATGTACATTTCAGAGTTATACAAAAAGGCCTTTTTCAGGGAACAAGTAATGGGTTAACAACTTATAGCTGTTCTGCAGCAATGGAAGTAAATTAAGCCTTGAAAGTTGATGCTAACAATTCCTACAGGTGTCCCAACTTTTGTTGATTAATTACAAACCCTCTGTCTGTATAAAAGCAGTGTTGGAACAGACTGTGTTACTACACCCTCTTAAGCATTATTTGGACAGTATTGTACTGCAGGAAGTAGTATATTGCTATCATAATAGCGAGAAAAAGGCAATTAACAAAGGAAGACAGACAGACCATTATAACCCTTAAAAGTGTAGGTCTTTCCTTTAGAGAAATTGCAAAGAAAGCCAAGGTGTCAGTGAATACAGTTTCCTACACCATCAAAAGGCACTTGGAAACTGGAGGAAACTCTGACAGGAAGAGGTCTGGCAGACCCAAAGCCACAACAGAATCAGAAGACAAGTTTCTGATAGTCAACAGCTTGCGTGATAGGCGGCTCACAGGACAACAGCTTCAAGCACAGCTTAACACTGGTCGAAGTAAGCAAGTCTCAGTTTCAACTGTGAAGAGAAGACTTCGAGCTGCAGGTTTGACAGGTCGAGTGGCAGTAAGAAAGCCATTGCTAAGATGGCAAAATAAGAAAAAGAGGCTTGCCTGGGCCATGAAGCACTGCCAGTGGACTACTGAAGACTGGAAGAAGGTCTTATGGACCGATGAATCAAAATTTGAAATCTTCGGTTCATCACGCAAGGGTTTTGTACGCCGTCGAGTAGGCGAAAGGATGGTTCCTCGGTGTGTGACACCAACTGTCAAACATGGAGGAGGAAGCGTGATGGTCTGGGGCTCTTTTGCTGGATCCAGAGTCGGCGACTTGCACAGAGTGAGTGGCACCCTGAACCAAAACGGCTACCACAGCATTTTGCAGTGCCATGCAATACCCTCTGGTATAAGCCTAGTTGGTCAGGGGTTCATCCTACAGCAAGATAATGACCCAAAACATACTTCCAGGCTATGTCAGAACTACCTTAGAAGAAAAGAACAAGACGGTAGGCTTCAAATCATGGAATGGCCAGCACAGTCTCCAGACTTAAACCCCATCGAGCTGGTTTGGGATGAACTGGACAGAAGGGTGAAAGCAACGCAACCTACAAGTGCAACACATTTGTGGGAACTTCTGCAACAGTGTTGGGAAGAACTTTCCGAACAATATTTGATTTCCATTGTAGAAAGAATGCCACGAGTGTGTTCGGCTGTTATATCTGCAAAAGGTGGCTACTTTGATGAGTCAAAAATTTAGATTAAATTTTGTTAAACAAAACGATTCCATGATTTCTTTTTATCTCCAATTGTTTATTTGTTCTATGCTTTAATTTCAGAGTACATTGAGACATTAAACTGCGTAAATTTCAATAAAAACTGGAAAAATGGAGGTGTTCTAAAACTTTTGACCGGTAGTGTATATATATATATACAGTATATATATATATATATATATATATATATATATATATATATATATATATATATATATATATATATATATATATATATAATTCCCCTTCTATTGCAATTCTTATTTTCACTGAATCGCTGTAGTCACAGCAATCAAAGCAGATCACTGTCTTGTCCTGGTATTAAAGAGATCCCTGGATTTCACTGTATCACTGCTAGCTGTGTCATATTGATAATGATCATTCCCAATTAACCTTCCGTGTGGAAATCGCTCCCAAATTTAAAAAAAAAAATGTCTACTAGGCATCCACCATAACCATTTACCTACTTGCAAAAACACAGCACCTTGCACAAAAAAATGTCTGCACCCCTATAGGTCAACTAGACATACATTACTGTATTCAGTACGCCGCTTGTTATCCGCTACTGCAGAAAGATCATTTCCTATATAGTTAAGTTAATAATCTGTGAGATTTGTACAGGGTAATCTACACACCCTATCTCTCTTGTAAATCCAGTTTTACAGTTTTCTGTGCTGAGTAGGCTATCCAGAGGAATGCCCCTTTTTTCTATACTATGTTAAATGTTCCCTTTCAAGTGCGAAATGTAATCATTACTCCATGGGTATTTACCTCTTGAAGACCCAAAACCTCAATAAGATATATTAAAGATGCCTGCAAAGTCAATGACAATCATGGCCGCCCCTGCCATGAGGACATAAAAAATACTGTGTGCACAGATCTCAGCGCCATTTTTCTTTTCAAGACTGACCCGGCAGGGGAGCCTGGTATCAAATAAGTACTTGTTGCTTATGACTGTATAATTTTCGCTATGATTGTGTTTTACATAATTTGTGATAATTTATTAATGCTTTATTTACGCTGCGAACCGGAGCATCACCCAGAGCACCTGCACTGCCACAGCATCACACATCTGTCACAGCAATTTGAGCACCTACACCGGCACACCCCTTCATCCCAGGTGTGCACCATTGGACTGTGATTATTGTTTTATTTTGGGAATCTTTTTTTTGTTTGGGACTGCAATCCCACTGTTAATCCTCAATACCTTTGCTGGCAGAGAGGATTGTCTTGTTAAAGAAAACCAGGAATGTTATTTGTTACTTGTAAATACACCCGTTGTGGACATTGTATCATTACTGCATCACTCACCTCCTGATTATGCTGTAATAGTTTTTTTTTTTAAATGAATTAATTTGTGAACTGTAATTGCGTTATTACAGTTTTCTGTTAAGAAATATTGGGGTTTTTTTTACAGAAATACACGCACAGCTGCGCTGGACCCAGATAGCGCGTCGGTTTGAGATTGCTGCAGTCTATCCCACAGTATCTTGCTGCTTTTGCATCACCATTGCGAAGGCTGTTAGTACCTCGAACAAGCAGGCTTCCCTCAGTCTCGTGTGTGGTACTGACTGAGTGGTTTTGCCAGTGGCTTGTACAGACATTTTTATATTATTTATGTAATTTTTTAATTACTGTTTTTTGTTGAGAAAGTATTTTCTCTTGTGTCTATGCGCAGTCCCGTATGCAATGTGGTGCTCAGCACATATGCAGCAAGTCAGCTGCTGGGCTCAGCAGTACTGCACAAGACTGAGATACTCACTTTGGTTGCTAGTCCATTCTAACAAGCTGGATTTTTCAGTCTTGTGTCTGGTACTGACTGAGTGGTTTTGCCAGTGGCCCTGTATGTTGCCATCCGCGGTAAATGCTAACCGGTGGACTCTTACCATACTGGTACCAAGGTTGCCGCACCAGTGCCAACCCGGTGTGACAGGAAATAAGTTAGCTGGGAAATAAGTTAGTGTTTGCCTTTTTGAGCCTTTCTATACATGTGCGAATCTTAGACCTTAAAGGAAAGGTTCTCTTTGGAGATTCATCCAAAATTACAGGACGCCATTTGTTTTTTTTCTGAGAAACGAAAACAGGTATTGCATTGCAGACAGTAATTTTTGCTTAAATATGTTGTCATCTTATTTATCGAAGTGCATTGCAGACAGTATTTTTTTTGTTTAAAAAGGTGACATTTATCGTAACGTATATTTACGTTGAATTTTTTATTATAAATACATTTTATCTTCAGGAAATTGCTCACTGTATTTTTCGTTTTTTTAACATAAATAAATATTTTAAAAACATTATTTTGTCATTATAATTTATGTCTATGCATAGTTACAATCACTACTTGCCAAATGTGTATTTCCTTTCAAAAATGTTGTTCGTGGATATGTCGTGTATTGTGGCATAAACAAATAAGTGTTTATGTAGGCTCACTTTAACAGTTATATTATTTTCAAGGTAAATTGCTCAGTGGCTTTGAACCTTTTCAATAAATTGAGTGGGAAAGTGGGTACAAACACTTTTCTTCATGTAGAGAATACTGTTTTTGACGTTTTAATTCAGTCTATGTGGGATATCTAAACCTGTTTTAATATAGAAAACCTACACGTTTTTAGTGGAGGATGGTGTTTTAAGGTGTATATAATTTGAGAAACGCACAAAACGATTGGCTTCCTATACATACCGTCCTAAAGTGCAGTTAAATTATTTTTATGAACATCTGTAATCCTAGTTGACATGTGGATGTACTCGCACATCACCAAATACTATACTAATAATTCAGATAGTTCTCCAATTTAATGTAGTACCCTGTGCAAATCTCTGATCCTCACTTCTACAATAAAAATCCTCACTCACCAGTCGTTGTATTTCAGGAAAGATAAAACGTCATATCACAGGTTATACTTTTTACTTGTAGATTATTATGTGAAGCTCCATGTGAGAACTTGCTCTTAACGTTATCTGATTTGTTTTAATTATTATGTTTTACACCAGATCTCATGAATCAAATATAAAGATATCATGAATAAAATAAAAATATATCATATAACATTCATTGCATACCATACAGAAATATACATTTTTCAATAACAAATCAGTCGTGTAGTCCATAGTCTGTGTCTCCCCTGTGATTTGTCCCGTCTGTAAGTTACTGTGTGTTCACGTGTTCAGTGTGTTCCCATTGGCCAGAAGTTTGCGGCTGAGGACCAACTGGATGTGTAAGTTTTGAATAGAGTAGCGGGGGGGCTGGGGTTATAAAAGGCGCTGCGACACCCTGTTGTCGTGGTTGCCATGGTTCCGGAGCAGCTGACAGGGAGCGGTGTGTGTAACTGAGTGCTGAATAAAGCTTTTGGAACGAGAAACCAACGTGTCTGTCTCTCCTGTTTTCTGGCTGTCTGTGAAATGCTACATTGGCGTCAGAAGCGGGATAGGAACAAAACCTACAGCGTCAAGCAGGAGCAGTGAGAAGAGATGGACCAGTGGATCTGCTGTAACCCCGACACATCCCAGACCCGATGGCCTTGAGGATCAAGGCTGGTGCCTTGCCTGCCGGGGAGTTAAGGCACAAGGAGGTACCGCCTGCCCCAAAGTAAAAGAGGAGGATGGACAAGTGAGGGAACCGGTTCCGCTTCCAGCATCGGAGAGGGAGGTGCTGCCCGCCTGGGTGCCAGAGAGTGCAGCGCGTGTGCTGGAGAGTGAGACGGAGCAGTGGAGCGGCTGGAACCCCTACCCTTCCCGGATCCGGTGGGATGGCGGATGGGAGGACCTCTTTGAGGAACTAGAGGACCGGGGTTGGTGCTTTGTCTGCGGGGATTTCGGGCATTAAATGGGGTGTTGTCGCTGTCAAGAGGGAGAAAAGCTGCCTGCCCAAAGTGGAAGAGGGGTGGCCGTCCCCGAAGGCAAATATGGAAGCCGACGCCGTCCCCGTCCCCATAACCTGAGAGGGAGATGCTGCTGGCCCGACTGCAATGGAGAAAGAAGCCGCTGCAAGCGCCAACCCTTTTAAGGGCTTCTGCAAAGGGTGTGAGCAGGGAGCAGGAGCGGCGATGGCCGCCAGTGCAACCTCCTGTCCCACAGCAAGCGCCAGCCCTTTCAAGGGCTCCTGCAAAGGGCACGAGGCAAGAGCATGAGCGTTAACGGCCGACAGTACAACCTCCCGTCCCCCAGCAAGCACCAGCACTGCCGTCTGACTGCTCGGCACCACTGCCTGACTGCTCGGCGCCACCGCCTGACTGCACAAAGCCACCGTCTGACTGCACAGAGCCACCGTCTGACTGGCCAGCGCCCCACCGTTTGACTTGCCAGCACCACAGCCTGACTGCTCGGCACCACCGCCTGACTGCTCGGCGCCACCGCCTGACTGCTCGGCGCCACTGCCTGACTGCACAGAGCCACCGTCTGACTGCCCAGCACCCCACCGTTTGACTTGCCAGCACCACCGCCTGACTGCACAGAGCCACTGCCTGACTGCCCAGAGCCGCCGCTTGACTGCCCAGTGCCACCGCCTGACTGCACAGAGCCACCACCTGACTGCACAGAGCCACTGCCTGACTGCTCAGCGCCGCTGCCTGACTGCATAGTGCAGCCGCCTGACTACGCAGAGCCACCGCCTAACTGCATGGCGCCGCCTAACTGCCTGGAGCCGCCACCTGACTGCCCAGCTCCACCGCCTGACTGTCCCGCGCCACCGCTGGCTACCGCCGGCATTGCTGCTGCCAGCATTGTCCCTGCTGGTGCAGCGCACAACCGATAGCAATGCCACCGCTTGTAAGGGAGCCCCGATGGGGCAAAAGGCACTCGGGTTTTGGGGTCCAAAAAAAAAGCTGAAAAGTGCCGGAAATCTGGGCACCTAAACAATTGTTAGATTTTTACTCATTTTTGAACCCTAATCGCTTTGGAACCCTAAATTAATTATGGTATGCTTCATATTACACTTGAAAGTATGTATATATACCAAATAATAAATTAACTCTAACAGCTGTTTTTCACAAACCAGGAAATGCAAACCAAACACTATGAAAGAAAATAAAAAAAATAGAACCTGCCAAGTGTAGCACAAGGAACATTTTCTAAATAGACAAGTCAGGTCTATGAAACTGGAGGCTAGTGAAAATATATATTTAGTGGACTAGTTTCAAGCAAAATGTCTTACCTGTGCTAAAGGGCCCCTGGCATGTCCAGCACGTCTTTTCTTTTAATATTTTTGTTCCTTTAGTGCTCAGATTTAACTTGTTTATAAATAAGTCACTGTCTTGTAATTTTAAAAAGAAAAAAAAACTGTGATTAGTCTGTTACTTTCCTTTCTCCCTGTTTCTTGAGCTTTCTTCTGTGGATGTCAGGCTCGCTTTTCTGCAAGACTAATCACCATCTTCACCTTTTCTTTGTCGACATGTTTTTCTGTTTTGACTGCCATTTTTTTTCTTTCAATCTCCTCTCTCTTTTCATCCTGATCTTCCTTGTGTCGCTTATGAGCATCTCTTAGATTTCTACACAGTGTTTGGTTAACTGGGTCATGCAGAATGTCTTTGCGCTCAAAAGTACTGTACAGAAGTTTTATTCTCTAAAGGCATACTTCACTGTCTGTCTCGCAGATTGTGTTTCAATGTTGATCCTGCAAGACTTTGGATCAGTGATGTCAGACATTCCACTGAAGGAACCTTCAACTTGGGGTCCATGGAAGCAACTTAGCACAGCTTTTGCAATTTTACAGATGGCTAGATATTTATTACCTTTGATGACTTGCCACCACCAACGATCATTCCAAACTGGTTTATCTTTTATATCAAAAGCTGAAGGAAGTAGAGAATCAACCTGATATTGGTGGGCTTCCAGACAAAAATCTGCTGCTTCTTCCTTTGAGAGAGCATTATTTATCAGATGTGGTAAGTTCTTCAGTCTGAAGAGGAAAGTGCTGTGTCCCCTTGCTACAGGATCTGTTGCTGTTGTGTATTGTTCAGTGGCAGCTTCTTTTGTAGGTGCTCAGCACACTTTAGGTATGCTTGTGAGGTCTTCTGCAAGAAAGTGGTCACAACTGGGTCCTTAACACTGCTGATTTTAATTATGGACTCATTCCCTGACCCAATGATCATCTCTCTGCCCTTCAGCATGATAGATTTGATGTCCAAAACTTTTAGCTGCTTAGCTGTCTTGTTTACAAGCAACTCCTGCTTCATGAAACAAGAAAGGAAGTCTACCAAGAGCTGACATTGTTCTTCAAAAAACATGTGAATTTTGGGCTCCTTCATTTCAAACATCATGACATATTTCTTCAGCAATGGAAGAACAGCTATATATAAATTGGTGCAAAGATGTGTCATTTTTCTGTAATGAAAGAGCTTTTCTATTAATCTCTTCTTCCCTTTGGCACCATCATCTGTAAGTTTCTTCTCAGACAGAAGTTTCTGGATTTCTCTAAGACTGTCTCTAGCTTGGGGACTCAAGCTTTTCTGAAAGTTTATTGATACTATTTGGCTTTAGAAGGAAGCTTTCTGAGAGTGAGAAAGAAATACATAGTAGAAATGAGAGCTGACATCAATTTAAAATTGCCAATGGTAACATCATAGCATGACAGCCATCTGTGGTGCACCATATTTGCTGGCATTGTGAATTTCATTCCTAGAATCAGACATATTTCTTCCAGTGCTTCCCTCATATCCGCTGACCATTTTAAGTCATTGTATAGGTCTGAGTTTAGCCCTTTCAAAAGGCACACAGAACTGCTTGGTAGCATTATGACTGTGATGGTGGTAATCACCATCAATATCTAATAAATGGGGAACCTTTTCATTTCTGATTCTGGTTTCTAAACCACTCTTCGATCCACGCATAACATTATAAGAGTACATTAACACTGACACAAGGTTCTCCCATGGAATTTCCTTTTCTTCAAAGAGCTCTCCAGTTATGTTAAACAGGGACTGGCTGTCATCCATGGTAACACTTACAGATGTAAGGTGCTCTACAACAACCTGACCTATACTGTCAAAAAAGTAGCTCACTAAAACACACAGCACCCTCTTTAAATTAGAACTTCTTCACTTTTCTATATTCAGAGAAAATGTATTCTTCTGGATATTCTCTGTGGTCTTCAATGTAAATGTTTTGGTCAATTCATGTTTCATTTTGTAGGAAGCTGCTGTGCGTGACAATGAAAGCTGCTGTAGTGCTTTTGGTTCTCTACTCGAAGCTTTGGATACATCAACTTGTACTGGTGCAAGTGTAAAAGGGATTGAGTGCTCTGCAATAAGTCCAAGGATCATTCCCCACAAAGATGAAAACACACCAAACAGAGAACTCTCTATGTGAATTCAAGCCCATGATTGTTAGCTTATAGTTGCCAATCTTGTACCTCATTTAAATTTGTTACAATTGTTAATATTAAAAAATAAGGCTAATAAAATGTAAGCGAATACTATCCTCAGTCTTATGAATTTAATAATTTATTTCTGAACTAAAGGTCCCAGTGTAGATTTCATTTAAAATAATAATAAACTCTTGCTTAAATAATGCAGCTATCATACCTCTTGATTTTTGACTCTGTCATCAATAGGAACCACTTGTTTGGCCACTTCTCTTCTTTCAAAAGATGCATGTTTAAACATGGGGTGTGTTCCGTCGTTTCGCAAAGAAAATGCAGATGAATGGCAGTAATTGCCGCGACGAGTATTGATTTTCTCAAGGTGTTTTTCTCCCAATGTGGCTTTCCAATGCTGTATATCCTCTTGAAGAATACTGTATCAGATCCGAACAAAATATGCATAGCATAACTCCCTTAACCCCCCAAAAGGATGGACCCCTGGCTCCCCGCTATTTCTACAAGTGCAGTAAACAAAAGAATGGCCAATGCATTAAAAAAAAAATTAACAGAACAAAGGTGGTTAGTAATTACTATGTGAAGACCCTCCACTCCGTGGAAAGGAAAAAAACAACTTTCTTTTTAGGGGGAAAACCTTTTTTAATTAGATGCGGATGAGGGAAAAAAAAGTTACAAGAAATAAATTACTACAATTATTTATTTTAGCCATTTTTGTTTTTGTGCAAAACCCCAAAAATGCTAATTCAAAAGTTTTCATACCCTTTGATGCTATGATAGTATTGTCTACAAAGGTGCTAGAAATTTCAATATGATAATGCAGAACCTAAGTCTAGAAAATGCTGGCTTGTAGGTGGACACTCTTAGAGAGTTTAAAGGGTTAGGCATAGGATGATTGCTGTCAATAAGTCAATATGGGAAAAAGTAAAGAGCTATCTGAAGCTATCTAAAGAAAATTATGTATTTCCAGAGATTTCCAAGCATTTGAGTATCCCAATTTCAACTAGACGTACAAGACTCATAGTACTCTCACAATGCTCCCTTGGTCTGGCAGAAAGAAGGTTCTTTCACTAAGAAAACATAGAATTGTGAGGAAGGTTAATAACAATCAGAGATTGACTGCCAAAGATATTCAAAGTGAATTGGCTGCAAGTGGGACTGGGGTTTCCATTTCAACCATAGGTCGAGTATTGCATGGTGAAGGTCTCAATGGTTGCAGGCCAAGGAAAAAGCCACTCTTAGGAAAACATCACAAGGACAATCGCTCAAAGTTTACAAAACAGCATTTGAATGATGGATATGAGTTCTGGTCAAAGATTTTGTGGAGTGATGAAACAAAAAACAAACTATTTGGTCACTCTGATAGTCGTTACGTTTGGAGAAAGTCTGGTGAGGCGTTCAAAGAAAAGAACACCATGTCTACTGTCAGTTATGGAGGTGGTAATATCCTTCTATGGGGCTGTTTTCCTCTAATGGCACAGGAAATTTAGTTCCAATACATGGTAAAATGGATTCCATAGCATACCAAAAGATATTGGCCAATCATCTAAAACCCTCCGTTACAAAACTTGGTTTAAAGCACAACTGGACATTCCAACACAACAATGATCCAAAGCACACATCAAAATCTACTTCAGAATGATTAAAGAAGAATAAAATCAAGGTTTTGAATGGCCTACTCAAAGTCCCAATCTAAATCCGATTGAGAGTCTTTGGTATGAGTTGAAGAAGGCTGTGCAAAGAGAAGTCCTCGGAATTTGATTGAACTGGAAAAACTTTGCGTTGAAGATCACTAAAGAATCATGCCAAAAGCTCATTGACAAATATCCTAGTCATTTAAAAGAGGTTATTGTTGCTAAAGGTGCCTCAACTAGCTGTTAATTTCATTTTCCTTGTCAGGGTATGAATACTTTTGAATTAGCATTTTTTAAGTGGATGCTCAAGCCTGGTGCTGTCAGTAGCCCACAGCAATAATAAAGCCACTGGCAACGAATTTCCATCTGTGTTAATTTTAATACATTTTGGGGGTACAAACATAACTTTTTTGTCCTTGGTACTGTAGATACCATGGTAGATGCTAGTGTACAGTGTAGGGTTGCCAACTGTCCGGTTTTTAAACTTGCTGTCCAGTTTTGTATTACTGAAAATGCCTGTGGTGATGTCCGGTTTTGAAAAAAATGTAAAGTTGGCAACTCTAGTACAGTGTATTACATCTTATAGCTAAGAGACACAAAGTGTAATCTTAAAGCAATTAACTATCTGATCACCAACACAAAGATAATTTTTTTTTTAAAAGAATGAAAAAAAATCTGTGCTTTACCAAGGGCTTTGTTATTCATGTATGTATTTATGTATTGCAAAGGGCTGCATTTTTGTTTTAAATTTGTAGTAGCTTCACTTTCATTTTATGAGTCAAATGGCAAGAATTTGAAACATTGAATAAATGGTGTCACATAAAAAAAAAAAAGCATACTGAATGGAGGTCTCTAAACCCCTCATACTGTATGCTTATTTCTTTCCTATTTGGTCTATAAGGTATGGCTTCCGGACATGTTTCCATGTGAAAAAAAAACTGTTTTTGGTCTTGTATGGCTTTTTAGCGTGAGGTGATCTACCCACCCTTTAAAGTCGTAGTGTTTTAGACGTGTACTTCCTATAGCGTATGGAACATGCGTGCTACGTCGCCTAAATCATGATGGTGAAACCCGCCTCTTGTCTGCTATATCGACATACATACAGGCCATAAGGTAAAAGTTTTAATAGAGGGATTAACGGCTCATGTGAAAAATAATTACGCCTATAACAAAATAACCGTGGTTACTGGAATTAATCATTATTGTATTTTAGATGGACTAGCCTTTGACTAAAGAGGGTGTAAAAACAGTGGGGTGCCCCAGGTCAGCAATTAGTCTTATATTCTCACACTGTGCCACACACACACTAGCTGTGCTTTGTTGAAAATGCCTTCCATACGAATGGGAGGCTAATGGGGGATACAGAACAAAGGGGACCAGGGTTAGTACATTTTTAAAGACCACATAAATCAGTCAGTTTAGAAAATGACTTGGTCAACTGGAAGATTCACTGTGTCACAATCTCTCTCCCAACCTGTGAGGGCACTGTATAACAGGAACAGGGTGCCCCTGACTGGATGGTTTGGCAGTTCATTCCAGGGTCAGTCGGAGGTCGGCCATCCAGAAAGGGGGCGGAGTCACAAAACCAGACGTCATCGCCTTAATGCGGTAGGCGATGTGTTAGTCATGGATTGGAGGATACGTGATTGCACTCGCTACCAAAGAGGGCGTGACTGAAGGTATATCAGGGGATGTGGCAAAGCAATCTGTTCCTTTGTTATGGTTACGGAAAGACCTGTAAAGGACCTACGAGTGAAAAAGTACTGTGTTTAGTGTTTTCTTGTCTGTCTAACTGTTGTTATTTGTTATTCTAGACGGCTAAATCACCAGGAGATATCGCATTAAGCCAGCATCAAACCCGGACTACACTGCACCACTGTTGTCACCAGCGTTCCCTCTAAGGCTAAAATGCGCACATTTTTCACAGTAACTGGCAACAACCTTCGCACTCAGTTTATTAACTTTCGCAAGTTATCATAAATATCAACCTCAAATCGAGACTCCAGCCTCTCAAGATAAACCTATTATTTTGAGACCATTCATACAAAGCATTAACATAAGCTTATTTGTGTGTGTATTGCAGCTGATTCTCTGATTTCCCTCTGTAAAAATGCACGTCACATTAGTGCAGAGCTCGCTCTGGCACCAGCGAATCTACTGACAGGGTGGGTGAAGCAGGCGTCTGGCGATTCTGCCTCTATAGAGAGTGTTGCTCGGTGCTGCTCATGAACTTTACAGTTTTTAACTCGTCGTATAATTAAATACTAAAATCAGTGAAGCACAATCTTCCACCATTATTTAGAAGTGTAAATACTCCGGTAAACTTAAATAAAAATCACAATACTCACACTGACAGTGTTTGTTTCATTTCCCTTTTAAAAAACAACCATATCAGAAATCATCTCAAACGTTTTGAAACTGGTAAAAATTTAATCAGCACATTAGTTGAAAATACACATTTAAGTGTATAGTAATTGAAGACATACCATGTCCATTATTTTTTTGTGAGTTTATTCATCATATGACTTCACTCATGTCTCTGCTGAAACTCAGCAAGGTAGCAGCACCAAAAAAAGCAGTATTTCAGTAAGACAGAGCTAAAATAAATCTGATTATCTATATGAGGATGGTGGGATAGTGTTCTTAAAGTTTTGCTGTAATTCACGTTATCATGTACAAGTCAATACCATTAAATATCATAATGCCAGTCCTAAACACATAGAGAATAAGAAAGCAAATAAGATGGCAACAATGGCAAAGCACTGCTTTCTATGCTGAAAAAGCTAAATTAATTGCGTATTTCATTATAGTTTGGTTTATTTCTTTCCACGCTACCTGCCTTTAATTAAGCTATAATTAGACATTTTAAACCATGGCCATTTCTTAATTGAATTATATTTTCTGATGACAACGAAATTAGCTAAAAATTATTTTTCTATACTATTCTTTTTATTTATTTATTTATTTTTAATTTAGTCGTTGCCAATTAGTTTTTATTATTTTCTCCCCAATTTGAAATGCCCAATTATTTTTAGGCTCAGCTCACCGCTACCACGCCTGCGCTGACTCGGGAGGGGCGAAGATGAACACACGCTGTCCTCCGAGGCGTGTGCTGTCAGCCGCCCGCTTCTTTACACTCTGCAGACTCACCGTGCAGCAGCCTCAGAGCTACAGCGTCGGCAAGCCCGCAGGCGCCCGCCAGACTACAGGGTCGCTGGTGCGCGGTGAGCCGAGACACCTGGCCGACCTAACCCTCCCTCCCCAGACAACGCTCTGCCAATTGAGCGCCGCCCTGGGAGCTCCGTCCACAGTCGGCTGTGGAATAGCCTGGACTCGAACCGGCGACGTCCAGGCTATAGAGCGCATCCTGCACTCTAGCAAGTGTTTTTACTGGATGCGCCACTCGGGAGCCCTCTACTATTCTTAAAGGAAATGGATCACTTTACTGTGTAAAGGATGTAGTCACTACACTACACACCAATGGTTTTGTAAAGACATTCTGTCTAGAGACACACCTCTTTTTAAATCTTGCAAATAACACTGCAGAATTAGGAAAGAAACAATTGAGAGGATTAATTATGCATTTACATTAAAAGGGGCGCTATTTAAATTACAATCGGGTAATACATAGCAGTGAACCTGTTTTAGAGCAACAAGTCAGTCAACACACCTTTATCAGTGTTTCTTATTTTATCCTGGTTATTATTATGCCAGTAAAAGGCTAAACTTAATTTATGGAGTCCTGTACATAGGATTACTCACAGGACATTGCTGGACTGTTACTAAACTGTTTACTATGTTGTTGTAAATGCCAGCAATAAGCTAAACGGGTCTTTTCAAAACACCTTTATTTGTAGACTGAACTACTGTGTTAGTGGAAGACTAAATATGATTCTCACAACTGTGCTGGACACTTGGTTTTTTGAACTATTGTAATATAATTCTTAGGTTTTCCTGATAATTTTAAAGCCAGCAATGAGCCAAGTGATGTCTATACACATTATGACATGTTTGAAGTGTCTTCAGGTGCTTTACTTACTATTACAGCAACAAGAGTCTGATTGAAAAAAAAAAAAAAAAAGAATTGTGGTAATATTTATTAAATGTACTTACTTATTCTAACTAGCAACATTATATTTATGTTCAAATGCCATATTTAATTATTAATATGTTGAAAAAAAAGGAGGAACAAATGGAATTGGCCATTTTTGAAAAACAGAACTTGGCATTCCCAAGAATGGAACAATTAGCCCTAAAGCTGGTTACAATTGAAGGCAGTGCAGATGCCAGTGTTTTATGGAGTAGTATAAAAGCAATTTTATGCAGGCCACCAGTTAAACATGCAGTCTATATCTATGATAACAACTGACAGAGCTGCATAGGATCAGAGGATGTTTCAAAATCAGAGGCAGAGCCACAATAAATGTCTTGTTTAAATTTAAAGTAAGTTGTAAAATTGTTGAGATACTTGTGTTGGAAATAATGTTGCAAAATTGTATAATGCAGCAAAAATATATTAAAACGGGTTAATGCGTGGCCAAAGGTTTCTCACTGATAATTTACCCCTTCTCAGTCAAGTTTCTCAGTATCTAGAAAGCTTAGAGGGAACGCTGATTACTGTGTTAAATCACCACTTCCACTAGGAACACTCACTATTGGACACCAGTGATCGTGTGTGTATAAAACGTGTGTCATTATTAGTATTACTATTTTGGCACTGAACCCCGTGGTTTAACTATGCTATACACATTGCTGTGTAGGGCCAGTTATTATTATTTAAGAGTTGCAAGCACACAACCCAGCCAAATAAAAGAGCTGTTTTTCATCGTGAACTGTCTTGTGTCTTATTCCCAAGCACTGCATCACCTCTACACCGGCGCACTGCAAACCACTTTGCCACAGAGATGTACTAAAGCAACTGGTAAATGCATACAGTTACCAGTTGATTTTTAAAAATGACCAAGGGAATAGTTGGTTAATATATAACTATGGTAGTAATTTATTTATTTATTTATATATATATATATATATATATATATATATATATATTTTAGCTCAAAGAGCCAGCTGCCCAACGTTTCGATATGTTGCACATATCTTTCTCAAGGGAGCCTGTGTTTGAATCAAAACATTGGAGGTATTTATAGGTTTTTGACGGCATGACAACTACTTGTTATTGTTTACATTCAAATCTATGATTTATTCTTACATGATGTAATGCTGTTCTATATATTGTGACATCATTTTTACTTCTATCTTTGAATCTGTATTAATTCTAATTAACATTACTTTATATAAATTTATATTTTTATTATATCATGCAATGCTGGCTCTGAGGATCAGTCTAGATTTGGCCTCCCCAGCGCATCAGCATGCACAACTTTTGAACAAACTTTGTTTATTTATTTAAATGTTATATATCTATTGAAGTTAATTAGTTCATTCTTTTCTGTTGAGTCCCGCTGGCATAATCGTATTCAGTCTATTTATCCATTTACTTTCTTTTATTCTTCTATATGTCGCATTGTCTAATTTTAGCTGTTCTAATACTACAAACTTTACATCATTTATGTCATGTCCTTGACTGGTGAAGTGCTGTACTATTGGTTCATTCATTTTTTATTTCTAATTAATGAAAGGTGGTTCTGAATTCGTTTATATAAAGTAGTTCCAGTCTCTCCAACATATTTGATTTCATCACATTTTTCACAGGCTATTCCATAAACAACATTGCTATTTTTACAGTAGGTATTAGTTTTTAGTGGATATGTGGTGTTCTTATGTTTAATTATATTTTTACTTTTATCTATGTATTTACACACTTTACATCTACTGGTGCACATGTTCAGTAGAACCTATTTTGTCAATTATTCTTTTATGTTTACTGTGAACTAAAATATCACCTAAATTAGCTTCCCTTTTGAATGCTACAACTGGGGCCTTAAGAAATACTTTTTAATTTTTCTGAATTATGTAGAATCCATAAGTGTTTCCAAACTATCTTAGAAATATTGGGCAAAAGTTTAGAGTAAGTCATTATTAATGGGACTCTTTTGACCTTTTTATCTCTATTTTTATAATCTAGTAGATCATCTCTTTTTAGTTTATCCACTTTTCTTAACTCCGTCTCTATAATTCTTTCTTTGTATCCTCTTTTTTAAGATTTGTTTTAATACATTTCTTTGTTTTACATAGTCACTGTCTTTTGAGCATATTCTTCGTATTCTTATTCCTAGACCCTTTGGGATTGCCCTTTTAGTGTGTATCGGATGTGCAGAGGACATGTGTAAATACTGGTGCATGTCAGTAGGTTTACAGAAGAGGTCAGTCTCAAGTGAACCTTCTTCAAGTTTTACTATGGTATCTAAAAATTCTATTTCTTTCCTTGTCCATCGAAGGTCCACCTTAATATTACTGTGTATTTCATTTGCTATTTTATGAAACTGGAAGAGAGACTCTTCTCCATGTGTCCAAACCCCAAAAATATCATCTACAAACCGAATGTATTCTAAAGGTTCTCTTTCCGATTTTCTAAGTAATTGTTCTTCCCATTTTCCCATGTATGTACTGGCAAAATGCATTCCTAATTTAGATCCTATTGCTGTACCATCGTTTTGTTTGTAATTCTTATCAACAAATGTAAAATAACTGTTTTCTAAAACTACGTTGATCATGTTCAGTACTTCTGCTGTTGGTATTGATTTATCTAGTCTATTATCTAGTGCTTTTGACAAGCTTCTAAAGTTTCTTTACTGAGGGACACTTGGGTACAAGGATTTTACATCCATGCAAAATAAAATTGTATTCTCTGGAAGGTTGTGTTTTATTGATTCAAGTCTTTTTAAAAATTGTGTTGTATCCTTAACATAGCTTGGTAATTTCTCAACGTGCGACCTAAGTTGTTTTTCTGCTATTTCAGCTATTATGTGTGTTGGATTATCAATTGTACTGACTATCATTCGCATCGGGTGATTTTCTTTATGCATTTTAGGATTTCCTCTTGCTAGGCCTGTTCTTGCATTATGTGGCTGCATGTATTTTTTTAATTCTTTTGATATAATTCCTTTATTGTATAGTCTCTCTGCAATTTCCTTAACCTCTTTTGCCAATTTGTTGATCTTATTGCTTTTAACTTCTTCATATGTATCTGTATTATTTAATTCACATTCTACAGATTTCATATAGTCATCTGTGTTCATTATCACTATTCCTGAGCCTTTATCTGCTGGTCTTATCATTATATCATCATCATTTAACAACTCAGTCATAGCTTGTTCTTCAATATTGGTTAGATTAAGTTTACATCTTTTCTTTAGTCCTACTATTATTTCTTGTTTACTACTTCAATATACATATCTAACCATTTGTCTCTTCCATCCGGAGGAGTCCATGTGCTTGTACTATTAACTTTAATCCCATGCTCATAATTACCCTCTGAATCTGAGATATTTTCATTGAAAAAATATTCTGCTAATCTCATGCGTCTCTCCCACTCCTTCAATTCAGTGGCCAGTTTATCTTTATCGATGTATCTTTTAGTCGGTATAAACTTAAGTCCTTTACTCAGTACTGCTTTTTGGGATGTGGTTAAAGTTTTACTTGATAAATTAAATACTATGTCTTCTGTCTTATCTTTTGTGTATTTGGTACCATGTCTATTTTTGGGTCTCCTATCTTTATGTTTTGAATTCTCTGTCTTAGTCATGTTTAATTCCCTATTTCGCATTTTATTATTAACCTGGTTTATTTTTACTGTTTTAGATTTATTTTGATTATATATATATATATATATATATATATATATATATATATATATATATATATATATATATATATATATATATATATAGTGGATGCACTGTATGGGGTGTTTGTATATATTGCCAGCCAAATTCTGTGCTCATATTTCATATGTATGTTTCACATATTCAATATTATACTGTAAATTAATTGGTTATTTGTAACTTAAAGCATAATCAAAATACTGAAGAGTTTGAGGCACCAGTTTTTATAACTATCATCAACACACAATAAGTAGCTTGCATGCATTGATTTTGTAAACATAAATTAAAGCAGTAAACTGTTTTGAAAAGAAAAACAAAAACATTTTATTGTAGAGTGGACTTTTTGTATTATTTAGGGCCCAGCATATCCTGGGGTTTGACCCACTGATCAAACTGTTCAGATGTAAGGTAGCCAAGCTTGATCGCAGTTTCTTTTAGTGTTGAGCCATCCTTGTGAGCAGTCTTTGCAATCTTAGCAGCTTTGTCGTATCCTATGCAAAGAAAACAAATACATGAAGTCACAAATTCATACCACAAAATATTTTATCTATTAACATACATTATAACACCACTTCCAAATACATACCTCTAAATTGGTCACATTTGTGGTAACATGATGCAGAACTTTATTTTGTTTCAGCATTAGCAAAGGCAAGAACATCCTTGGAAAACGCTAATGCAGATTTTATAAACCGGAGCAAATCTGTTGATCTTGTTAAAGAGAGTAAGTTAATCACACTGTCTGGACAACTAGTGCCAATATAAATTGAACAGTACCTCCTACCTCTGCTCATCCTATTCTGACCCCACCCCCCACGTGGGATATGAACTGCATTGGTTTGGATTTTGTCATTCCACAAGGTCATGCAAGAGATTTTTCACACCACAATAATAGTAGTTAGTGTCTTGTAACCTTTTCAATCTGGATACAAAGGCAAGTGTTGTTCATGCTACTGGTTCACAATGTGCCGCTCATATAAAGGCAACATTAGTACAGTAATGCTGTAGTTCAGGTACTTTCAATTCAGTTCAGTGGTTAGAATTGAAATTGTTAAAATGTAAACCTATAGCAGACACCAAATGTCCTTTCTGTGCTGGCATGTGACTGCTGCTGTCTTTTTGAACTGTTATAGTAACATACAAATCAATGTAATTCAACTGCATGTACGTGTATTTATAATCAAGAGTACAAAATGACCATGAAAGATATTCAAAAGCTGAACTGGCCAACAACCGTTTGTGACTTACCAAAGCACCTCTTAAGGCAAGCCTCACTATATATATATATATATATATATATATATATATATATATATATATATATATATATATATATATATATATATATAGATTATTTATAGATAGATAGATAGATAGATAGATAGAGATAGATAGATAGATACACACACACACACACACACACACACACACACACACACACACAGTGCCTTGCAAAAGTATTCAGACCCCTGACCAATTCTCTCATATTACTGAATTACAAATGGTACATTGAAATTTCGTTCTGTTTTATATTTTATTTTAAAACACTGAAACTCAAAATCAATTACTGTAAGGTGACATTGGTTTTATGTTGGGAAATATTTTTAAGAAAAATAAAAAACTGAAATATCTTGCTTGCATAAGTATTCAGCCCCCACACATTAATATTTGGTAGAGCCAACTTTCGCTGCAATAACAGCTTTAAGTCTTTTGGGGTAAGTATGTACCAGCTTTGCACACAGTGTCGTGATTTTGGCCCATTCTTCTTGGCAGATTTGCTCCAGGTTGTTCAGGTTGGTTGGATGACACTTGTGGACCGCAATTTTCAGATAGTGCCACAGATTCTCAATGGGATTGAGATCAGGACTTTGACTGGGTCACTGTAGGACATTCACCTTTTTGTTCTTGAGCCACTCCAATGTTGCTTTGGCCTTGTGCTTGGGATCATTGTCCTGCTGAAAGGTGAATTTCCTCTCAAGCTTCAGTTTTTTAGCGGACCGAAGCAGGTTCTCTTGCAGTATTTGCCTGTATTTTGCTCCATCCATTCTTCC
Organism: Acipenser oxyrinchus oxyrinchus; assembly: GCA_030684275.1. NCBI lineage: Eukaryota > Metazoa > Chordata > Actinopteri > Acipenseriformes > Acipenseridae > Acipenser > Acipenser oxyrinchus. The sequence goes on from CM060251.1 coordinate 67,413,111, forward strand.
TTCAATTTTAACAAGAAGCCCAGTCCCTGCTGATGAGAAGCATCCCCACAGCATGATGCTGCCACCACCATACTTCACTGTAGGGATGGTGTGTCTTGAGGCATGGGCATTGTTAGGTTTGCGACACATATAGCGCTTTGAGAAAGCCAGAAAGCTCTATCTTGGTCTCATCTGACCACAAAACCTTTTCCCACATTGTAGCTGGGTCACTCTCATGCTTTCTGGCAAACTCCAGACGTGCTTTCAGATGGTACTTTTTGAGTAACGGCTTCTTTCTTGCCACCCTCCCATACAGGCCAGTGTTATGCAGAGCTCTTGATATGGTTGACTGGTGCACCATTACTCCACTCCCAGCCACTGAACTCTGTAGCTCCTTCAAAGTGATTGTTGGCCTCTCTGTGGCTTCTCTCACAAGTCTCCTTGTCTGAGCGCTGAGTTTTGAGGGACAGCCTTTTCTTGGCAATGCCTGGGTGGTGTGATGCAGCTTCCACTTCCTGATTATTGATCCAACTGTACTCACTGGGATAGCCAAACACTTGGATATTATTTTGTACCCTTTCCCTAATCTATGCATTTGTATTACTTTATCTCTAACTTCTGTAGAATGCTCTTTGGTCTTCATTTTCCTTCAGATTCACAGCCTGATCAATGATCCTTCAACAGTGGGGTTTTTATCCAGAAAATGTGACAGCAACTTTAATGGTTCACAGGTGGAGGCCAATGGTAAGGTAATTGTGTACTCGTTAGGGCAATTTCTTTCATCGGTGTAAACTGGGAGCTTCCACAGCACAGGGGTTGAATACTTATGCAAGCAAGATATTTCAGTTTTTTATTTTTCTTAAATATTTCCCAACATAAAACCAATGTCACCTTACAATAATTGATTTTGAGTTTCAGTGTTTTAAAATAAAATATCAAACAGAACAAAATTTCAATGTACCATTTGTAATTCAGTAATATGAGAGAATTGGTCAGGGGTCTGAATACTTTTGCAAGGCACTGTGTATGTGTGTGTGTATATATATAAATATATATATATATATATATATATATATATACAGTACTGTGCAAAAGTTTTAGGCAGGTGTGAAAAAATGCTGTAAAGTAAGAATGCTTTCAAAAATAGACATGTTAATAGTTTATATTTATCAATTAACAAAATGCAAAGTGAGTGAACAGAAGAAAAAACTACATCAAATCAATATTTGGTGTGACCACCCTTTGCCTTCAAAACAGCATCAATTCTTCTAGGTACACCACCACACAGTTTTTGAAGGAACTCGGCAGGTAGGTTGGCCCAAACATCTTGGAGAACTAACCACAGTTCTTCTGTGGATTTAGGCAGCCTCAGTTGCTTCTCTCTCTTCATGTAATCCCAGACAGACTCGATGATGTTGAGATCAGGGCTCTGTGGGGGCCATACCATCACTTCCAGGACTCCTTGTTCTTCTTTATGCTGAAGATAGTTCTTAATGACTTTCGCTGTATGTTTGGGGTCGTTGTCATGCTGCAGAATAAATTTGGGGCCAATCAGATGCCTCCCTGATGGTATTGCATGATGGATAAGTACTGCCTGTACTTCTCAGCATTGAGGAGACCATTAATTCTGACCAAATCCCCAACTCCATTTGCAGAAATGCAGCCCCAAACTTGCAAGGAACCTCCACCATGCTTCACTGTTGCCTGCAGACACTCATTCGGTATGCGCTCTCCAGCCCTTCGGCGAACAAACTGCCTTCTCCTACAGCCAAATATTTCAAATTTTGGCTCATCAGTCCAGAGCACCTGCTGCCATTTTTCTGCACCCCAGTTCCTGTGTTTTCGCATAGTTGAGTCGCTTGACCTTGTTTCCACGCCGGAGGTATGGCTTTTGGCCGCAAGTCTTCCATGAAGGCCACTTCTGACCAGACTTCTCCAGACAGTAGATGGGTGTACCAGGGTCCCACTGTTTTCTGCCAGTTCTGAGCTGATGGCACTGCTGGACATCTTCCGATTGCGAAGGGAAGTAAACACGATGTGTCTTTCATCTGCTGCAGTAAGTTTCCTTGGCCGACCACTGCGTCTACGGTCCTCAACGTTGCCCGTTTCTTTGTGCTTCTTCAAAAGAGCTTGGACAGCACATCTGGAAACCCCTGTCTGCCTTGAAATTTCTGCCTGGGAGAGACCTTGCTGATGCAGTATAACTACCTTGTGTCTTGTTGCTGTGCTCAGTCTTGCCATGGTGTATGACTTTTGACAGTAAACTGTCTTCAGCAACCTCACCTTGTTAGCTGAGTTTGGCTGTTCCTCACCCAGTTTTATTCCTCCTGCACAGCTGTTTCTGTTTCAGTTAATGATTGTGTTTCAACCTACATATTGAATTGATGATCATTAGCACCTGTTTGGTATAATTGTTTAATCATACACCTGACTATATGCCTACAAAATCCCTGACTTTGTGCAAGTGTACCTAGAAGAATTGATGCTGTTTTGAAGGCAAAGGGTGGTCACACCAAATATGGATTTGATTTAGATTTTTCTTCTGTTCACTCACTTTGCATTTAGTTAATTGATAAATATAATCTATTAACATGTCTATTTTGAAAGCATTCTTACTTTACAGCATTTTTTCACACCTGCCTAAAACTTTTGCACAGTACTGTATATATATATATATATATATATATATATATATATATATATATATATATATATATATATATATACTGTATATATATATATATATATATATACAGTGCCTTATGAAAGTATTCGCCCCTTGAACTTTATGACCTTTTGCCACATTTCAGGCTTCAAACATAAAGATATGAAACTGTAATTTTTGTGAAGAATCAACAACAAGTGGGACACAATCATGAAGTGGAACGAAATTTATTGGATATTTCAAACTTTTTTAACAAATAAAAACTGAAAAATTGGTGCAAAATTATTCAGCCCCTTTACTTTCAGTGCAGCAAACTCTCTCCAGAAGTTCAGTGAGGATCTCTGAATGATCCAATGTTGACCTAAATGACTAATGATGATAAATAGAATCCACCTGTGTGTAATCAAGTCTCCGTATAAATGCACCTGCACTGTGATAGTCTCAGAGGTCCGTTTAAAGCGCAGAGAGCATCATGAAGAACAAGGAACACACCAGGCAGGTCCGAGATACTGTTGTGGAGAAGTTTAAAGCGGATTTGGATACAAAAGATTTCCCAAGCTTTAAACATCCCAAGGAGCACTGTGCAAGCGATAATATTGAAATGGAAGGAGTATCAGACCACTGCAAATCTACCAAGACCTGGCCGTCCCTCTAAACTTTCAGCTCATACAAGGAGAAGACTGATCAGAGATGCAGCCAAGAGGCCCATGATCACTCTGGATGAACTGCAGAGATCTACAGCTGAGGTGGGAGACTCTGTCCATAGGACAACAATCAGTCAGTATACTGCACAAATCTGGCCTTTATGGAAGAGTGGCAAGAAGAAAGCCATTTCTTAAAGATATCCATAAAAGTGTCGTTTACAGTTTGCCACAAGCCACCTGGGAGACACACCAAACATGTGGAAGAAGGTGCTCTGGTCAGATGAAACCAAAATCGAACTTTTGGCAACAATGCAAAACGTTATGTTTGGCGTAAAAGCAACACAGCTCATCACCCTGAACACACCATCCCCACTGTCAAACATGGTGGTGGCAGCATCATGGTTTGGGCCTGCTTTTCTTCAGCAGGGACAGGGAAGATGGTTAAAATTGATGGGAAGATGGATGGAGCCAAATACAGGACCATTCTGGAAGAAAACCTGATGGAGTCTGCAAAGACCTGAGACTGGGACGAGATTTGTCTTCCAACAAGACAATGATCCAAAACATAAAGCAAAATCTACAATGGAATGGTTCACAAATAAACATATCCAGGTGTTAGAATGGCCAAGTCAAAGTCCAGACCTGAATCCAATCGAGAATCTGTGGAAAGAACTGAAAACTGCTGTTCACAAATGCTCTCCATCCAACCTCACTGAGCTCGAGCTGTTTTGCAAGGAGGAATGGGCAAAAATTTCAGTCTCTCGATGTGCAAAACTGATAGAGACATACCCCAAGCGACTTACAGCTGTAATCGCAGCAAAAGGTGGCGCTACAAAGTATTAACTTAAGGGGCTGAATAATTTTGCACCCAATTTTTCAGTTTTTATTTGTTAAAAAGTTTGAAATATCCAATAAATTTCGTTCCACTTCATGATTGTGTCCCACTTGTTGTTGATTCTTCACAAAAAATTACAGTTTCATATCTTTATGTTTGAAGCCTGAAATGTGGCAAAAGGTCGCAAAAGTTCAAGGGGGCCGAATACTTTCGCAAGGCACTGTATATATATATATATATATATATATATTACATTACACACACACTGCAATAAAAGGTTAGATAAGCAGATGCAGAAATTCAGAACACTTTTTATTATTTTGGCTGTATTCAGCAGCTTAAAAGGAGCTTCCAGCATGCCCAGGTGCTGTATGTTCACCATATCATCACCCACCCAGAAACATGACAGCTGTTTAGGGAACCAGGCACATTCATTCAGTTATTTGCAAGTTTCATTATATGGACATCAATCAAAAGTAACACCTTACTTGGTTAAATTTGGCCAAGTATTCTGTTGGATGAAGAAAAGACTATATGCATAGACCCGCAGTTAGTTTCCTGCATACACAGGTATGTAGTACTGCATTATATAAAGGGAAAACTTAAAATTAACTAGATATGTTTTTTTATGAACAAAAGCAAAGAATCCCTGATGGCAAGGTGTATGAGACTAATGTAATTTCAAAATAGCATCTCACTTTGGTTAAATGAGATCCTTCTGCTATCCTATCATCTTTTCCGAAATGTTGCACACAACACGCATACAGTTTACATAGATCTACAGCAGGTTTCATTCAACTTTATGAAGCGAAATTTGTTAATTCTATTGGGAGATGTAAAGCCTTTGGCCATAGTTGTAGTGTATCATACAACATGACAAAGGGGGATTTATCAAACAAAGAAAGTACTTAATTTTTTCACCAGTCATAGTATGAAGTCTGTACTTCAAAAGGCTTTAAAAAGACCATGAGGTGCAACAGTAAAGGTTTCGTCATGTAACTGCCACCAACATTTTAACTGTATACCCTTAATGAAAACAGACAGACAGGGGACACAATTGGAGCAATGCAGCTTAAACGGGCTTCATTCACATCAAGCAATGTGGCTGTTTTATTTGCATGAGTGGAATCACTGCCATCTAGCGGCAACTTGAATCTCACACTCACCAGGACATAGCCTGAAGCTGCAAGCTCAGGATTATTCACTGTGTTAAAAGACGAAACTCCTTACAAATAAGGGAACCAACAGAATATTATAATTCTCACACATAAAATGCATTTTAAAATCTATGGGATTTTGCTCAGCCCCTTTTTTCCGAAAAGCTCTTGTAGCAAGCTTTAAAACTATATTAACGTCATTTGTCTAAGTTACCCTCACATATAATAGGCATTTTTCCCACCTTCATGACAGTCTCACCATGTGGGGCATAAATTACACAGTTCTTTTGCATGCACAGACTCCACCCTGAAAATCTTAGCTTGTGGTTTACGCCTTCCCTGGATTTGGTCCTCTGCAGCTTGAGTGACCAATAACATTTTTACGGATGTACTGTGTACTTTGAGGATGGCGGTTGTAACAAGCCTATCCCCAATTCTCCAGTTGAGTACACATATGCATACACAATTACCTAATTATTATAACTATAACTTTGCTAGAAAAAGTGCTCCAAGGCCTTACCTATATGTGGGTTCAGTGCGGTTACCAGCATCAGGGATTCATTCATTAGTTTGTTGATTCTTTCTGTGTTTGCCTCGATTCCAACCACACAGTTCTCGGTGAAAGAGACAGAAGCATCTCCCAGCAACTTTGCAGAGTTTAGTACATTTTTAATCTGCAAACAAAGTAGACAACTATATTGATCATTTGAATCACTAAACCATTACGGAGGAGTGGGTGTATGTGCTGTATACGGTTAAAAGATAGAAACACAGTTTATAAATAGACAACAGTAGTAATGCTGCAGTAAATTACTTGATTCTGAATTCTCTAGCCCTCATGGAAAACATTTACTACTCATTAAATCCAGTGCAGCACAACTGATGAGTTTTCATTATTTCCCCACTCTACCAAATAGTCAATTAGCAAAATCTAACTCACCACCAGGATTTGCATGGTAGTGAATATCTAGACACTCACAAAAGCAATTTATGTAGGTGAGCTGTAAACGGCCTATCTGTTACAGTGCCTTGCATAAGTATTCACACCCCCTTGGACTTTTCCACATTTTGTAGTGTTACAACCTGGAATTAAAATGGATTTAATTAGGATTTTTTGTCACTGATCAACATAAAATAGTCCATAATGTCTAAGTGGGGAAAAAAATCTACATATTTTTCAAAATTATTTACAAATAAAAAACTGAAAAGTCTTGATTGCCTAAGTATTCACCCCCTTTGCTGTGACACCCCTAAATAAGCTCTGGTGCAACCAATTGCCTTCAGAAGTCACATAATTAGTTGAATGGAGTCCACCTGTGTGCAACTAAAGTGTCACATGATCTCAGATTAAATACACCTGTTTCTGGAAGGCCCAAGAGTTTGTTAGAGAGCATATCTAAACAAAAAGCATAATGAAGACCAAGGAGCTATCAATACAAGTCCGGGATAAAGTTCTGGAGAAGCACCAATCAGGGCTGGGTTATAAAAAAATATCCCAAACTTTGAACATCCCCCGGATCACCGTTAAATCCATTATTAAAAAATGGAAAGAATATGGCACAACCGCGACTCTGCCTAGAGAAGGCAGTCCACCAAAACTCAGTTACCAGGTAAGGAGGGCATTAGTCAGAGAAGCAACCAAGAGGCCAATGGTAACTCTGAAGGAGCTGGAGAGATCCACAGCTGAGATGGGAGAAACCGTCCATGGGACAACTATAACCCGGACACTCCACAAAGCTGGGCTTTATGGAAGAGTGGCGAGAAGAAAGCCATTGCTGAAAAAAACCCATATCAAATCCCGTTTGGATTTTGCCAAAAGGCATGTGGGAGACACAGCAAGCATGTGGGAGACACCGCAAACATGTGGAAAAAGGTTCTCTGGTCTGATGATGACCAAAATTGGACTTTTTGGCCTTAGCGCAAAACGCTATGTGTGAACACTGCTCATCACCCTGAAAACACCATCCCCACGGTGAAGTATGGTGGTGGCAGCATCATGTTATGGAGATGCTTTTCATCGGCAGGGACTGGGAAACTGGGCAGGATTGAGGGCAGGATGGATGGAGCCAAATACAGGGAAATTCTAGAGGAAAACCTGTTTCAGTCTGCAGGAGACCTGGGACTGGGGTGGAGGTTCACCTTCCAGCAGGACAATGACCCTAAACACACAGCCAAAGCTACACTGGAGTGGTTTAAAAACAAGAACCTGAATGTCTTAGAATGGCCCAGTCAAAGCCCAGACCTCAATCCGATTGAGAATCTGTGGCAAGACTTGAAAATTGCTGTTCACTAACGGTCCCCATCCAACTTGACAGAGCTTGAGCAATTTTGCCAAGAAGAATGGGCAAACATTGCAGGATCCAGATGTGCAAAGCTGGTAGAGACTTACCCAAAAAGACTCACAGCTGTAATTGCTGCCAAAGGTGCTTCTACCAAGTATTGACTCAGGGGGGTGAATACTTATGCAACCAACAAATGTCTTTTTTTTGTTTAATTAACTTTTGTGTCACAATAAAAAATATTTTGCACCTTCAAAGTGTTAAGTATGTTGTGTAAATCAAATGGTAAAAATCCCAATTAAATCCATTTTAATTCCAGGTTGTAACACTACAAAATGTGGAAAAGTCCAAGGGGAGTGAATACTTATGCAAGGCACTGTATCTAGGTTTGTCTGTACATAGTCTTACTTACAATCATGGGTTTGAAAACATTCAGTTCAAAGTGACCATTGCTGCCTCCCACTGTCACAGCCACATTATTTCCCATCACCTGAGCAGCTACCATAGTAATGGCCTCACACTGGGTTGGATTCACTTTCCCTGAAAAAATAGTAAAAATAAATGTTTATTATTGGTGACGATCATCTAAATACCTTTTAAATTTGAACTTTAAAAGGTAGGCTTTTTTTCACCTCTGACTAAACAACCCAGTCACAGCCTTGTTACACTATTTCATTCCCGTCTCAGGAAATCAGAGCTATGTACAGCTTACATATACAGTATCACTCTAAATAGGAAGCAAGCCACTGCTCTTCAAATGACAGGGGTGATGTTTGTAGCAAGTAGGAGATAGAAGACAGTTGTAAAAACACAAATATTGTACCATCATGGTCATTCACCCTCGAACAGAGAAACTGAAGGTCACTCTGTCCTATGAATCTCAACTCACCTGCATTGGTGACTTTTAAAAGAAACCTTACACATGATATATGAGACCTCTCAAAGCAAAATGGCAAAGTGCATTTCCAACAGCTGCCACAGTAAATCAGTAGTTTCTCTTACGCTCCACTTTATCAGCAGCAGTTACAAAGCAGGGGGGGGGGGGGTAAATCATACATTTCTAATGCTGGTTCTTAGAATACAAAATAGTAAAATAATATAATGCAAAAGTATTGATTTTTGTACATGTGCAGTCTGACAGGAACTCTTTGGGCTATATTCTCAAAGCTAATTTCTGATTAACTGCTTGCAAGTTAGGGCTTGTAAGCAGCCTACAATAAATGTGATTTATCTAAAAGGCCATCTATATTTTAGAGGAGGGTGTAAACTAAACCTTATAGTAGATTTTGAATAAATGACCCTACCTGGCATAATACTGCTTCCTGGTTCATTTTCAGGCAGGATGAGTTCACCTAAGCCCGAGCGAGGTCCAGAGCCAAGGAAACGGATATCATTGGCAATCTTCATTAGACTGCAGGCCACAGTGTTCATCGCTCCACTCAGCTCCACCAGAGCATCATGGGCAGCAAGAGCTTCAAACTTATTTGGCGCGGTCACAAATGGCAAACCTGGAGATAAGATAGACATTAATTGCATATTTCTGTAATTTGGAGCAAAAATGTATCTCAATTTCTGTAATAAATGAATGAATGATTTGTTTAACTCAGTGAGTTAAACCAAAACTATTCTACCACACTGGAAGAAAATATCTGTTAAATTCATGACAGTATATTTATTACAACTGTCATAACCACTGCATTTTGTGGTCACAATATCCCTGCCACTTCTGCTCTATGTACTAATGGGCATCTGTCCCCAAAAATGGTCGTCAAACATTAATTTACTAACAATGCAGAATGACTGGGTGGGGCATGTGTTCTTCAGTTCACCTTGCCAACAACTGCATTACCTGTAAGCTCAGACACTCTGGCAGCTACTTTTTCCGCAAACCCAACGCGAGTGTTCAATCCAGTACCCACAGCAGTGCCTCCAGCGGCCAGCTCGTACACTCTTGGCATGGCAGATTTGATCCGTAGCATGCTGTATTTCACCTGCTGCACATAGCCACTAAACTCCTAAAATAGAAGAAACACAGCCTTTTAGAAAAAGTTTAGCAAGCAAAGCTCTGAGCAAACAGGAACATACATTCTGATCCTAGTCAAGAGCCCCAAGATATAGCAGAATTGGAAAGAAGACACGTTGCATAGTAGCTTTTACTATGAGATTACAGTACATTAGTACAGTACATTTTTATTCAATCACAATGTGTGGAGTATATTCAAATAGTGAACCACGTATGTTTGGAAAAAAAGAGTATACCTAGTATACTCTAGTAAGTCTGAATTGCTAACAAAGCAAGTACAGTGTAACTCAGTTAATGTCCCCTCGGTTAATATCCCAACCCGCTTATTATTAGGTTTCTATGTTAAATTAACTCTTAATATCACTAGGAACCCGCTTATTATCCCCTCAACACCTACCAAACAACATTGCATGATTTTTTAAAATAAGGACAATACATTTTTCAACCGATGTTCTCTTTTCACAATCAAAAAATTTAAGGTAGGATCTGTTGTACTGTTTTAGAGGGTAAAGTACACTATGTTGCAGCGTTACCAAGCCAACCACACACATTGGTTTTAAATGTGTTTAACGTTAGTATAGGCTAATCATTTTCACTAGCAACAGCTAGCTAAGAAATTGAAAGAAACAGTAACTATTATTTATTATTATTATTATTACTACTATTTATTTCTTAGCAGTCACCCTTATCCAGGGCGACTTACAGTCGTAAACAAATACATTTCAAGAAACTAACATTACATGAACGTTAACTACAGTGACTAGCTGGCATTGTTGTTCCTGATTTTATTAGATTGTACACATAGCGTTGTTGGAGTTGTTAGCTACAGTAATTATGTTACGTTACAGCAATAAACTTAAGCTTATGGTATGGTAAGTGCTTTAGATGACTGCTTTCCCCCTGCACTGATATGTCAGCTAGCTAATTAAAGTATGCAGCAATTGTTTGCGTTTGCTTGAGCTTTCTAGACAAATAATTAATTTCTGCTATTGTTTAATTAAAGTAAACATTCTTTAGAAAAAACCTATTTGTTGTTACAGTACTGTAATATTTGTACAATATTGCAATAAAAGATGTACAGACATGGATTATATTCAGTTTTCTTTGTTTATATCTAAAACGGTTGAATATGGAGTGCTTAAATGCCTCTTACTTTCTACTGTGTGGTGGCGCCATAGGATAACATGAGACCCTGTTCATATCCCAACCCGCATAATATCCCCAAATAACTCTGCACGGTAATGGGGATAAAGTGGGCTACACTATTTCACTCACTTATTTTGATATTCAACAGATTTTTGGCGTTGCAGAATTTCAAACGATTCAAAGACAACGCCAAGCACTCAGATCTGAACATCTGAGACAACATTTGTTTAATCACTTTAAAAACAATCTTGTCCCACAATCCTGCTTGCCATCCACAAGGGTTATTTTCTTTCTTAAAGTGCGAGATGCCTGAGCCTATGCAATGGTGCAACTGTAGTCCTCTTTCATAACTGAAAACTTTGTGGTGGCCACCCAACAACTGAATTTGTATTGCCATTTTTAAAGCCAACCAACAATTGAATTTGTATCATTTTTAAAACCAGTTAAGTAAAACAACCCAGTAGCTTGTTCAATAAGTATGACAGGTTTGAGTGAAATGGAAAGCAAAATGACCTTTATAACAGGCTACTGCTTTCAGCAGTCTGAATCTTACTCCTAGCTTCGACTTCACAACAGGACGACAGCATCACATGCCTAAACTGCTGTCATGAATTATGTCTAATTAAGTCTGTATAGATTGGCAGCATGAACCTCAATTTAGAGGTATTGTTTGCTGTTGAGAAGCACACAGTAAACCAGTGATCAAACCATTTTACATCAACTGATATGTGTTCATTTCTATCCACTAACCTTTGTATAAACTATAAAACTTTAAGACAGGTGAGGATGGTTTATACCTGGCCTAGTGAGAGGGGCACAGCATCCTGTGTGTGGGTGCGCCCAATCTTAATGATATCTTTGAACTCTTTGGCCTTGCCGTCCAGTGCGTCATGGAGAGTCTGCAGTCCAGGCAACAACACCTCGTGAACCTCTTTGGCAGCAGCAATGTGCATAGCTGTAGGGAAAGTGTCATTGGAGCTCTGTGGAGAAGACAAACACAATTCCCATATAACAGAAATGCAATGTTCCCTATTTAACAGTGCAGTTTTATTAAACCCAGTTTGTGACAGGAAAACTAAAAAAATGTAATAAATCTTCTGAATTTTTACCATTCAATAGTTGCCAAAGTTTAGATTCTTGGTAATGATGCAAATTGCACTCTCGAGTAAGCTTTGATTCACAAGACACAGATGCATTACAAAGGGATTGGCCGACTGTATCTTGATTGATGGAAAAATCAAAGAATCCAGCACCAGAAAAAGGATGTTTGTTAGCGTTGGTTCATCTTTCCTGCTACACCAGTGGTTCTCAACCTTTTTCAATGTAGGGACCACCTTGGTGTTTGGATTTTTCCCACAGATCACTTGCCACGTATTTTTTCACAACAGCATTTCTAAACTACTTTTTATGTGTATATGTATAAGTTCATGTAGAAATAAAGTATTTATATAACGTACCTAACAATGAGATTCCTGAGCTTTGATTGTCGCTACCAGTTCATCAAGGAATGTTGTCATTTTGTGCATTGAAAGTTCCTGATGGCAAAGTTCCTGTTTCTTTTGTTTAATTTTTTTTTTCAGATTATGAATGCTTTGTAGATAAATGTTGTCTCGATTTTGCAGGTTTAAGAGTTTTGTTTGACAAAACCTCCTGACAAATAATGCACCGGGGCTTGAGTCGTCCTCAGATCCAGTAAATGTAAATACGTGCTGGTCCCCGCAACCGCTACCTTGTGTAGCAAATTAATCTATCAATTTCTAATGCAACTAATTGCACTCACTGATTTGCAAACTTCAAATCAATGTACATATAAAAAGCACTGGAACACAAAGACAAGGTGGGTGGGAAGCAATTCGAAAAATGTAATGATTGGAGAGTGTACAGGATGTTACATACCACTTCCGGTGGGCTGTGATGTGTAAATTAAAACGGGATTGGTGGCGCACAGTCGGTAGAATTTATAGCATTTTGGTTAAATATGACAGCGTCAAGAACAGACTGTTCACATTACTTCCACTATATATCCAGTAATAAAAGAAATGCATACTTCATACATACAGTAATCCGTTGTGTATCTGACTGTGGTGGGACCAGAGTAAGGGCAGATATGTAAAAAGGCAGATCAATTAAACGTGTTTTAAATACCATTGTACACAGCTGTAACAATTACTATATTTACACAATTATTGTTTTGAGATTCAGCTTTTATTAGGGAGCTCCCCTAAATCCCTTTAGAAAGATACAGGGTATTAATGCTTGAGACAGGGTAGCCGTCTACTGTGTTGGTGCATGCATTCGCTGCTGAGTGACAGGCTGGAAATCGAGACGGAGGTTGAAGCTGATACGCCCCGCAGGCGAACAGGATTTATTTACATATCAACACACTAAACAACTTGCGTGATCTACAATATCTGAACTAATCTTCTCTGTTCAATAATAAACTAATAATAATAAATTAACGTTGCTGAAGAGTGATCATGGTGGATAAACGGTTAGGGTGGATATGCGACAGGCAGATAGGCGACGGATTACTGTATCTTATAATTATATACCACGTGGAAAGCTGTTTGTATAGAAATGGGTTTTTGTAAGAATTGTGTAACCGAATTTTGGGAGTTGTTTACGGATCACCTGGAGTTTACTCACGGACCACAGGTTGGGAACCACTGTGCTACACATATATCCTTCTTTTAATGTTTGCATAATCCACAGTGTTCAGTATTCCTTTATATCTATGCCCTCCTCTGTATGTTGTTAGCACCCATTTTAAGGAGTGCTAATAAAAGTTTTAAAATCTATTTTCTTACCTCTTATTAGCACTAATATATAACTGGCCACAATTTTCTTCTTTTGGTTATTGCTTGTATGTTACTTACATTTTGAATATGCTGATCTTTCAGAGTCAGCGCTTTAGATGAAAAGTTGCTGCTGCTTCCATCAGTTACCAGGATGCAGCAGTTTATCAGGAGCACTAGATATAAAAACCAAAGGATCCTCAGCACAAAAAAGAGGGACCAGCAATAATCTAATAAGAGGTAGGAAAACTGATCTAAAAAGCATTGGTCTGAACTCCTAACAGACATAGATAAAAATACAAATAAAAGAAGATTTAGTATCATAAGCAAAAACAGCAAAGGTCATTGGTTTGTTTTTGTGTGTCTTTTTTCTTAACTTTTAGTTGTTTTTTTTTAACTTTGAAAGGACACCTTCAGGTAATAGAGCAGCCATTTCCATACTGTCGTCACACAACGCTGTGCTGGGCAGTCGGTTTCATAGGCTATATCTACTGTAACTATAAAAGTTCTATATGTCCAGCAAAAAAAGCTTATCGGAACTTAATTAAACTGCACAAAGCAATGCAACTAATAACAAAGCTAATAAAAGCATACAATACAGTAAGACACCCACACATCTGATTCTCCTTAGTATTTTCCCCATACACTGTGTGTATATACAAAGAAGTTGCTGTTGATCATTATTTTATAAGTACCTGACTTTTGTTGACATGGTCATTGGGGTGAACAGGATCCTTGCTCCCCAGTTTACCACCCAACATCTCGATAGCCCTGTTGCTGATCACTTCATTCACATTCATGTTCGTCTGGGTTCCTGAACCTGTCTGCCAGACCACCAGGGGAAAGTGGTCATCCAGTTTACCAGCAATGACCTAAAAACAAGCACACTGTTACTCTCCAATGAACAGCCACAATACAGAGCCCTCAGTTTATGGATAGTAAAAAGTGGCAGACATATAGGACATAATAAAAATGACTACAGTATAAAGTGCTATATTGCATTGCCAACACTAGGGAAGATAATGCAAAATCAAGAGCTGGCAACATTAAAAGTTAAGTGACAAGTGCACTACTTGGATTGAAACAGAGGTTAGAGGGCAGACACACAGCATGATTCTTTTTAAAAGAATTTGGAAGACTTCAGCATTCGCTGCGTTCCCTTGCCTCATCAGCTGCTTTGACAATGGCATCAGCAATCTTGGTGTCCAAGCCATAGCCCTGGTTTACTTCAGCCGCCGCTCTCTTCAGAATGCCAAAAGCCTTGATGACTTGGATCTGGAAGGAATTTGTAAAGTCTTTAAAAAGGTCAAGCGTCACGACACCATAGAGGTCACAATTCTCCAGTTTTGTCAGATGACAACTGAGAGTTATCCGTAAACACACACCACTATAGATATTTCCTACAATTACCTTAATCTGCTAAATAGTAATAAAGTCATATTCAGTACAGTGGAGAGATTACTTGTTAATCAGTAATTAAAGGGTACATCAAGTGTACAAGGAGATAAAAGTCTTCGTAGAGGATAAAATCTGAGGAAGGCATTGCAGCAAACCTTGTATTTAGAGATATTATATGACAAGCGTATTCCTTTTTTTTTTAATTTCTGGATTTAAAAAAATAAATAAATAAATTCTACAAAGGTACTTACAGGCATTCGTTCAGTTACTCCGCCAATCTTGAAGTTCATAGTAGACCTGACCGTCTGGGCTCCATAATACTTGTCATTCGGGACTTTCAGTTCACCGAAAGTATCCCTTTCAATTCTGTAAGACTCTGAGCTTGCCTGTGCGGAAATGAAACACGCAAAATCATTACCAGCTGACTGAGTAGCAATAGCTGTGAAATTATCATTTTATCTTTCAACATCTGTCAGGCATGTCCTCCTTTGTGAGGAGTGGCCTAAATACATACAGATTAAATACTGTTTATCTATTAGTGCATTTTAGCTTTAAAAAGGTTAAAAGTCACAAACACAAAATAAAAAATAAAAAAAATAAAAAAAACATGCTCACAATTTCCATATAGCTTTGCTGCTAAAATGTTTGTTTTCACTTCGCTTCAGCCAGGTTAAGACATTTTTTTCTTGTCACAACACTATACATTCACTTCCTGTGCTGGGCTCCATCTAAGCCCTAACTATGCTGCTGTCCAATCGAAACTTAATACGGGTTTGGTTATAATATTTAACAGATCAACAGTAAACCAATACCGTACATGTGATAAATCGTGCAATGCTGACGTTCATTATCAATTTAAAATGGGTCAAGAATTTATTTTGTGTCAAGCACACAAACTTTAGGTTACTGGAATTGAAATAACTGCTAAAGTATTTTATTAGGTTGCTTTACATGGACTATTTCTTAAGACGTTATTTACGTTTTCATGCACAGTGGTGTCATGTTCATTAAAAATAAAAAAAGCTTACAAGCTAGCATAACATGTACCAGTCAAAATAATATATATATTTAGCCACATCTAACCCCTTTTCAACCAGAATTTAGCAGCATTAAATTAAGTAAAATTAAACTGGCTGTTAATTCTTTATTCGTTTGTAGGTTTCGAATAGTAAAATAAACGCCGGCACATTACTCGTTTACTTTGACCTTGCTGCTGCTGTACAGCAATACACAGGACCTCGGCAACTCGAGAGAAAACAGGCAGACTGCTCCTTTTTTTCAGTTAAAACTATGAGGAACTAAAATACATGTCGCAAATTCCATTTTGATTCAGGCACGCAACCAGAAATCAGTTTCAACAAGGTGCTACATCTGAATGCTCAATTAATAAATTAATTAATTAAAGGTCACACAGACACAGAGGCCTTGACAAAGATTTGTGTTGCTCAATCAGTCTTTCTGTAATGTTTAAAACTTACCATCCTCGTCGAGACCAGCGTGACGCCAAATGATTTGCGGCAAGGTTTGCTGAATAGGTTCCTCTGCAACCCCAACAGGCTGCTATTTAATCGGTGAACGTTTCTGAGAGAACGATACATGGCGCTGTTTAGGCTACTTGCCACAGACCAATACAGGCTGAAAGGCGGTTGGGGGAGGAACCTTAGAGAAACCAACCACAAGCCTCTGTAAGTGGGAGGAAACATATAGCGGCAACAACACTTTTGAGAGGGGAAGAGCCGTACGGAGGAAATAAAGGCAACACCAGGAAAAAAGTGTAAGAGTAGCATGTGTTTTGCTTTTTTTTTTTTTTTAGACGCAATACATTGCAATATAAGAACCGCGTTTTGTGCTTGTTACTTTTTTGTACCGTTGCTTCAAAGGACTTTCATTTTTGTTGGACTTAAATAATCATATTTACACGATGACATTTTTTTGTTAAAAAAAATATAAAGTAAAAAGTGAAACAAACTAAAGCTCTCACTTTACACTGAATAATACAAACACACACGGTTTAGAAACACCGTTTCTAATTAGGTATAACTTTTCAAATGATTTATAAACATACCGAACTGTTTAGGGACGTGCGCTACATAGGGGATTTGGAAGGTTGGATATTTCGGTGTGTTTATGCCATCACATAGGAACTCCCATCTACAGAGCCAAGGTGCAACAAGTAACTGGACTTGTTACTTGGATGAGTGGAAAAAACACGTGGACACACAATTATTACACCGATTATAAATTAACAGATACAATGATGTATGGAGACAACTACAGGGAGTCCTTGGCTTTAACTGTTATTCCAGTTGCACAAATTGCTGTATGTGATCGTAAAGTGATAAGCATTTCAGTCGTCACCACTTTTAAGCCCCCTGCTGTGTTTATTTTGTCTTCATTAAAGAAAAGTGAAGCCTGGTGGATAGGGTGACCAGATTTTCAAGGCTCAAACCCGGGACGCACTGTTAATTAATTGATAAGACTAAACCATTTAGGCTATTGTAATGGTTATTTAAATAGCCATTAGCCATTTAAATAGCCATTAGCAATAATTAGTATTTTTTTTTTTAAACAGCTAGCTAATTTCAGTACACTCCCATATTGTTATGTGCGGATTGCTGCGACTATTATAATAATAATAATAATAATAATAATAATAATAATAATAATAATAATAATAATAATAATAATAAATCATTGAAAATAAATTACGTTTTGGCCTTTCTGTCGTTCTTTCTTTCTTTTACTCACTGCTCCAGGCTCTATATTGACGTTGTTCATGTGCTTGCAATATGAGGCGCTGTTTGGGACAAGGGTCAGGTTTCTGTGCAGAGGGAATCAGGCTATGCGGCGCAAAATATGAATGTGTAGGGTTAATAATTTTAGAAGCGATACATCGTTTCTACATCTCCCCCAGTGAAAAATGTATATTTTGGGCAACCCTTGGAAAGTGGAAAAAGGTGCAAGAGCACCCCAGAAATGTAACATGCACTTTAAAGAAGGATTACTCCTGTTTTTCCAAGTCAGACAAGGACATGCTTCATATCAAAATAAAGGTAAAGCGATTAACTGTTAATCACATGCTCAGTATTCTTAATATTCTGAATAAACTTCTAATTGTTTTTAAAACAGCTGACAAAACATTAAAAGAAAAAAGAAAAAAAAGAAAAAACTCCGAAAGGGCTAGACACACACACAATATACAGAACGGTATGGAGACCCAGTATGTGGTGATGTATAGAGCATAACAATTCAAACATATTCATTTCAACCTAGCCAGCGACACGTGCACAACACAGCAGGGACACAGTGTTGCATCTGGCAAGAAAATCTAAAATGTTTTAATTTTTATTGTATACCATACCTCGATTGATTTGCAGAACATGAGCAACTTATTTTCACTCAGGTAGCCTACCCGTGAATAGTTTAGAAGAATTAAACTGTTTTTTTTTTCTTGTTTTGCAACGATTGATTGTATTTCCCTTAAATACCCCACAATGACAGAAAACACAAAAGACCACCAGCTGATATCATAGGACTGCACCTCTTTTTGTTTTGAATGCGCACCATGTAAATACCCAATGGGACATGGGGGACATTATTACCAATGTTATGTTTAGGACGCTGACATACTGTACTTAGAATGGAAGGAAATGCTCCCATGCCTCAGGTATTTATGGGAAAATATTTTTTTTCATTAACAGCAGCATTGCAGCTGGAAAGATGGATCCACACAAAGAGTCTGTTTGTTTTAAGAACAAAGAAATGCATTTTTTCTTTGACAATTGAAATTGTGCTGTCTGCCTCTGTTTGTTCAGCGTGTTATCTGTAGAAGAAAAGTTGGCCAGTGTAACCAGCAATCAAGTAAATTATGCTTGTAGCTTTGTAGTTTTCAATATATATCCTCAATTCAGTCTGTGAACAACCCACTGTTTTTCTTGATTTTGATTAACCTTTTCACACCCTTTTCTCCTAAAATATAAATTCCTTGTAATCTTAGTTAATCATAAAGTTAATCAACCTTCACACTCAATTGTAAAGCACTCACAAAAGGTGCTGCATACTTTTTATATTCTGTATTGAATAAAGTTTTCTCCACGTGTTTATGACCAAGTTTGTCTGTGTCCCTTTTCACTACATTAAGTGACAGAAACTTACCAAAAAACTAATCATTTACTTGAACAAATTGGTTTTGAAAGAATCCTTTGTGGAGTCCATAGATTTAACAGCTGTTCTAAACGGTATTGAAATATCTGGTTTAGATCTCCATCTCGGTGACAAGGAAGGAAAGGTCATCCTGAAGCCAATGACATGTCTCTTCAAATGAAGAATAGAGCACAGAATTGGGTGGGATGTGGACACTAAGCTGGCGCAAACATTATAATGTGATGTAAGGATTTTGTCTTGCACTTAAGCAATTGCTGACCCTCTTTACACCTCTTCTTACAAGGTACAAACCATTGTAGAAGCGAGTAACTTAAGAGCTCTATAAAAGCACACACCTGCAGAGACCTGTCATTGGCTTCAGGGTGGCTGCTGTGGTACACTTCCTGATGCAGTGACACTTGGCTCTTGTTGAGGAGAGGCAGGAACATGTTCGGAGGAGAAGGGCAAGATGAGGAAGACCCTGCATATTCAGTCATGTTGTTTGGGATGCCAGAGGATGCAGTGCTAAAGTTTTATCATCTCACTCTGAGGGTTGAGCTAGACCCCAGCGTCAATCTAGGGACCACTATCCTTGCACATGTGAAAGTGCTGTGTTCTCTGCACTACTTAGCATGACTTGGCGGCGGAGATGAGAGGAGATGGAGTGGTATCTGAAGGAAGTAGAAGGCTGGAAAGACGAGGAAGCAGAGGCAGCTGTTGCCAAGTTTTACTGCGGGTCCTCCGGATCAGTAGCTGGGAGAATGGGGCCTGAGGAGGGAGCTGAGGCGGAGGCAGGAGGGGCTGGCGTGGGTCACTGTCCAAGCTGTGTCTCAATGGATTGAAGACAGGTGGAGAGAGATGAAACGGACTTGGCAATAGACTGCAGAAAGCCTTTAATGTCTGAGGAAATCTCTTACCTTGGCAGGGTTGAGGAATGGTGGTAGCTGCTGTTGGAGAGACAGCTGGAAACCATGAGGGACCCGGGTTGTCTCCGAAATCCAGGAGAGGAGAGGTACTGGGCAGAATATTCATGCTTTATTGGATCAAAATTGCTGGCAGTGGGATTGCAAGTAGGTGGTACTTCTTGCTCCCTTTTTTTTTTTTGGTCTAAGAAATTTTTATTTTTATTATAATTTTTTTTTTTAAAGCAGATGCACAGACTAAGAATAGACTAGTAGCCTACCGGCTTGTATGAAAAACAAACAAACGCTAGAGAGAACGGAAGTGGAAACGGGAGACTTATATAGAAGAAGGGGAGTGATTGACAGGGAGATTAAAGATAGGGGAACAGTAGACCAAAACTCAACCTAAAGGTTTACACTTTTGACACAAAGAAATCCATAAGCTCCTGGCAACGGGCATCGGAAAAGGAACGCAGAGTAGAATTTACAGGGGGTGACAACAATTTACTAATGGTGGAAAAATGGACTCTGGAGTTGCCTTGATTTTCCTTGATGATATTGGAAAAACATCTAATTTAATCAGCCCTTAAGGCATTTCTTTATTCCTTTAGATGTTGTGCCAGATCTGCTCATGGATCACTAAGTGGGATTTCTTCCAAGCTTTTCCCAATTTATGAGTTTGAGATTTCATAGCCCTTAGCTCATCTGTGAACCAAAGGGATTTTGTTTTGGAACTACAGCTTTACAGGTCTTAATCTGAGCCAGGTAATCAATATATTATTAAAGAGAGTGATTATCACACCAGTCTAGATCAGAACTAGCAGAGAATTTAAAGTTGTGAGACTGCATTACATTTTGAAAAGCTGTTGAAACAACTGCCAGATCCAATCGCCTCCAAGAGTAGTGGGAGATAGGTCGGGAAGCTGACTCAGCAGTAGAAACTGAAATCTTAAAAAGCAACAAAAAATGACCAGAAAGACCCAAGTCAGAGACAGAAAAATCAGAAATAGTCAGACTATGGGCAAAAACCAGATCTAGAGTATTTCCCTTAATATGAATGGGTACAGAAACAAATTGCGTGAAATCAAAATATGATAATATAGTTAAATTCAGCCACCATGGAAGACATTGGTAGGGAACATAAATTAAAGTCACCCACAATGAGTACACATTCAGATGAGAGACATAAAAAAGAAAGTAAAGCAGAGAACGCATTTAGAATGTCAAGATTTTGTTTAGGAGATCGATAAACTGTAACAATCTTTAACCCTTAGCGGTCCATTTATTCAGTGGCAAAAGGCACTGCATATCAACAGGATACTCAGTGCTGCATCTCTAGCCCCGCAACACCCCTTGTTCGCTGTACTTTTTCACATACCTCTTCATAGGTCGTGCATACTGATAAAACATCTCCTGATCACTTGTTTTATCACCAAACTCCTCAATAATGCGATCCAAGTCATTATTTTATTTCTATAACATCTCAAAAAGCTCTGCAAATGTCTGTGATATTCTTTGAGCGCTGGATGCAGAAGCAGCTATCTTGTTTGTTTATGGCCGTGTTATCTCTGTGGTGCCAGGGCTATGTGTATTGCTCAGATCCGCTCCTTTTTTTTCGGCTCCTATGAGTCTCACTCGGCCATTGAATGGTTTTCTCTGCTTTTTCCGGAGAAAAAACGTCTAGAGACCTGTGTTTTACGTCTTTTTGACGATGTCGGACAGGGTCCAACTTGGGACCGGAAAGGGAAAATTGTAATGTTGGACCTGGTCCGACATAGGACCACAAAGGGTTAAGGAGTAGTGTGCAGAATGAAACATTGTGATATACTCAAAAGGGCAGGCAAACAAACAGAAAACACAGACAACCTGTCTTAAAAAATAACCTCATTTGTGCCCACGAGACCAGAGTGCTGTGCCGTGACTGCAGCCAACATTATCTACAATACTGTAATATTGATATTGGTAGTGGACCTAAAGTCAATACCGTCTACCACTGCTATATGTCTTGATATACTGTATCTGTATTTGAATGTCCCATTATTTCACATTTAAGAATAACTCAGAGATTACACAGTGCCTGCCATGAATATTTACGTATCATCTTCAACTATTTATCATAGACACTTGGCCTCCTATAAACCTTTCAGATAGCATTTGTTGTAATAACCTGTTGAATTTGTGACTACCCATCATATGTGCATGCTAAGGTTTGTTTAAAAAAAGGAGGCACGCTTATCTTAAAATATCTTTAATTTCACTATATAAGAGCTACTTTTTCAAAATAGGATATGCAATTATCATCAACGCTCTGATATTGATGAAAAAAGGCTGTACCATGAGTTGATTCTTTTAGTTCACACATACTGCATCTTTAGGGGAAGTGATACTAGAGCAAGTATATTCATTTAGAGATTTTGAATAACTTTTAATTTGTCTGAATAATCATGTCTGATATCCCTTTCAATGCATGCTGCCCATACTGTAGAGTCCTGATTTGTCATTGCAGGGACTGTCATGCATAACAAATGTCCGTATGGAAGATAAGTGCTTGTCTTGTCTACAGTACAGTGTAAAGTTTGTGAAAAACGGGACCTAGAGCTACAAGCTGATTTGTAGGATGCCAGAAGGCTAGGGTTCTTTATCAATAGTCATTGGTATAATGGAAAAGAGCAAAGCTATTCTCCATATGGCTGATTAGTTCATGAAATCAAGACAAGAAACAGTACTGCCGCCAAATCCAACAGCAACATCAGGAGTCCACAGGAGTCCACAGTGTCCTTGAAGTAGGTACTATAAAACAGGTCATCTGAGGTTTGATACAAGCCTACAGGATCCGTTGCATTTCAGTAGCTTCCTCCAACTAAGCAATTTTGATTCTAAAGGACGCAATCCCCAACTCTCGTTCTGATAAATTCCCTATTGATACCAGTTTGCTAAACAGCATGGTCGGGACTAGTTTCATAGCTGTCATCAGGTGAAAGCAAGGTATTATAAAGGCCGGACTTGGATCACATTTACCCTGGCTGTGTTGCTTTTGGAGGACACATCAAGTTGCTCGGTGTCATCACTTGTGATAATAAACACAATGGAGGAGGTATTAAAAGTCACTTTCTTCTTTGGCCTGTCCCCATCTTTTTGGGACATGACAATAGGTCGGATTGGCCTCTCTGCATTGGCTAGCGGTCTGTTCTTGATTGACCTCTGTAATCTCACCAAACGCGCACACAAAAGTTGCAAAAGGCACAATCGAAACTGAAAAAAAGAAAAAGAAAAATACAATCTAAAGGTTAATTTTAAACAATTAAGAAACTAATTAGAGTAGACAAAACTCTTTTAATGCGACATCTTAAATCAAATGTTTTGGCATTAAAAAAAAAGTAAATAAATAAAAAATAAAAAAAAAACCTTGTTCCAAAAATAGTTTGAACTCGGAAACCATGTCCAAACCAAATTACTATTACTACTTTTCAATGTATGTAGATATTACTGTATGAGAGGGAAGTCCTGGTAAAAATTGTGTAATTTTTTATGCTCAGCTGTACTATACAAGCTTTTCTATTTTCTATTTTTATTTGTGTATATTCAAATCTGGTAACCTTCAAATCCTCAAGGTAATGTGGGTGTATTACCATAACATAAAAGTGTTTTCACTGCTCCGCTCAAGACATTTCATTTAGCCTTAGCAGACACCCAAAAAAAAACTCACCTTTCTACTCATGAAGAAATAGATCATTGGGTTGTAAGCTGTACTTGACCTGGCAACAAATGAAGGGACGACAGAAACAGTGGGTGTGACAATGTCCTTGTAACCATAGGTTACTAATAGAGACACCACTGCGTAAGGTATCCAGCAAATGAGGAAGGCGGAGATCATCACGAAAAACATCTTGGCCACTTTCTTCTCATACCGGAGGACTCTGATGATTTGAACAGTTTGGAGGTCTTGTATACATCGAAGCTATGAGGGTATGGGAAAAGCAAAGTTTTAACACCATGTATGCACATGGTACACATCCATTCCTGCTGATACTTAATTTACTATTTCTTCTTGCAATAGTGACAGACCCTGATGCCTTTGGAATTCCTGGTCCCTGTACTTGCTATAGGCCACATAAGAATCAAAGACAAATAGTAAATTGACCTTAACCTAATATAAAGCTAATATAACATTTTATAATTATGGATGGTTTATTGTAATATTTCTATAAAAAACGCAATATCTTTGCTTACCATCCATATAGTGTAGAAAATGTGTCCATAGCAGTAAGCCATCATGCCAACAGGCACGAAGAGACAGCCCAGAAAGAATAAGAGTATAAAAGAAGCATCGTTGGGGTCCTTGGATGCCCAGTCCACAGAGCAGCCCAGCTGGTGTTTCTCCAGCGTGTATCTGTTCCAGCCAAGGAGGGGGGCTCCTGTCCAGGCCAGGGAGTAGAGCCAGATGTAAGTGATGGCCCGCCAGGACCAAGTGAAATCAATCACCTTGGCATGAACCACTCTGATATAGCGCTCGTATGCCAGGACTGTTAGTGTCATGATGGACACGATTCCTATGGGGAATAATACAAATAAAAAAATCAGTTATTTATTAAGCAGCAGGCAGCAAAACTCTTATTTATGTTCATATTGGTATTTCAATGTGAATCAGTGCCATAACTCTACGGCACTTCTTTTGAAATTAGCTGCATTGGGGTGCCAAGTCATACAATTGTTTTCTAGAGGTTGTTTTTCAAACCTGTCGGCTTCTGTCTAGATCCCAACAGATAAACAAATTTATATCTCTGCCTTAATTCTAAGGCAACAGATATTATAAATACAATAGCAGCATTTGCCTTGAGTCAGTGTTGTGAGAAAAGCTACATTGGTTTCTTTCAAGGAGATACGAAAATGTCCCTGGTATTGACATAACATCTGTCAACACAGTAATAGCAGGTAAGACTTTTGGAATCTCTGACATACCAGTACTGTGCAAAAGTTTTAGGCAGGTGTGAAAAAATGGTGTAAAGTAAGAATGCTTTCAAAAATAGACATGTTAATAGATTATATTTATCAATTAACTAAATGCAAAGTGAGTGAACAGAAGAAAAATCTAAATCAAATCCATATTTGGTGTGACAACCCTTTGCCTTCAAAACAGCATCAATTCTTCTAGGTACACACTTGCACAAAGTCAGGGATTTTGTAGGCATATAGTCAGGTGTATGATTCAACAATTATACCAAACAGGTGCTAATGATCATCAATTCAATATGTAGGTTGAAACACAATCATTAACTGAAACAGAAACAGCTGTGTAGGAGGAATAAAACTGGGTGAGGAACAGCCAAACTCAGCTAACAAGGTGAGGTTGCTGAAGACAGTTTACTGTCAAAAGTCATACACCATGGCAAGACTGAGCACAGCAACAAGACACAAGGTAGTTATACTGCATCAGCAAGGTCTCTCCCAGGCAGATATTTCAAGGCAGATAGGGGTTTCCAGATGTGCTGTCCAAGCTCTTTGAAGAAGCACAAAGAAACGGGCAACGTTGAGGACCGTAGACGCAGTGGTCGGCCAAGGAAACTTACTGCAGCAGATGAAAGACACATCATGCTTACTTCCCTTCGCAATCGGAAGATGTCCAGCAGTGCCATCAGCTCAGAACTGGCAGAAAACAGTGGGACCCTGGTACACCCATCTACTGTCCGGAGAAGTCTGGTCAGAAGTGGCCTTCATGGAAGACTTGCGGCCAAAAAGCCATACCTCCGACGTGGAAACAAGGCTAAGTGACTCAACTATGCACGAAAACACAGGCACTCGGGTGCAGAAAAATGGCAGCTTGTGCTCTGGACTGATGAGTCAAAATTTGAAATATTTGGCTGTAGCAGAAGGCAGTTTGTTTGCCGAAGGGCTGGAGAGCGTACACGAATGAGTGTCTGCAGGCAACAGTGAAGCATGGTGGAGGTTCCTTGCAAGCTTGGGGCTGCATTTCTGCAAATGGAGTTGGGGATTTGGTCAGAATTAATGGTCTCCTCAATGCTGAGAAGTACAGGCAGATATTTATCCATCATGCAATACCATCAGGGAGGCATCTGATTGGCCCCAAATTTATTCTGCAGCATGACAACGACCCCAAACATACAGCGAAAGTCATTAAGAACTATCTTCAGCATAAAGATGAACAAAGAGTCCTGGAAGTGATGGTATGGCCCCCACAGAGCCCTGATCTCAACATCATCGAGTCTGTCTGGGATTACATGAAGAGAGAGAAGCAACTGAGGCTGCCTAAATCCACAGAAGAACTGTGGTTAGTTCTCCAAGATGTTTGGGCCAACCTACCTGCCGGGTTCCTTCAAAAACTGTGTGCAAGTGTACCTAGAAGAATTGATGCTTGATGCTGTTTTGAAGGCAAAGGGTGGTCACACCAAATATGGATTTGATTTAGATTTTTCTTCTGTTCACTCACTTTGCATTTAGTTAATTGATAAATATAATCTATTAACATGTCTATTTTTGAAAGCATTCTTACTTTACAGCATTTTTTCACACCTGCCTAAAACTTTTGCACAGTACTGTATATGTGTCAATGTGTGACAAGAGGCGGTCCAGTAACATTAAGATCTCTACAGGGCATATGATCGCTTATTTCTTTGTCAATACAATAACAAGTCTTTTCTGATTTGACATTATAAATGACCTGAAAATGTATCAGAAGACTCAGTGACCATGTCAGTTTGATAAAGGTTCTGAATTTCTGTTCAATCCCTCTAACGGGGCCTGGAGCCCTGTACATGAAAAGGGGGCAGGGCAAAAGCCCTGCCATTAAATGTGTTGTTTTGTTTTTATTTTGTATTATGTATTTTAGAACAGGGTAGCCCCTCCGCTCCTGTGTATCGTTTGTATTAGTTTGCATTTGTTTTAGCATTCAGATTTATTTATTGTATTTATAAATATGATGGCAAAGCCGTATGTTTGTTATTGTTTGATATTTTGTGTTTGTGTTTTGTTTATTATGAATAAATGACGACGAAAAGCCGTGTATTTTGTTTTAATTGTTTATTTTAAAAACCTTGTGCAGAAGGTGACCTCCTGAATTAATTCATTGATTAATTGTTGCTAATCGGGAGATGGTCGCCTGTATAAAAGCCTGCAGTTTTCTGCAATCAGTGTGGGCTATAGGAAGGAGGAACGAGAGCGAGAGCGAGGTGAAAACAAAACGAAAGTTAAAGTAATAAGTGACAGTGATTTGCCCAACCTGACCTATATTTGTATTATGTGTTAGTGATTGTTGTTGTTTACCTGTTTTATTTTTGCTTTGCAGTGTGTTTTTATTTTTGTTAAATCATTTTTATTTATTTCTGTGCAATAATAAACGGCGCCCAGCGCCTTTACACCTTGTCTTTGTGTTGTTCCTGCATTCTGGTCTGACGTCACCACTCAGCCATCCCTGTCACAATCCCAAAATAACAGGTTCTGAAAAATACCAATGGGCCACCATTATGATACCAGTGTGTGGACCATAAGTAACCCCTGCAGCAGTAAAACACAGTGCATATTGGTTCATACTGTTGGGACACCATTAGTAAAATAACATACCACTACAATGCTAATTGTAGTGTTACTCCATTGGCATTAAAGACCCTTTATGCAATTTTGAAAAGTTTTATAATTCAAGTGCATTCCCACCATCTGTTACCCCACCTTAATTTGGGAACACTCACTAACACATTAGACTTTTAGTTTAAGAAAATCTGAGCATGGGGGCGGAAACTGTGCCACACACTGTGATCTTGACTTTCCTTGTCATCATAATTATTTTAGAAACCAACCAATAGGTCATCATAATAGAACTGCAATCATGTGCTTTACAAGTAAATCTCTGAAGCTGACTCACTGCCACTTTACAAGTGCTATCCACAGCATAGACTATCTGTACTTTTTTTTCCAATTGTCTATGCATTCAAAAAGAGACACTCAAATTGAGTATGCTTGACAATGAGGCAATGACGATTATAATACAAAAGTGTAGGCATAAGAAGTTATTTTAAAGTTGCATTTCTCTAGCAGCATCCCAAAAGTGCTAAAAACAACTGGATACATGCTTTGTACGTACATATTTTGTTTTCTTAGAACAAGATTAGTTAGACAGGAACTTATGCATTTATTCATAAAAAGCTTTAAATATCATTAGTGTCATAATTAATGAACTAAAATAAATTCACTTGAATCTAATGTGCAACATAAAATACAATGATGTTTTTTAAGGCTTTAGTTATAAATACATTATTCTGATTACAATCTAGACTGGTCTTTAAGCAGAAACCAGTTTTCAGCATTAGAAAAAAATAGGAGGCGTGGTGGTTAGAGCACAAGGGGGTGCTGTAGTGTTAATCCCAATGGTTGCCATGACTTCTGTTTTTCATTCATAATGTGCATTGAAGTTACATGGCACAGCAATCAATTTTGTATAAACAAGTTAGAAGAACATCACTTCAAATTTGGTTACTTAACATTATCCCTTAATGGATACTTGTTAACAACATGAATACATGTATGGATGTTATTAATTAAGTAATTACAGTGTATGTCACTGTATATGTTTTTTCTTAATAAATACAATTAAAGCATGCCTTGAAATGTAAGTTAGCCAGCTACTTTTATATATGTTTCTTTCTGTCTGAAAAGGGGATATGAGACATTTTAATGTGAATATAACATATTAGGCCATTACTTTTTTGGGGGTCCTATTCTGAGAAGGAGTTTAATAATAAAATGCTTAGAGCTAGAGTGTGAAGCTTGTGGTTCCCTTACATGCCAGTGCTAGATTCCCAATGAATACAAATGGTAGTCAGTCAAATACTGTGGAGGTTAATGTGTTCCAGTTTTCTACATTTTATTAATGCGTTCCAGTTTTCTACATTTTGATCAGATAAGCACATGCTGAGTTAATGGAATTAACTGAAAAATGCTGCACTGCACACTATTCATTTGGTTGGTTTTATATTGCATACATGTATATAGATTGATAATTACAGAACTGGGAAAAAGTCAAATGTAATTCTAAATTCATAAGAAGGAAAATAAGAATCAATACAAAACACTTATAAAATATACAGTATTGTGAATGTGCTATGTTCTCTTTTCAAGTATGAAATGTTACCATTACCGTACAGGTATTTATTTCCTAAAGACCCGGAAACCTGAATAAGATATACCAAAGCTGCACGCAGAGCCTGTGACGCAGTTATGCCTCGCTCCCGAGGGCACAAAGGCACTGTGCTCACAGATCTCAGGGCCATCTTTCTTTTCAAGACTAACCTGATGGAGAGCATTGTTCAGATAAGTAGTTTTTACTTCTGCTATATCTATCTGCTATACCTCCATGATTCTCTGCAGAGTCAGAGGATTTCTATGTTTTCAGGGGGTCCCGGGGGCCCATGGGGCCGACCTCTGCAGTACGAGGTTCTTGCGGTATAAAGTCCGGACCACGTCCTTTGTCCTGGCCCGCATGCCACTAACAGTTCAAAACAAGCACTCCTGGCCCGCAGGCCATCATCATTCCCTCGAGGATAAGCCTCTAAATACTAACCCATATTCTTCACGCAGCCCTAGCTCCCGCCCGTGAAATTTATGTAATTGTTAAATTACTATATTTTGATGAGAGTTGTGCAGGCTGTCTGCAACATGGTGCTATAGCACATGTGCAGCAGGAGCAGCTGCTGGGCTTAACAGCACTGCGCTGGTCCCAGATAGCACAGCGGTTGCTTGCTACTGTTTTGGTGACTGCTTTTGCATCACCATTGCAAAGGCTGTTAGTACCTCTAACAAGCAGGCTTCCCTCCGTCTCTTGTGTGGTACTGACTGAGTGGTTTTGCCAGTGGCTTGTACAGGTGGGCATCCCTGTATGCTGCCACCCGCGGTGACTGCAAACCAGTGGACCCGTACCGTACCAGTGCCAAGGTCATTGACTCACTCCGCTCCTGACCCAAGGTTAGCACATCAGTCCCAGTGCCGTACAGGACTGTACCCGTAACGACCCAGTGATAAAGTCACCAAACCGGTACCGTCCCGGGTTCCGACCTGGTACCGTATCCGTACTGACCTGGTGCTGTTCCGGTATTGTCCCGGTACAGTACCGTACTGACCTGGTGCTACAGTCACCGAACCGGCACCGATCTGGTCCTACATAGTGCAAAAGCCGACAAACCGGTACCGAACCAGCCTGCTGCCAACCAGGTTCCGAACCAGTACCGCACTGGTCTTGAACCAATACCGACTCGGTGTTAAATCCATCAAAGCGGTACCAAACCAACCCAATAGCTAATCCAGGTACTGATCCAGTTCCAGTCCGTTACCAACCGGCACTCCAGTCACCGGTGCAGTACCAAACCGATCCCGCTCGTGTCTTGACCCTCCCGGTCGATATCTAGAAGCAGATTGAGGCAGCAACTGTACAACTGTATACTGTACACTGCATTGCTTGCTTCTTGCATTATGTCTAGGTTTTATCCCTGTCAGACATGCAAGCTCAGTCTGCCTATTGAGAACAAGCACGGCAGATGCCTGGGGGCCAGAGCACACCAAGGAGGCACTAGCTAACCGCAACTTCTGCGAGTTTTGGGCACCTTTCTCCAAGCGCACACTTCAGAAGCGGCTATCCCGCAGCTCTACGGAGCTCTCTGCGTCCCTTATGCCTGTTCAGCACTCTTTCCCATCATGCTCGGTTAGAGCGGTGGCTGCATCCTCACCCCATGACTCTGCCAAGGGAGAATAGATGATGCACCCGCGATGGTAGCCCAGGCAAAAGGCTGTCCTCATGGGCTTCCTCATCCTCCTCTGCTTCTCCTTCTCCTCCCCTGAGGAAGAAGTCACTGTTACAAGCGATCGGCAGACTGGGGGCAACTGGAAAAGCTCTGGGCAGCTGTTTCCCAACAAGCAACTGTTCTCGCAGCGCCGCCTGCCCCGCCTGTCCCCTTGAGGCCCAAGGGGGCTATGAGCGCAGATTGGCCACAGTAGGACACACTGTCCATCATCGGCGAACAGGAGGTGGGCGAACAGGAATTGGCTTCCCCATCTTAGGACATGGAGTCTGACAGCGTATCCCCTGCAGTTAAGCTTCCCCTGTCAGCAGAGATTCTGCTACTGATTCAGAGGGCCACTGCAATTTTGCAAGTGCCCCGGCCTACAGAAGATGAAGCCTCCATTTGAGCTCCTGCATTCAGCTGAACTGAATTTTGTATTATTTAAAGCGTCTTTCTTGCTCGCTATCACCTCCACAAAGCGGGTGAGTGAGATACAGACATTTTCTTTTGCAAAAGCCTGCTTTATTTTTACAGAGGCCAGGACAAAGGTTACGCTCTGTACCAACCCTCCCTTTTTGCCGAAGACAATCTGGGCATTCCATGTCAACCAGTGGAATTGGAGGCTTTCCATCCACCTCCTTTCCAGTCTGACAGAAAGCGGCAGCTCCATACACTCTGCCCAGTGTGGGCCCTGACATACTACGCTGACAGGATGAAAAGTCAGAGGCAGGCCGAACAATTTTTTGTCTGCTATGGGACGAAGCTCAAGCCCTGTCTAAGCAGCAATTGTCCAAGTGGATGGCAGACACAGTCAGGACTGCCTATGAGCTGGTTGGGCTTTATTCCAGGGTGCATCTGTCATTTGCTATGCGTGGTGTGGGATACACCCCATACCTTTACTAGGTTCTACAGACTTAATGTTGTGGATCCTCAAAAACCTGGTTTTGGATCTAAAGTGTTACGAGTGGCATCTCAGTCGACCCTTACAAAAAAGGCAAAGAGGTGAGTTTCTCCCTGAATTTTTTCACCCTAGCTACTTGTTACTGGGGTTCCATATGGTAACACACAAGGCAACCACTCAGCTTAGCCTTGTAGCATTTCAGTGGTTCTGCAATATTGCCCTTGCGATGGCTTTGGTACACTAACCCATATGGTAATGGTTACATTTTGTAATTGAAAGGGAACATTAGGTTATTATCATAACCCTAGTTCCCTGAAATAGAAATGTAACCATTAACCTTCAAGGACACTCCGTCCATGATTGCAGCAGGCTTGAAAAAAAATGACGCTGAGATCTGTGAGTGCAGTACCTTTGTGCCCTCGGGGGCAATGACTGCGTCACAGGCTCTGCAAGCAGCTTTGGTATATCTTATTCAGGTTTCCGGGTCTTTACGATACCCATACGGTAATGGTTACATTTCAATTTCAAGGAACCAGGGTGTGACAAAGACGGCTGTAGTGAGTGACGTCAGACCAGAGACAGTGAGGTTGGTGAAGCTGAGCACTTGGTTGTGCTCAGCATTTAATAAACAAAATAAAGAGAACACAAAAACAGGACACGGCACTTGCGGCCAAAATAAACAGGTAAACAAAAAACGGACAGACAAACAAACATGGTGAGTGAAATAACTATCAATTTACTTTCTATTTCTCCTTCTCTCTCTCCCGTTCTCCACTCACCGAACACCCAACCCCGAGTGAGTGAAAACATGCTGCTTTTATGCAGTTGTACCGAGACTCGATTGCTAGTCAATCATTCAATTGGAATCTCGGTACAACTGCACGTGAATTAATTAAAGTGCAATTCCCCGTGCTCACATATTATTACTTTTTACTTGCACGTGAAGTGCTGTGCAATCCTCGTGCCTAAATACAAATATACATTTTAAACACTTGTGTTACACAGACCCGTTTATATCCCGTGTACCAATGACTATACACCAACATTAAAACACAACACATAACACAAAATACACACAGGGGCGGGCACTTTGCCACACCAGGTTATGATAATAACCTAACATTTTATTATATTGCAAATAACATTGTACAACCAAGTACTGAAGAATTGTGTTAGTCATGGCTGTGTCCCTAACACAGGCAAAAATATGGTATAGGGTGTAATTATGTGTGTAAAAATAGTAATAATTTCTAATACAGTAAACTTCTTCCTTGCAGCCTGCTCAATATGATCAAAAGCTCTCTCGTATTCCCAGACCCCTTTAACCAGTCCCTTTGCTGATGGTCAAGATGTTGTTATGTCTCATTTTACTCCTTTATGACACTGTCAATAACCAAGCCCAAGCAGGATGACCAAGATTCATTAATTGATAAAAGAACAAGCAAATGAGAGCAAATGCAATTCATCACACGCCAAGAGCAGTAAGCCAACACAGTTGAAATGCTTGACCTTCTTCATTGACTGAAAGCTTCCACCTGATTGGCAGTGAATACTCATGTGATGTGTAAGGAATGTTAATTCTCTATAACACTTTGTGACAGACAGCAAATCAATCCTAGTCAACAATCTCCCTCCCAACCTGTGAGGGTGCGGTATAACAGGAATACATGTGCCCAGGATACATAATTGCACTCACTACTGAAGCATTCTGTTCCTTTGTTATGGTTACAGAGAGACCTGTAAAGGATGTACTAACAAAAAAGAAACTGTGAGTTTTTGTGTGTTGCTTTGCCTGTCTATTTACTGTTATATTTGTCATTATAGAAGTCTGAACTCCAGGAGCTACAGCTAAACAGCCAGCAATTAAACCCAGACTAAATTTCATCATTGTGCACGTATAAACTTGTAAATCACCACTTTCACTAAGAGCACTCACGCTGGACTTGTGACCGTGTTGTGTTAGTGTGTGTTTTGTTTAGTGTATTATTATTTCGGGACTGAACCCCGTGGTTTTAACTGAGCGATACACATTGCTGTGTAGAGCCAGTTATTATTATTTAAGTGTTGCGAGCACGCAACCCAGCCAAACAAAAGAGCTGTTTTTCACAGTGAACTTTGTCAGAATCTCTGGAAATGCAGCCTTCCAGACTAGCTTGAAATCTCTGTGCTTTGTCTGATTAAAATGGCGCTATAGAGGGTCAATTAACAGAAACTCAGGGAAAAAGGTAATGAAAAATGAAATTGACCTGTTGGCTGACTTCTTTCTTAAGAGAATACCTGTGGAGAATTTGCTTTCTCACTGCAGCGATTTCCTGAGCATGGCCTTTCTGATCCCATGTACCCTTTTTTACAGTCCATTGTACATCTTGTATTATTTTATTTATTTTTTTGCGACAGTATGCATACTTACTTAAGGCCATGTATAATAAAAGTATGCAGGGTCGATTAAATTGATCCATACAGGGCAGAGTCTGAAAGCACCTGGCCTCTATATATACAGTTTTTAAATAACTCCTGAGTTTAAGCTTTGTAAATAGAGCCCTAACAAGTACATTCACAGTAATCGGCAACTAACAGGTACTGGGTGCATATTGCTCAGAGGCCAGTTTCAACGGGGTTAAATGGACAGTGGGCCAAATGTCTGAGTCAAAGTGTCCATGCACAGACAGCGTATATATAGCATGAGATCAACTTGATACCAGCAGGAGTTTTAGCAAGGTGCAACTTTTTACCTTCCCATTGTAGGTGTATACACTTAACATTTCAATGCATGGAGGTAAAGATACAACCACCCACAATACAGCAATCCTACAAAAATAATCTTGATCTATTGACCTTCATACAGGACTGAAACGTAAACATGCTGTCAACTAGAAAACTTTATGTCTGGCAGCCACAAGAATGCCTCAGTGGAATCAATATCTTAAGGCTGTTGCTATGGAGGCACATTACTGTAGAGCTATCTACAGGAGTTTCTCTTTGTTTTCTTCATAAGACTATCAACTTAAACTGACCACTTTGTGTAGACCAAAATAATACAAAAATGCAATATTGCATTGCATACTTCTGTTACAGTTTTTTCAGATAATAGTTTGAGGACAATGAAATGGCTTTCTGTGTTTTTCCTTTCTTTTCTGGTAATGAAAGACCTGGGGCAAGACTAAAAGAAATAGCATGTTCAAAGAATTTGAAACAGGTTGGGCAATTTCAGATAAAAAGACAGCCTGCCTGTTTTTATTTTACAGTATAGAAATATTGCTACTGTCTGTTCTCACAGTGTGTTTTAACTCCTTTGGTACTAGTTAATAAATAATATATTTTTTACTCTATTTGTGATTGTGACAGGCTGCTGCCATGTGGGTGCGTGCATTTGTTGCTGAATGACAGGCAAGAAATCAAGATGGAGGTTGAAGTTGACACGCACTGCAGGAACGCAGGTTTTATTTACATAAACAAATACAGAACATACAGGAACCTCACGTGACACTACCAGCAATGGTAGCTCACATGGGACATACGCCCCGGCGTACAAAAGGCAAAATAAAACTGTACAAAAATTATAAAATAAAAGGTGCGCTTATTCACCTCACTCTCTATACATTGGTGGGATCTACAATCCCTGAACTCATTTTCTCTGTTCAATACAAAACACACTCCAACTGGCTACTCGCCCGGCCATCGTGCGGTTTTGGTTTCTTTACTCTCTGATCCAGGGTCACTCTCACGGCGATCAGAGGATTACAGCAAGGTCTTTAGGTCTCTTTGTCCGGGTAGCGTCGACGATGTCCTTGGCTTTGCAGCAGCCCTGAGGTGAATAAACGGGACCTTTTTTGTACCTGACGTTCCGCTGGAACACACTTACCTGCTGATTAGATTCCACAGCTTGCAATCACACACAGCAGGCAGGCTCTCCCAGGAGCGTCAGGTACTTCATTAATTAATTACAACAATTACAATAAACACACACTATTTGCAATAAACATTTACACAAAAACCCTCTCATGTGCAGTGATAAATTACCTAGGGCATTTCACTTTAAGTCGGTTTTATTTTGCAGTAAATGTTTGCAAACATGCAGTATCTGTGCCAAACAGTAAATGATTCTAAACTAAACAGCCATTTGTTATTTGGACTGGTTTATGATATCAACACAGTACTGAAATGGTAAAGCACAGTCAAGGCCAGAGATTAAAATGTAAAGCATATAAAAAAAACATGGCAAGCCAAGTTAAACTATAGTAAAAGCAATCGTAGAATTATTGTGCAATATACACCATGGCACACTTCTAAAAGGGTTGTGCTATTATTGCCCCTTGGTGCAGAAGCACTAACTGCAATGCCATTTGCAGTTCCACAGTGTTGCCTATCGATCATTTGACAAAAGCAGTATGTTTCTACCACATGTACTTTACTAACAAGTAGGAAACAGTAGACCAGAGCATATAAGCATTTTAAACAGGCATACATGACAGTTATGTATTTGGTTTCATTGGCCATGCAGAATGAAACCAAATACATCTTCAGAAGCTTGTGTAAAATGGGTCAAGGCAAAGCATCAATAGCCTTGTCACCCTGCTCCAATCTATTGAGTCTGTGCTCCAAGATCCTTTCTGTCTGTTCATCTGTTTGCCTGTCTGTATGCTTGTCTGCTTGAGTGTCTGTCTGTCTGGTGTAACTTGATCAAAAGTCATTCATTTAAATTTCAGTTATTTCTAGTAAGGAGTATAGTAAATGTTTCTGAATTAAATTGTTTTAGCTAGTTCACTTATCAACCATCACAAAATAATTGTGATTCGATAATTACACACCAATTTGAATTTAAAAAAAAAGAAATTCATGTGCACTTCAGTAAAATTTAAATAATCTTTTAATAATAAAAAAAACTTTATTATAACAGAAAAACGCCTCGTATCTTTTATTGCTGTATGAAATCACATTTTTAATGTGTGTAAAACAAAAATATTAATAAATAAATAAATAAATAAATAAAGAATAGTAGGTATAGTACTGTATAGTACTAGTAGTACACTCTTAATACGTTTAGTATTACTGAAAATTGTTACTTTATTAGTTGCTCCGATCTAAAAGGAAGCCTATTTGATTACAATTTATCAATCGAAAATACAGGTACAGTGTAATTAAAATACAATATTCGGGGAATGTGGTTCACGTAGAATTTACATTACCTGTAAAACCAAAAAGTAATGTACCAGATTTTTAATCTATTTTACATAATACAGTACTATGAAAGCAAATTACACCTACGTTAATATGACATTCAGAACTGGTTTGTAGGTCATCAGTGTACGCATCTAATATAGTGTAGCTCCAATATGACGTAAAACGATTTAACTTTAACAATGGAACGGACGGTTACAATCATTGCACATTGTATGCTACGGTCATCTTAAGCAGTACAGTTTGCATTTTAAAAAGTATTGCGTCTGCAGTTACCTGCAATACTGTATATGGAACAACACACCGTTTGCAAAAACGTTACAAATACATTTTGACGTTCACTATCAATGTCTAATTTTATGCTCTACTAAATTATTAAAATAGAATTACAATTCTAATGTAACTGAAGTATTTTACATATCAATTAAAACAAACAAATCTAGGAAACCGCGTGTGTGCTATTGTAACAGATTATAATTGCTTACCAAATAAACTGTTGCTGAACCCATCCCAAACGCATGTTGCCGAGTCCCAAACCCATCTTCTCTTCACGCAGGACACAAAGGTAAAACTTACTCCAAACACAGAAACTAGCAGGTCACTGACGCTTTTATTCAACAAAAACAGATTCGTTGGAGTTTGTAGCCTCTTAAATTTACAGTACAGCACCAATATAAGAACATTGTTGCAAAAACCGAAGATACCTATAGTTCCAATGGTAGAGGCGAGAAGTTTATATGTACCAGCGCTAAATAAGTACTCCTCTGTGTCACTCTCAGTGCCATTTGTCGAATTCATTGCTGGGTTCTTTCCCGGTCTAGCATTTTCTCTCTACGGTGAGTGAAGCTGTTGCACCGGTGCAGTGCCTCGGTTCCTGCTCTTTCTAATCCAATTGAAACTACTGTAGTCCACTCGCTGTTTGGTGAAATTAGGATGAGGGGGCTTGTTTACTACTGTCATCTTTCTTAAATACTTCACGCGTCACTTTTGATTCTGATGACAGTCGGTTGTCTGACGGGGGAAGTTAAAAAAAAATAGCGATCCCCTTTTTATTTTATTAATTTAATTAATACGCAGAAAAACATACATGATCACTAAATATTTATCCAAATTCCCAAACTCTTAGTTGGCGACCATTCGCAGGAACTACACGCAGGGACTGCAGCTCTAAATTCACTACAGTATATAGATCCTAGATACAGCAAAGACAAATTCACCGTGATAATGGAAAGATGCACATCAAACAGTACTCTTAACACAGAATCACAGCTAAATGTATCCAATCGGTAAGATTTTTGGAAAGTTTAATCTTGCTGTATATATTGTCAGAAATCGAAATGGTACAAACAGAAAAAAATAAATTCTGCAAGAATTTATACATACGAGTGCTACCCATACTGTAAGTCTAATACTTGCCAGTAAAAGGTAACAGGGATGTGCTGCATGATTGATTCATTTTGACAGAATAGATTAATGGTTATATAATACCATATTATAACATCAGTTCCTCACATTTGAGTCTTATGCCAAGTTTGTCCATGTTTTTTTTTTTTTTTTTTCAGAATTACAGTCTGTTTCAGTTTCCATATTTCTTGCATAATATATTTATCGACCCAGGTTATTCAGTTATAACAATAACAATGAATGCATTGCTAGGTTAAAGACCTGTCAATGTATGTGTATGTAATTATATAAATCTAAAAGACACAATTCCCTAGGAAGACTAAGATTTCTGATTGAAAATACTGCATCTCAGGAATACATT
This sequence comes from Acipenser oxyrinchus oxyrinchus, assembly GCA_030684275.1. Lineage (NCBI taxonomy): Eukaryota > Metazoa > Chordata > Actinopteri > Acipenseriformes > Acipenseridae > Acipenser > Acipenser oxyrinchus. The sequence goes on from CM060251.1 coordinate 67,451,702, forward strand.
TTAATTATTGAGTTTGATCTCATTCCTAAATCCAAATCCAAACGTATTAGCATGCAGAAAACCTCATGCTAGTCACAATTCCTGCAAACAAAACAAATGCAAAAAAAACAACAAAAAACGTTGGAAGTCATTTTTTTTCCCTTCAGGACTGTATTATTAAACAAGTTTAAAACTAGCACTGTCGCCTACTGGGAAGGTATGAGAGTTTCTAAACCGCTTGCTGCCTCTTGTGTTGCTTTGCCTTTGGCAATTACATTCAGTTTATGCACCTTTGTAACAATCTGCTGCCTGACCTAAATCTGCTGTGTTCCATGAATTGGCTGACAGCTGTAGCATACTAATATTGGTTGTCACATTGCAAAATACAGTAATTTATTAATGTTCTGTATATTTCAAGGTAGGGTTGAACGTTAATAGCATTTCCAGTTATCAGTTATTGGCCAACCAATAAATGAACATAGGAATAGCCCAGTCTCTGATGAGCCCCAGGAAACATGCAGCAACTTAAAGATTTCATATAGGATTCAAAGTTAGGAGTCAGAATTACAAGCATTATTTGGCATGGAAGTCCACAACTGCAGCTTGGATAGACAAAAAGCTGGTAATACAGGGCCACAATACATTTCAAAATCAGAAATGCAACTATTATATTTAATCAATAAACTTTATATATTTTTGTATAGGCTTTTAGGACAGCGAGCATTCGTGTAGCAGGTGATATCGCCATGTGTAAAAGAAAAGGGAGCGAGGGTCCTGATCACATGACTTTAATGAGGTCACAGCAGGTGATGTCAGCCATGCTGATATAGAAACTCAATATCGCAGGGGCAGTGCCTACATGGGATTTCCTTACGATGGGTGGTGACATATAGCAAAGGAAAGAGGTTCTCTGATTGGCTGAAAGCTCTTCAGCAGCCTATAATTACAATCTGGAAACAGTTACCCATCCTGAAAAATACAATTCACCTTGTAATCGTATTCATCTTTTAACAACCTCTTTAGAATTGGAAACTTTGAGGAAATTAATTTTACCCAGTGTTGTAGGAGTAATTTAAGGGCTCCTTGAGCTGTATCATACCCATACAGTCTCCCAGTATAAAGGAGATTACAAAGTCAATGTACTATTTCTTAACAAGTGCCTTGTGTGTCCCTGTTCTTGTTTTTAAAGGTCACAGTCTAGACGATGTAACCCTTCATCAAGGCGAATGGCAGTAGCCACAATAAGCAGTTAAAGGAATAACACTTCTAGGTGTTGACTAATTCACCCTCTATGCACAGCCATGTGTTTTTTCCTCATCTGTACAATAAAAAAGAACTAAACAAGTCTACATATTATAACAACATTTCCGATATAATAATAATGCTACTATTTATGGATTCCCAATTAAAACAACCGGCTTGCCATTGTGGTATTATCTGCTTATCTCTCAGTAGCATAGATAAAAGGGATAGGTCAACGCTCAAAACTTTAAAAATCTGTCTCTACTAACATATTTTAGCTCAGTCTATTTTAAAATTAGATTCTAGGGGTTACGCGTAAACTTTCTATTTATGAAATCTAGAATGACTATATATAAAAGAAAAAAATGCTTTCCCCTGAGGAAAATAGTACTATACATAAGAAAATAGTACTATAATAAGAAAATAGTACTATACATAAGAAAATAGTACTATAATAAGAAAATAGTACTATACATACGTACTTACAATGGAAAAGCATGCATGTAGAGAAGAAAAAAATACAATATATTTTAATAAATCAAATATTTATTGATTCATTTATTTTTGTTATGTTATTTTAGGGTTTCAAGCTTTCTTATTGTAATTGATCTGGACAAATCCTGCTTTCCTCCTCAAGATGATCACAGCTTTCCACATTAATCAGTCTGTGGAACTGGATTCCTTCCATCCACCCGTTTTCTTCGGAGGAGGATGAGAGATTGAATTTCCTCTGCCCAGTGCGGGCATTGAGATGTTACGTGTATAGGACAAGAGCTCTGCATCAGTCTGACCAGCTCTTTGTCTGTCATGGGATACAGATCCTAGGACAGCCCCTCTCAAAGCAGCTTCAGTCACATTGGATTGCGGACACAGTCTCAACTGCGTATGATGGTGCCGGCTTGACCCCATCTGGGAGGGTAGCTGCACATTCTACAGGAGAGTTAGCTACATCTTGGACCCTCTTCACAGGGACCTCAATGTCTGATATTGGTACTGCGGCTAGCTGGGCTACGCCGCATACTTTCTCCAGGTTCTACCGCCTTAATGTGGTAGATCCTGCCCTGCCTTCATTAGGCACAAGGGTCGTTGAGGGTGTAAGCTCACACCACTAACCCTTCAAAGAGAAGATAAATACCAACCACAAGGTTGCATCAGTCGCCCCCATGGGTTCGATGGAAAAAGAGAAATGGCTTCCTCAGGATGACGGTTTTAATCCCTCGGTGGGCGGGCCCGAGTGCGTCATCCCAGGAAGGGGCCTATCAGCAGCTCTGGTATAAAGAGCTCAGTAATACCTACCCAATGAGCAGGCATATCCCATAGTCATGTTGGTGGTTATCTTTTCTTTCAGGAAACCAGGGTTACAGTAGGTAACCTAATGTTTTGTGTATCGCAAACATTCGTTAAACGTGCCTTAAAAGTCCCTTATTAAGACATTTTGTCAGCGATAGTCTTGAGTATAGCGCCCACTGTCACTGATATCGCTAATATCCAACACATGGTGCCTTAGTGAATCCTGTGGATGGATGGATAAATAAATCAACACATAAATACAGAAATAAAAGTGTCATTAATGTTGTAGACAACGGCAAATCATTAAATTGTATAGTTGTAGTTCGCTTTTCATAATAACGTGCCAGCCTCGCTTAATGAACCAATTAAAAAAAAAGCGATATTAGTGACAGTACCACTAGTACAGACCTTACCCCACTTTTTGCATGCAGGTAATTGACCAGCAATTACGTAACGATACTTTTTGCACCTACATACGCACAAGTGTCAAAACTAAAATAAAATGCCGTTATGCACACTTACATAAACCATATAAAATGATCGAAATCCAATTGTACAGATAAAAAATTTAGAAGATAATGGAGCGCGCGCACAATAGAACTGTAAATATAAAAAGGGATTCGAGCACGCAGAACAAAACCGTAAGGGTAAACTAAAACCGCAAGCACATTCTTTTTTTTTTTTTTGAGAGGCTGTATTTTTTGCATTTTACAGTTACAAATTATGTTTCTGTGCTCTCAGATTTTTTTTTTACAGTAAACTTTTAGTGCCCTTTCCTTCTTTGCAAGTTTGTTTATAACTCCAGACAGGTGAATAAGTTAGAAATTCTTTTCTTCTTTAAATTCAGCATGTCCTCACTATTTTGAGCAGTGTGTTGGCCGACTGGTAGATGCACCCTGTGTTCTTTTATGCAAAAAAGCTCAGAGTAGTTTTGACTTTTGTTTAAAGGGAAGGTGGCCTTTTAGCCTGCCACAGTCTTTGGTTATGTTCTTTATTAGTTTATAAAATAAAGATAATTTTTTAACAGTTTTTCAAGAATACAATAACCACACAACATACAGATGGGGATGCCTGATTCAATGACTTGCTTCATCCCAGTAGAGATATATTGGTACGTGTATTGTTAATATTATGTATTCCCAAGTTACTCGGCATTTCTGCGCATACGTCACAATACGGGACTGTGCTCAGAAAATTGCATTTTGTCTGAAATGGCACCTCAAACTGTGGAAGACCCAGCAAAGACAAGCGACTTCGCACAGCCAGGACGTAAACCTGCGCTCCCTTCACTGTAGCTCAACCTGCACAACGCGATTGCGCTTTACCAATGAGTCCCGCGGGACGCCAACTACAATTTGTTTTTATTTTAAAATAAGTATTTTGTAATTAGTCAAATATTTTCATGCCCATACCTACTTGTCCGTATTTTGATTTTTTTTTCCACAATGTTAACAATAATTATGCACATGATTGAAATGTCTGTTGCACCAGGGTGATGCAGATATTGATCAGACAATTAATTAAATAAGTGAACTGAAGTTTTGTGTCTTAGTATGCATTCAAGACTGCTTTTTTCCCCCCAATGGTTCAAATCAAATTGAAATGTTGAATGTTACTTGCGAGGAGCACACAACTGGTTTCAAGTTGGACAGACCTTTCTTGAGCAGAAGAACTTTCGAGTTTGGAACAGTTCAAACTTGTGCTTACAGAGAAAAAGCAAAGACTAAATTGAAAAGACCAGTGGCTGGTGATTAGAGAAATTTAAACTGGATACTATATATAACAATACAGTATCTGTAGGCTACCCCCCTCCCCTCCCCTGAAGTTCTTTAATTTAAAGTTGACTGATTGGGTTTGTTATCCATGCTGTAGTTAGTAAAAGCAGTAAGGACTTTTTTAAAGTCAACTAAGTTCCTGCTGGTACTGACAGCTTAAAGACCTGGTGCAACTAAACATCCAGGCACTGTTTCGAAGACATGGTGCAACAAGAACCTGCTTTATATATATACAGTACTGTGCAAAAGTTTTAGGCAGGTGTGAAAAAATGCTGTAAAGTAAGAATGCTTTCAAAAATAGACATGTTAATAGATTATATTTATCAATTAACTAAATGCAAAGTGAGTGAACAGAAGAAAAATCTAAATCAAATCCATATTTGGTGTGACCACCCTTTGCCTTCAAAACAGCATCAAGCATCAATTCTTCTAGGTACACTTGCACACAGTTTTTGAAGGAACTTGGCAGGTAGGTTGGCCCAAACATCTTGGAGAACTAACCACAGTTCTTTTGTGGATTTAGGCAGCCTCAGTTGCTTCTCTCTCTTCATGTAATCCCAGACAGACTCAATGATGTTGAGATCAGGGCTCTGTGGGGGCCATGCCATCACTTCCAGGACTCCTTGTTCTTCTTTACGCTGAAGATAGTTCTTAATGACTTTCGCTGTATGTTTGGGGTCGTTGCCATGCTGCAGAATAAATTTGGGGCCAATCAGATGCCTCCCTGATGGTATTGCATGATGGATAAATATCTGCCTGTACTTCTCAGCATTGAGGAGACCATTAATTCTGACCAAATCCCCAACTCCATTTGCAGAAATTCAGCCCCAAACTTGCAAGGAACCTCCACCATGCTTCACTGTTGCCTGCAGACACTCTTTCGTGTACGCTCTCCAGCCCTTCGGCGAACAAACTGCCTTCTGCTACAGCCAAATATTTCAAATTTTGACTCATCAGTCCAGAGCACCTGCTGCCATTTTTCTGCACCCCAGTTCCTGTGTTTTCGTGCATAGTTGAGTCGCTGGCCTTGTTTCCACGTCGGAGGTATGGCTTTTTGGTCGCAAGTCTTCCATGAAGGCCACTTCTGACCAGACTTCTCCGGACAGTAGATGGGTGTACCAGGGTCCCACTGTTTTCTGCCAGTTCTGAGCTGCTGACACTGCTGGACATCTTCCGATTGCGAGGGAAGTAAGCATGATGTGTCTTTCATCTGCTGCAGTAAGTTTCCTTGGCCGACCACCGCGTCTCACGGTCCTCAACTTTGCCCGTTTCTTTGTGCTTCTTCAAAAGAGCTTGGACAGCACATCTGGAAACCCCTGTCTGCCTTGAAATTTCTGCCTGGGAGAGACCTTGCTGATGCAGTATAACTACCTTGTGTCTTGTTGCTGTGCTCAGTCTTGCCATGGTGTATGACTTTTGACAGTAAACTGTCTTCAGCAACCTCACCTTGTTAGCTGAGTTTGGCTGTTCCTCACCCAGTTTTATTCCTCCTACACAGCTGTTTCTGTTTCAGTTAATGATTGTGTTTCAACCTACATATTGAATTGATGATCATTAGCACCTGTTTGGTATAATTGTTTAATCATACACCTGACTATATGCCTACAAAATCCCTGATTTTGTGCAAGTGTACCTAGAAGAATTGATGCTGTTTTGAAGGCAAAGGGTGGTCACACCAAATATGGATTTGATTTAGATTTTTCTTTTGTTCACTCACTTTGCATTTAGTTAATTGATAAATATAATCTATTAACATGTCTATTTTTGAAAGCATTCTTACTTTACAGCATTTTTTCACACCTGCCTAAAACTTTTGCACAGTACTGTATATATATATATATATATATTCCTACACAAAGCAAGTTCTGTCTTTTCGTTCTGAATCCCTGCTTTCTCTGGTTCCTGGATAAATTTCCTTAATCAAGGTCATGAGACTTGTCAGAGTGTCTCTGTATTTATAGTTTTAATGTATTTGCTTAAATACTAAGTGTCTGTATTGTTAATGAAGACAATATGACCTACAGTACAAAAAGCTCATCAGATTTTTTTTTCAAAAATATTTATTGGATGTGTATCGGTAATTAAAATGTCTATATCTGTAACAGTTTAGTCCTTATTAAATTCCTATTTATATTTAAAAGCCTACATTATTAAACGGCTCCATATTTCAACTGCTCTTGCTTTTTGGACAGACTCTGAAAAATTAATGACCAGTCTGCATATTCCCTGAACCAGTTGCCCAGTCCTCAGTTTTTGTAAAAGTGATGCATACAGCATACAGAAGGCTTGTTTCTGCTGAGACCTACTCATACATTTTACATGCAGAGTTGACTGGTTTGGTTATTTTGGTCTAGGGAACACTATGCTTGTACTTCAGACACAGTTACGTGTCTTAAAATGTTTTTATGAAATTGTGCAATCCACTGTCTCTAACCATTCCAGGGCCATACAGTGTGTCCTTTGGGATAAAAGCAAAGATACATATTTTTTACAGGACATTCAAGAAAAACAGATAATATAATTGTAATTTACCAGTGTTTTACTAGGAAGCACTCTTTCACTCTGTTGACTGCATTTTATGAAAGGAAGGGGATACAATTTTCAATGTGGCTCACAAACAGGGATTCAAATTGCAAGATTTCTGCCGAAGAATTAGCAAACTATGATTTTCAGAAGCATTGACAGCATGCATGCTAGAATATAATGAAAAGCTGCGGTCATAAATAAATCAGGATTGCGAAGTTCAATGGAAGAAATTTATTTTACACAGAGCAGAATCTTTGAGTTTTTTAAACCAAACCAGGAAAGGTAAAACATAAATAAATAATATATATATAGATAATGTAGGTGATATAGTGCTTATGTCCAAAGACAGTGTTTTTAATCTGAATATTTGAGAACAACATGAATGTGTATATTAATTCCTTATATATATATATATATATATATATATATATATATATATATATATATATATATATATATATATATATATATATATATATATATATATTCTGCTGGTTATGTTTTTACTTTTTGCAGAGGATTTGTTTATAATGTACAATAGTCTACCACATGTGCTTATAAAGTGAATAAATTAATTTCTGGCATCCTTAACTTTGGAATTGCTGTGATATTTTAAATCTACTTTTAATGGGAGTGTAACAGAGCGAGGTGCCCTGTACATTGTTTTGTTTATTTATTTTTAGATCGGGGTCTCCTCCTCCGCCCCTGTGCAGTGTATTTTGTATTTATTTTATATTATGATTTAGTATTATATTTACATGACGACGAGCGCCGTATGTTTTATTGTTTTTTTTTTTACGGTGTAGCCGTTTGTTTATTTTGTTATTGTTTAGTAACGTGGATGGGCAGCCCCATCCACGTAGTAATTAATAAACTCGTGCAGATTGTGGCCGAGGGGTAATAGAATAATTAATTGCAAGCTAGTTAAACCCCTCGGCCACGATATAAAAAGGCTGCAGCTCTCTAGCTCAGGTTGGTGTTTAAGAGGAGGAATAGAGAGAGAGAGAGAGAGAGAGAGAGAGAGAGAGAGAGAGAGAGAGAGAGAGAGAGAAAAAAAAAAACGGCACAAGCGCCTTTTAACTGCAGTACTTGCCCTGGTGTCAGTATCCTTCCTGCTTCTGCCGTGACGTCACCGTTCAGTCACCCTGCCACAGGGAGACTAATTTAAAAAAGTTTGCTTTGACTTTAATACTAGTAAAAGTAATTAAGACATTATTACCGGAATGTGATTCTTCCCCACAGGAGTCCAATATATTCATGTTTGTTTCGTGCAAAATTATTTTTAAACATTCATTTCATCCAATCTGACTCAATGAACAGTAAAGCAGAGAGCTTAGCTGTCCCCTTCCTTTAATCTTTTGTGATAAACCATAAAAAGTCAGCTGTCTTCTAAATATCAAGAAAAGTCAAACATAAACCACATGGTCATTAAAAGAAAGTCACTTCGAGGCTTGAGTGTATAAATGAGACCTGAAAGCAACACCTTGTGTTGACAGTCATTCTTAAGTGTGAGCCTGAACCCCAGCAATGCCCTTATATGGTGTTGGAAGGGGGCTGAAAATGACAGCTGCAAGAATAGTCACTATTTTGACCTCATAGAGAGAACTCCAGTTCTTTTATACATAATAAATGTAAATGACCTGCACAATGTATTAGGTAGTGTGCTCATTGCACTTGTCACACAAGGCCCTTTCAAAATAGATAGTTAGCAAGTGCTCACAGTCATGGGTATACTTGTGCCTCCAAAATTGGAACCTCAGACCTTCCAATATCTATATTTAGGTAGTGAGAGTGTCAAAGGATTATGCCAGTTGCATTACATTAGTTGTGACATGGTTAAGAACGATGGCATGGTAGTAGTTCTGCTTCAAAGAGCTGTGTTGCTATTAATATTCACCCAAATTTCCTTATCAGCACAGGACATTTCACTTTCTGGTTGTCATTTTTTTCAGTTCACAAAGTTGGTTCCTGCAGTTTTTCAAGCCAACTCACTCATAAGAACATAAGAAAGTTTACAAAACAAGAGGAGGCCATTCAGCCCATCTTGCTAGTTTGGTTATTAGTAGCTTATTGATCCCAGAATCTCATCAAGCAGCTTCTTGAAGGATCCCAGGGTGTCAGCTTCAACAACATTACTGGGGAGCTGGTTCCAGACCCTCACAATTCTCTGTGTTAAAAAGTGCCTCCTATTTTCTGTTCTGAATGCCCCTTTATCTAATCTCCATTTGTGACCCCTATTTTTCCTCCTGAGATTGCCACCACTAACCTTCGACCAGATATTGTCTTGTGGTCTGGATCAGCACGCCTTGTTCACCTGATAGAGTTAACAATGCCATGCAAGGATGCTGTAGATAAGGCGTATGAGAGGAAGAAACTGCGGTATGCTCAACTAGCCACTGAAGCGGAAAGGCGAGGATGGAGAGTCTGGGTTTACCCAGTGGAAGTGGGTTGTCGAGGATTTGTGGCACACTCTACAACCCGGTTTCTCAGAGATGTCGGATTCAATGGCCAAGAGTTGCGTCGCACAGTGAAGAACTTATCTGAAGCAGCAGAGAGGAGCAGCAACTGGCTGTGGTTGAGACGGAAAGATTCTGGCTGGGGTCTCAAGCACAATAGAAAGAAAGAAACACTGATGTACAGGTAAGTAAGCTGGGCTGAGTTGAGTGGGGACGGAAGGGGTGATGCTGGGACGCCAGAATCACCGTCGAGCCCTCTTGAGGTGTCGTGGGCTAGTCGACGAAACACCGAGGATGGAAGGTGCCCACTTGAAGACCCCAGAGATGTACCCTACTTAGCTCAATCCAGACGGTTGTCATGCTGATGCGCTGGGGAGACCGCACTATGGTTGATCCCGGAGCCAGCATCGCAGCCGTGTGTGTGCTGATGCGCTAGGGAGGCAATAAGCTGATCCCTGGAGCCAGCATTACACTTCAGCCATCAACACCAGACAGAAGGATATCTACATCATCATATGGAAGGAAGCGCAAATGGATGGAGACACATATGGATTACATTAGTTTACTGTGAAGCTACATCTTAGTTGGTGCTTATCTTGGCGAGAGTCAAGTTCAAATCAGCATGAAGTTTTAACATCTACTCTCATGTAATGGAAATCAAAATCAGGTCAAAAAATTCCCCTGGGTCGACATTGTCTATACCTTTTAGGATTTTGAATGCTTGAATCAGATAACCGCATAGTCTTCTTTGTTCAAGACTGAATAGATTAAATTATTTTAGCCTGTCTGCATACGACATGCTTTTAAACCCGGGATAATTCTGGTTGCTCTTCTTTGCGCTCTTTCTAGAGCAGCAATATCCTTTTTGTTGGCCTTTTTTATAGCTTCCCCACATTGTCTAGAATGAAGACATTTCTGAGTCAACATAAATGCCTAGATCTTTTTCATAGATTCCTTCTTCAATTTCAGTATCTCCCATATGATATTTATAATGCACATTTTTATTGCCTTCGTGCAGTACTTACTACACTTTTCTCTATTAAATGTCATTTGCCATGTGTCTGCCCAGTTCGGAAGCTGTCTAGATCATTTTGAATGACCTTTGCTGCTGCAACAGTGTTTGCCACTCCTCCTATTTTTGTATCATCTGCAAATTTAACAAGTTTGCTTACTATACCAGAATCTAAATCATTAATATTGATTAGGAATAGCAGAGGACCTAATACTGATCCCTGTGGTACACCACTGGTTACCTCGCTCCATTTTGTGGTTTCTCCTCTAATGAGTACTTTCTGTTTTCTATATGTTAACCACTCTCTAATCCATTTCCTTGAATCCCTACTGTGTTCAGTTTGAGAATTAATCTTTTATGCGGGACTTTGTCAAAAGCTTTCTGGAAATCTTAATAAACCATGTAGTATGCTTTGCAATTATCCATTGTCGATGTTGCATCCTCAAAAAAATCAATCAGGTTAGTTAGACATGATCGCCCTACAGTATGACGAAAGGTTTATTTTTACAAAACATTGGTGCACAAATAGAGCATGTCCGTTATCTAGTGTGAAGCAGTTAGGATTTATATATATCACTGTTTTACATCAATTGGATGGACAGATTTGTTTTGTTGTTCTAATACTCTAGAGCTAGTACAGTTCCAGTTTGCACTTTTGCTACAGGGATTGTACTGTATATTCACCTGTGCCTTGGCACCATTCCTATTGCAAGGGTGTTCAAAGAATTTAAGTGTTTTCAACACAAATGCTGTGTCATCATATCATAATCCAAACCAAACTTCATGATGAAAATTCTGCGGTCAGTGTGTAAATCAATCATACCTGTCCCTGTATTTGTGTTTTATCGATTCAACAGGTATAAAAATAATATATACCAAAAAATAAAGACTAGAGAAGGCCTTTTACTTCAAACAAACCACTAATCTGAACAGGGTGTATTGAATAATGAGAGTTTACTTATTTGGATTACATGTGTGTGTAAAACAGCTTTGCAGATATGCATGTAAGTTTACCAAGTACATCTTACATTAATATTTGCTAAAAGAAACTTCCACTCTGAATACATAATTTTGGCCAAGCTGAATGTTTTAGTTGACTCACTCAGCATTTCATTTTTGGTTTAGTTTAAATCCTGTTCTGTTAAGCCTCAGTCAGTTCACGATGTCAATCACTTCAAAACTGCTTCTGGATAAAATGAAAAAATGTAAGTGGAGCAAAACATTTTTTTTTTTTTAATGTATGTGTAAAATAATAATGGACTCTTTAGCTATTACAGTCCCACGTGTTCTATAGTTACTTTACAGTTGATCCTATCACTTATTGTATTAAAGTATGAGGAGAGAGTCAAAAAGATGGTGAAAGTCAACTGATTTTTTAAAATGCTGTTTTTTGCCAAGGAGGATATTTCAAAACTGTGACTTGTGGAATCATGATTGATTGATTTCCACTACACGAGAGTAGTAATATGTCAGAAATTGTGTTGGCTGGATATTTTTTTTATACATCCGGGTTGCATTCATTTCCTTTGGTTTGTGGAAGTTATGGGGGGTGGGGGGTGGGTGGTGAATGTTGTCGGAAGTAAAATACATTTTTTCGTCTAAAAGCAGGATTGGTGTCATTAAGATATGATAATGGGCATTTTATTTAAAACTTCAACCTCCTAAACATTGGAGATTTCTGACATATCTCATAAAATGTGTTCATTATTTTGTTTGGGTTGGATTGCAAATGTCAGGCTTGTCTGTCTGGGAACATTCAGCTCCAACCAGTTCATCTGCCAGCAGTGTGAGCTATAGCAGCTGAAGTATAATGAAATACATTTTGTAACCATCTGACATTTAGATGTCAAACTGGGGTACAAGCCACCCATGCACTGTCTGCTAAATGGTTGATTATCAACTGCTTGTTAATTAATAGTTAATCAACTGTACCATATGCTTTAAATAACACAACACCTTGTAAACTAGACCTTAATTGTGTTGCATATATCTTTCTAATTGCCTTTCTTTCTGTCAGTCTCTATGTATGTATGTGACTGTCTCTCAGTCTGTACTTCTTTAAAGGTGTACACTATGACTGCTCCATAATTACACTTTTCATCTCAGCCTCTGTCTCATCCTTTAAATTTACTTTCATCTTACCAGTATTAATGAATGTATCATTTTACTACACTGCTTTTACTTTAACTGTGGATGGAATGCAGACGCGTTGGATGAAAAGCACATTAAATAAGTCCTGGTACGGTGAGTACTGGCAGAATTTCACCCATGGCCACATCTGTGATTGTTGGCAAGGACATATTTAACCCCATCCCTGCCAACCTTACGCTTATTTACATAAGCAGGGCTTTTGCCTTTCCGCTGCCCGGTATTATCAAGAATGCTGTTGGAAGTTTGCAGATTCTGGGCTGTTTCAGTGCTCCTGGAAACATCATCTGCTAGGGAAGAGATTGTACTTAAAGATGTGTGGGGATGTGGTTTCAGAGACAACTAGCACTAATGTTGGACTTTCTAATATTATTATACTGTAGGTAAAACCAGCTGTTAATGTTCTTTTAAAATATATACTGTATATATATATATATATATATATATATATATATATATATATATATATATATATATATATATATATATATATATAAATGTTCATCAACCAGGAACCATTGAGATGAAAGCCTCATTTACAAGTCCTGGCAAAAACATCAACAGCAGAGATATTCTCGTTGATCAACTGCAACCCACTTTCTTTGCGCTCCCTTTCATCGAAATGATCTACTGCCTTATGACAGACTGATTTGTCATATGCGGTTGGTTCTATGCAGAGTGGCATGCTGTATTGCTTTGCAACTCGTACAGCTTCTTCTTGCATCTGAATGTAATGTACATGCCATCTTGCTGCTGTAATATTTATTTATTTATTTTTCAATCACCTATGTTTATATATGTACAGCTATGGCCAAACATTTTTCAGTGAGTGTTAAAATGCTCGAGGTGAAATACAACTAATATTCGTGCAGTTGTGAAGTGTTGTCCCGGTGTAGTGCTGGCCTTAAGCGTCAGCTCCGGATCGTGTTAGCTGTCTAATAAGAACAAACAATTAGATTTTTAGACACGACAAACAAACAAAACACTCACGGTTAAATCACAGTTCTCTGTTCTTGGTTCAGCTTAACCATAACAAATGGAACAAATTACCTTTGCACGTCCCCTTTTGTACCGTCAGTCACGCCCCCTTGGTTAGTGAGTGCAACCGTTTCTCCTCCAATCCACTGTTGCCACATCTCTTCCCTTCTGGGGCGATGACTTGGTGTACCGTAGCTCCTCCCCCTTTCTAGATGGCCGACTTCCACCTAACCCTTAGAATGAATTGTACGACCATCCAGTCCGGGGCACTCTGTTCACTTCACACAGTGCCCTCACAGGTCAGGAGGGAGATTTATAACCAAGATTCATTCTTTCTTTGTCACACATATTTTTTAAGAATGCAGTTTAAGAAATGTATTTCTACAGTGCTTAAAAAACGTAGAACTCGGTTTAAAGTAGTAAAGAGAAAGGCTTGTTAAAAGCCAAATTATTATTTACTTGTTAACCATGCTGACATTGTTTATTCCTTATAAAACTTAATGTAAAAGAAAAAAAAAACTTGGTCTTTGCGATGGCTGCATTTGGATCTGTAACTGGACTGGGCATGTGTCTACGCTACAACCTAACTCACTTCCAATTTCTTATTCTGACTGTGACTGGCTGCAAAGACAACAGGGCTAACCAGTGATTGGATAATGTTTTGTTGGGTGGGTTTTTATTGTGCACAGTTTCCTAGTAACTAAAGACATTGTATTCTGAGGGATGTAGGCTAGTTGTTGGTGGAAGTTTTAGGGGAAGCGGGACTAGAAATAAATTTCTTGTGTAATAGAAAATAAAAAAGGACTCATCATTAATCTGTCCGAGTCACGAGCCCGAATGTCACACAAGGTCGATTCTGAGTTGAGTTTTCTGCAGCCGTAACGAGTCCGAGTCACAAAAAATGCAACTTGAGTCCGACTTGAGGAATAGATTCTCATTTTTAATTCAAGACACTGAGAGACTAAGCCTGTTCTTTTTGAATATCAACCTACTGACCTTATTAAGTGCCAGTAAATAATTTAAGAGAAGTGAGAGGTAGCTGATTTTAGTGATGTATATATTATAATGTAAAAGCCGCCCATGATTTGATGTGAGGCACGCAGCATGCTGAATGTGCTGGTTTCCTTGTTCCAGGGTCCACTCATGTCTTCAAGACACTCTTTTTTTAACCAGGGTTTTTAAAATAAATCATTTAAACCCCAACCACATTAATTTAGACATTTTAGAAGTTGTGCTCACAGTATTGCTTTAAGGCCCTTGGGTAGGGGTGTGCAGACAGCTGGATTATACAAGCAGTTCCCTTTTAATGTTTTTTTTGCTGGCAGATATTAAAGGAAACCAAACAAACATTTTAATACACGTGTTCATTTCACAAGATTTCTACTGTACTGAGGCCATGAACTGACAAGCAGCACCGACACAGACACATCACTTTTCCTTAGACCTTAAGAGCTACCGCTGCGCATACTAAGAGATGTCTTTTTTGCAGTGTTTAATCAGAGGTTACTTCTTGCCCAAGACTAAAACCTCACAAGTCACTGCAGACATTATGCATTTCTAAGGAACCGAGCAAAGAGGAATCAAAATGATTTTATATCAGGGATAAAAAGAAAAGTGATACAAGTAATCACAGATGAAATATAAAAGGTTTGTTATTTTGATCACGACAGACTGTGCATTAAATCACACTGCCAGATTGTTATCGATTGGTAATTTTGTAAACAAAGGCAACCGAGGGAACGGTTTGTTTTTTGTTGAGTAATTTAACGTTTTATTCCGTTTAATTAATACTGAACAACTTAAAACATCTTTTAAGGCTTTATTAGTTTTTTGGTAGTGAAAATATTGCCTGTGCTTATAGGAGGTGAAAAATGAATTGTAAAGCCTTTAATATCACACTTTTAACATAAGGGACCTTTACATAAATGTTCTCATGCTTCTAGGACACTGTGACAAAGGACGGTAGCAAAGTCATTCTCGATTATGCAATGAAATTCAATACAATTGTTAAATGCCTTTCACATGAAGCTTTGCATGCTTTACACACCAATGCTAAGCCCTGGTTGAAGGAAAACATGAGGTCATGAATGTCCTTGGAAATATAATTACACAGTTGTAGGGCTGATGACATGGTTTTCTAAAGCTATTACAATTATTTTTTGTTTATTCATTTAGCAAACCAAAACAAGCTACACAGTGGAAAGTGGTCTTTCTCTCAACAAAAAATGTTGCCGATACATTGTGAGAATCTGCAACAACATTGGTAGGTGCAATCTGTATGAGTTGGAATAAGGGCTTATTCACACTGAATTCTAAACTTGTAATGCTTAACTTTATTTGTAGTTAAATGTAATGTCTTTTAATACACTTGATTCATTAAAACATTCAAAGTGGTAAGATGTCATGAATATTGTATTATCAGAAACAAAGGCTTGATTGGTTACCATCTTTGTGCTGTGTAAAATAAATACTTTGTTGTTTAATTCTTGAGGCTCGGTGTCTCACAGGTAAACACTTTCTGATCTGGTTGCCAAGCTGCAGTCCTGTTGCTATAGTAACCGTCAACCCTCTCAATTCCCCTAAGCCTCGGGACCACTAAAGTTTGTCCAAAAAAAAAAAAAAAAGATTACAACTAATACCTCTTTTCCACTGTTCTTTTTTTTTTTTAAGCACACAAACAAAAAACAACTAGAAAAAAACAATCCTTAAACAGGATATTTTTGGTAAATCATATTTTTAAAACCTTCTTTTTTCCCCTTCAACACAACTAATTCAACTTTAGTAAGTCGATATAATCAGTTAAATTTGTGGATTATAAAGACATTCCTAAAGATAGCAATACAAGAAGAGCTGTACTGTTGGTCTATTAATTTTTGAACACCATTTGTTTGCTCATCTTTTGGCAAACTGAGCTAATTAATAACAATTAATAACAACTGTCTTTCA
This sequence comes from Acipenser oxyrinchus oxyrinchus, assembly GCA_030684275.1. Lineage (NCBI taxonomy): Eukaryota > Metazoa > Chordata > Actinopteri > Acipenseriformes > Acipenseridae > Acipenser > Acipenser oxyrinchus. Next base: position 67,468,054 of record CM060251.1, read on the forward strand.
TTGCATGTGACGGCTGTAGCATGGCTTGGCTCTGCAGTGGAAAAAACAACCCAGGCTCCCGCAGCGTGAGGGCTCAGTACGGCCCTGGCATGCTTGGTTGTACAGTGGAAAAGAGGCATTAGAGACCATCTTCAAAATATACACATACACAAACAGGAATGAGAGCCTTCGGAGGTGGGGATGCAGTGTCAGAAAATAGTGACATTAAATTCAACATAAAAAAAAATATATACAGTACTGTGCAAAAGTTTTAGGCAGGTGTGAAAAAATGCTGTAAAGTAAGAATGCTTTCAAAAATAGACATGTTAATAGATTATATATATCAATTAACTAAATGCAAAGTGAGTGAACAGAAGAAAAATCTAAATCAAATCCATATTTGGTGTGACCACCTGTTGCCTTCAAAACAGCATCAAGCATCAATTCTTCTAGGTACACTTGCACACAGTTTTTGAAGGAACTCGGCAGGTAGGTTGGCCCAAACATCTTGGAGAACTAACCACAGTTCTTCTGTGGATTTAGGCAGCCTCAGTTGCTTCTCTCTCTTCATGTAATCCCAGACAGACTCGATGATGTTGAGATCAGGGCTCTGTGGGGCCATACCATCACTTCCAGGACTCCTTGTTCTTCTTTACGCTGAAGATAGTTCTTAATGACTTTCGCTGTATGTTTGGGGTCGTTGTCATGCTGCAGAATAAATTTGGGGCCAATCAGATGCCTCCCTGATGGTATTGCATGATGGATAAGTATCTGCCTGTACTTCTCATCATTGAGGAGACCATTAATTCTGACCAAATCCCCAACTCCATTTGCAGAATTGCAGCCCCATACTTGCAAGGAACCTCCACCATGCTTCACTGTTGCCTGCAGACACTCATTCGTGTATGCTCTCCAGCCCTTCGGCGAACAAACTGCCTTCTGCTACAGCCAAATATTTCAAATTTTGACTCATCAGTCCAGAGCACCTGCTGCCATTTTTCTGCACCCCAGTTCCTGTGTTTTGTGCATAGTTGAGTCCCTTGGCCTTGTTTCCACGTCGGAGGTATGGCTTTTTGGCCGCAAGTCTTCCATGAAGGCCACTTCTGACCAGACTTCTCCGGACAGTAGATGGGTGTACCAGGGTCCCACTGTTTTCTGCCAGTTCTGAGCTGATGGCACTGCTGGACATCTTCCGATTGCGAAGGGAAGTAAGCATGATGTGTCTTTCATCTGCTGCAGTAAGTTTCCTTGGCCGACCACTGCGTCTACGGTCCTCAACGTTGCCTGTTTCTTTGTGCTTCTTCAAAAGAGCTTGGACAGCACATCTGGAAACCCCTGTCTGCCTTGAAATTTCTGCCTGGGAGAGACCTTGCTGATGCAGTATAACTACCTTGTGTCTTGTTGCTGTGCTCAGTCTTGCCATGGTGTATGATTTTTGACCGTAAACTGTCTTCAGCAACCTCACCTTGTTAGCTGAGGTTGGCTGTTCCTCACCCAGTTTTATTCCTCCTACACAGCTGTTTCTGTTTCAGTTAATTATTGTGTTTCAACCTACATATTGAATTGATGATCACTAGCACCTGTTTGGTATAATTGTTTAATCATACACCTGACTATATGCCTACAAAATCCCTGACTTTGTGCAAGTGTACCTAGAAGAATTGATGCTGTTTTGAAGGCAAAGGATGGTCACACCAAATATGGATTTGATTTAGATTTTTCTTCTGTTCACTCACTTTGCATTTAGTTAATTGATCAATATAATCTATTAACATGTCTATTTTTGAAAGCATTCTTACTTTACAGCATTTTTTCACACCTGCCTAAAACTTTTGCACAGTACTGTATATGAACATAATTTAAATCTTTTATTCAACATCATGTAATTGTAGCAAGTATTTATATAAAAGTGCAATAATGTAGCCTGACTACGCCAGAGTGGAAACCCACTCAATAAGTACAGGGGCAATTACCCACCCACACAGGTTCTTTTGTTCAGCACTGGAATGGATGTGTGACAACACAAGATAGGGAGAAACAGGACAACTGAAATGGCTAAGTTTAAATGATTTATTTCCAGGCAGTTTACAATAAATACACAAAGCAACTAACATACAATTATTCATTTAAATGATGTAGTATAAACATGGAAGTGTTGTATATTAAAAGAAAAAAAAAATAAAACAATGTTAAAACCAAAAAGAAAATATACAAAGCACGATCATAAAAACTGCATAGTAAAAAGGCTGGAGCTTTGTATATTAAAATAACACAAGAGTACACAGACGAAAAGGTTAATTATAATCACTTTTTTTCGTATGGTTAAAACTGATGCAATCTTTCTACCATATAGAGATTTAACAGCGTGGCGAAGTTTATAAACAAAATCTAATGTCTAATACAAGCGGCTTCCACAAGACAGGAGATTTAAGCATGGACCGGAACGTCAGCGCAGCCTGGAAATCCTGGTAGTTTTATTACCTTCAAATAAACAGAACAACAGCAGTTTCTGTATATCGCTCTTACAATTAAAACCAGCCCAACCCAACACAACCCAACCCAACACAACACAACACAACACAACACAACACAACACAACACAACCCAACCCAACCCAACACAACACAACACAACACAACCCAACACAACACAACACAACACAACACAACACAACACAACACAACACAACCCAACCCAACCCAACCCAACACAACCCAACACAACCCAACCCTTAAACTAAACAGATCATCGGGATCAGCCGCTGCTGCTGTGCTGACGAGACTGATTTTTAAAGCCGCCCCAGATTGATCAACAGGTGAATGACTTAATTAGCAGGTAAGCTGGTTAAAGAGAGGGGTGATTAGCAGTGACAAAAGGTGCAACTACTCGAAATGCTACACGTGAATATTACAAAATCAAAACAACAAACCAGTGCACAAAGCAAACGTGAATAAAATAATAATAAAGAAAACAAACAACTGCTACTAAAGTACAGCCTTAAATCATCAAAGAAACTACAAAATTATATCATAAAAGTCTACCGGAAGCCATAATAGTAGTACAGTATTTCATGTTAGATTTCTAAATGACAAATTGAAAAATTTGACAGTTTTTCGTAAAGTATATGAAAAACTACAAATCAGTATGTAATTTAATATGTTAGCGTAATATTATTGAGACAGGTTTCATTTGACTTTATGAAGCAAAATGAGTTCCTTCGATAGAGTGATGCAAAACTTTTTGCCATAGCTGCAGATGCAGAGATGTGTTCATAGGGACTGTGGGTTAACACTAGAACTACCAAGGCAGTCAATTTGACCATTTGCGGTTTTTAAATGTAATTTACTCCGCCTTATCTGGCAGATAAGGGGCTGTGCATTTATGACTTTTCCTAATTATCTTGATATTAATTTATTATGAGACAAAAATAAGGGAGATATCATACCCTCATACCAAGAACTACCAAGCTGGTCAAATTGACTACTACATAGAAAATGTATTTTGCTTATACAGTACAGTATTCTATTTTATTATTTGTATTTATCAGTCAGGACTGTGCTGGTGATGTATTTTGTAGTGTCTACTGTCTGTCATTTGAGCAGGTATTTCCTGTGGTCTATTTTTAGATTCACTCAGGTTACTATGTACTGTTTTTCAAAAGTTACCCAAAGGAATTCAGTCTTCCACAATTACACTGGAGAAAGTGAAGATGAGTCGCCAAACACATAGGACTGCTAAGCAATGCTTAGAGTTACCACAGAATTTATCTGAAAGTTAATCTGGAGACAATAAAGTTGTTGCCTCTGACAGTGATGATACTGACTCTGGTTCATCAGTGGGTTTGCGTCGGAGAAAATTCCAGCAGCAGTGAAAGTGAGGACAGTGCAAGTGAAGTGCCAGGACCAAGTGCGCAAAGAGATCACCCCAGCACTCCATTGGAAACACCTGAAAGAATGTATGAATAAAGAATGTATGAATCTTTTAATCACAAAAAGACATTGAAAGATGTATGTCATTAACACATTTACACGTAAACACACACAGGCATACCAATTCAATTGTGATTATCAGCAGAATTATATAAAGGCTACACACCAACCTTCATTCGTAACAATGGCTGAAATCAAGGCAATTGTTATACTTTTGGAAAGAAGAAGACAGCGATGCCACCAGCGCCGGCATCCCACTCCCTACACCTTTAGAACCAATCAGGACCTAACACAACTTCCTGATCACTTCCTGGTTGATCGTTTTCGGTTCGACCTTAACACTATAGAATACTTGTGTGATGTGCTTCGACCTCATCTAATGTCTCGGTATGCACGCAACCACCCCCTATCTGTGGAGACAAAGTTCTGTGCTGCTTTGGCATTCCGGCTCCTTTCAAACCACAATAGGGTGCCAGAGCACCATCAGCAACGTCATAACATCTGTGACAGATGCGCTGGTGGCTGCTTCTGACCGATTTATTAAGTATAACAACAATTCTATAGTGTAGCAGGGTTCTCCAGTATAATAGGGGCACTTGATTGCACTCATATAGCAATCAAGTCCCCTGGGGAACATGCATATGCGTATCTGAACCGAAAGCGTTTCCACTTCCTCAACGTGTAAATGACAACATCAGATTGCAAAATTACCAGCGTCGTGTCATGTTTCCCGGGATCATGCCATGACTCCTACATTCTGCGGCAAAATCCCCTCAAAGCATCTGGCAGAGAGGGACGCCTCGGCACAGGTCACCTCATTGGTAAGTGCATGTGTGTTTAATACTTTATACATCATGTTATATCAGTTCTGTACTGTTATGTAATACATGCGGTAAGCTGATTATATATATGTTCTCCATTCCTCCTTCAGGTGACAGTGGCTGTCTTCTCCACCCGTCTTTAACACCTGTTAAAAATCCACAGACTGAGGCTGAGTGGTGCTACAATGAGGCCCTGTGCCGAAGCCGCAGTGTTGTGGAGAGTACATTCGGGCTCCTTAAAATGCGTTTCCGTTGCCTGGATAGATCAGGTGGAGCCCTACAGTACAAGCCCTCAAAGTGTGCTTGCATCATCATTGCATGTTGAGCTCTTCACAACATTGCATTATCCCATGATGTAATGCTGCCACAAGAGGCCAACATTCCCCAGCAACCAGAACAGCCAGTTGCTGGGGAATGGGTCTGAGGGTGAGGAGGATGTGGGAGCCTATTTTTAGGGCCAAAGAAACCGCCAGCAAGTCATCCAGCAACATTTTATGTAGGTAGGTATACAAATCTATGTTATGCACAAACTGTGCCAGAATAATTATTAAATGCTACTGTATATTCCCACATTCCAACATGTCCTGAGCCTTACATTGCACTTTGAAATAGGCTATCAAAAAAATTAGGTGTGTTTAAATATGATAATGCATTAAAAAAAAAGATATACAGTACATATATATATACAAATGTAAACCAAAAGAACGTTTATTAAACTGCGATATTATTTTCAGCTGGAGAAATTTTTAGGTTCAGCAGAGGTCTTCCAGATGTTTAGGGGCCACCTCCTCTTCATCTCCATCTCCATCTCCGGCCCCTGCCCCTGCCCCTTCCCCTTCTGGAGGGCATGGCTTCAGGTGGAGGTAGAAGCTCCTGGGCAGAGGTTTGGGGCAGTGGAGCAGTGTGTTCCTGGCAGTCCTGGACAAATCTGACAGGAGCAGGTGAAGGGACAGGTGCATCCTGGGGGGCGTGTGGTGATAAGTGGCATACTGGGGATGGGGAGGGCCTATAAGCTGGGGTTGTTGGGATGGGAACTGGCAGGTGCTGGTATGGGGTTGCTGAAATGTGACAAAGGGGTCTGGGGGGTGGTTAGGGATGGTGTGCATGGGGTGCAGTGAACAGGGGATGGTGTGTGTTGGGAGGCAACTGAAATATTGCTAGTCATCATTGGAGCTGGGACGTGCGTAGGTTCAGGTGTTGAGATGACATGATCCACATACCATATGCACGTCCGCAGCTAACGATCACAGTATTCCAATTGCCTCCCTGTGCATTGTAAGTGTTTGCTCCTGTCTGTCCAGGATGGGGGTCAGGTCGTCTTCTAGAGGTGGACCCCTGCATCTGGAAGTGGAGGCGGCCTTGGATGGCACTGTGGGCTCTTGTTGGTGTTTGTGGCTGTCCTGGTTGCTGATGGTGTCTGAGTCCAGAGTGTCATGCTCCTCGGTCTGTGGCAAGGTGCCTGAACTTTCCTCCAGAGGTGACTCTGGCCCTATGTGACAGACAAGACAGTTTAATGTTAATGTTCTGTGCGTGCAACTACATTTGTGTTGAAAATATATATTTTTTCAAACATGTTAGTTTCATTTCTCCATTAAAAGACAGGTAAAAGGGCAGGCTATTATTATTATTATTATTATTATTATTATTTATTAGTGTTGTAATTCACAGCTTTGATGTGTACGGGAATGCATGCACGTTTCACCCAGCATGCTCGTGAATAGTTACTCCCAAGAACATAGGTTGTATGTATGTGTGTCTGTGTGTGCGTGTGTGTGTGTAGACTGAAATCAAATCCTCAAGTTGTGATGAATACATTTGCTTATCACCCTTTATACTTACCATAAGCCAACATCAGGAGCATCAACACCCCCCACACATTCGTGGCCCATCAGGGACAGCAAACGTCCAGGGGGGTGAGTTCCGCTGTGGTGTTAACTACCCCACAAGTCTGTGCGGTGAACGTCCGCTGGGCAGCCACTTTGGTTCTTAAGCTCTGTTTGCTGTAAGTCTATTTTTTGCCTACGTCCTCGCCATCTCTTACACCACTCGAGGATGCCGAGACCCCTGTTGCTATGTCTTGCCATATACGGGCCTTGGCAGCTCGAGCGAGAGAAAGGCTCAGCACACCGAAGAGCTCGTCCCATCTCTCCACTACCTCTGCCATGATGATGTCTTCATCTTCTCTGCTGAACCGGACCTGGGTTTTCTTTTGCACTTGGGAAAGAAGAGGTGTATTCTACATTAGCATCAGCTGAATAAGATACAATAGCAGCACTTTGCATATAGGGTGTGTACCACCCTATATGCTATATGTTTGTATAATTAAATAGTTTCAGTGATTTTCTGGATATGCAGCCATTTACAGTTAAAACACAGTTGCTTCCAGGGTTTGGGTCAATTCCAGTTTTATTTTTTTATTCAAACTCCTACTTATAAGTAAACTAACCCTGTGCTGCATTGGAATTGTAACTGTGTGAAATAGGCTGTATTAAAATTGGATTTGCTTATAAAACCGAATTGGAAATGGAAAATAGGAATGGACCCCAAACCTGGTTGCTTGTATTGTTACAGCCTGGTGTACTACATATTCATTCTCAAGTGTTGTATGTAAGGTGCCTTGTTGGATAAATGCTTTAGCCACACTACTGCGGCTACTAATAACATCAACAACATATGAACAAAGGTCATATTGTAGGTTATGCTAGCTTTACAATATCGCCACTTGATTCTGATTGCAGAAAAATATGTATTCATGTGTTGGTTTTGTTCTCATATATATGTGTGCGCCAGGGTTTTTGCCCGTGTGTTAATTATTTCACAATTGGACTCTTACCTTTGTTTGCTTTCGGTAGCATTCTTCCTGTTTCCGCCTCTTTTGGAAGGTCTGGAACCTAAGCTGTGAAGGTCTGAAACCTAAGCTGTTTTGTGCCTTCCTACTTTTGCTTCCCAAACAAGCGATATCCGTCTCTGCCCCTTTCGCGGATTGGAAATGGCTAATTTGGTTTTGGGATAAAGAAAATGTAATATGGAAACTAGCGATATTATCGCATAAACACTCTTTTGCAAGAGCGATCGGAGTTTGATTTGGTCCGGCCCTTAGGCTTCTTTGATAAGGCTTGGTTTTTGCAATTGTGTTTTATATAACATGTCTGTATATAAACCCATTTCTGTTCAAATGTTCATTTATTTATAATGTTTCGGTTGTGCAAATGTTTTATATGACGTGCCTGAATAAAACTACAACTTATATCCGATAGTTTGTACTTCATTATAATATTTATGTTGTTTTTAATATGGCGGTCAAATTAATGGTAGTTCTAGGCCGTGGTTGAGCCAGAACGCGCCGGAACGTTCCGGTACTTTTTTCTATAGGCAGAAACTTGAGTGAAGAATCAACTAAAAACATTTTCTGATGTTTTTTTTAAAATGAAAATGCTTATATAGCGCCAGATCGCTCTAATTTCTGTGCCTGGGCATCAATGAAGCAATCTATTTTTGTGTCGGGAAATCAAATAAGTATTTCCATTGAATAAGTGCTAGGAACAAATAAATCAGTGTCCAATTTCCTACATACCAGTACTGGTACATTCAGAATCCGAGTCTCTGATAACCAGCGCCTATTTTCAATGTTTGTAGTCAAATCTCCCACACAATTGTCTGATTCAGTCGTCTTTGTTATGCACTGAAGAGAACATTAATACTTCTATTACAAACTACAATACTACTTTAAGAAGGGTAACACTTTTTTTTTTGTTAAAATGCCACTGACGACAGCTGACAGCAAAAGTGCACCCTACGATTGTGGCTAATATTCAGAATGTAGTGTACAATTAAATTGTTCAAAATCGATACAGTTCTTAAATTGGTGACGAATAAAAATACTGAGCTTTAGTATGATTCGTAATTTTATTGGATGCAGAGCTCCAGAAAAAAAGACGAGGGGAGGACGTGTTGTACTATACAGGGCATCGTGGTGATTGAAGTTCTGCACTGCACTTGACATAATAGAAGAGAAAAAAAAACAAAAAAAAACATGCATGATAAAAATAGCCCAAAAAATAACCAAACCATTAAAGACATTAACGCAGCTGGATGCTTTCAAAACCTATGAAAATGAATGTACCCTGAAGTTCAATGTACAAATAAAACGTGAGTTCCTATCATTTGTTTTAGAAAAATATATATTTTTAATTGGTGTTCCGATAAGATTTAGGACTACACCACTGGTTCTAGGTATGCTGTTAGTTCTAGTTATAGGTCTACCACTGTTTAGATCATTACATGGTTTTCTTTTGGGGACCGTTCTACTGCTGTAATACACATTCATCCATACAGATTAAATATCATGACATCCAAAGGGGGAGATCCAAATAAAACACTGTGGAAACTGTAAAAGAAACATATTTAAAACTGCATATTCTTTTTTGGAGGCCTCGCTTAGCATACAGGAAAAGCTTTTGTTTCTGTTAGCTGATCGATAACACAGCAGGTCATGTGACAGTGACTTTGAATTCATGTTGCACTGATATACCGTTAGCTGTGTACTGTGTACAGTACATTCACACCAAACAGGAGATGCCTTTTCATGGAATAAAATGTAAGAATACAATCAAATAAACAACTTGACTAGCATACTAAGTGTCCTTTAACAATTGGGTAGACGAAATAAAGCAAGACCGGGGAGATGAATACTGCTCAGTGTTGTTTTGTCGAGTGGGATTATTTGGACCTGAAGGCTGTTATAGTTTGGATAAATTGCAGTCCTAATTACATACATTCTGCCCTAAGCAAGTCTTTCAAAACTGGTAAAATAATAATGCTTGTATATTATATAATAAAATGAAAACTTTACATACTGTATGCAGACATCAAGAGAATGTTGAGTTTGGCTCCAGCAAATCCAACTATCCACCTTTCTTGTACCTTACAAAATTAAAATAGTTTGTGTAAAGCAACATGCCTTACATTATGCCTTGAGGATATTCCAAAATGTTTCACTGATTGTAAATAAAAGTCGTGGGTGGTAAAGAAATGAAAATAAGCCCTAGCATTAGGACTGTGCAAGTCACATATGAAATACTGTAGTCTCTGTTTTGCACAGTTTGCTGTTATTGCATTCAAAATCAATTCCTGTTCCTCAAGATACAGTAGCTTGTTATATGAACTGCTGTGTCTACATCCCTGCTAGTTCTACTACAATATTTAATTTAATATATATATATATATATATATATATATATATATATATATATATATATATATATATATATATATATATATATATATATATAATGTAAGCAATATAATATAATGTAACCACCCCAGAAGCCTTTAACCACCCCAGAAGTGGTATTTCATTTGTGGGAAGAAAAATAATAATTCAAATAATTAAAACACATTTAAATTAAGGCAAAACCAAACACTTTTATTGTGTATACATCTGCAGTGTAATATAGTCCCAAATTGTATTTAATTAAATTAATTGTTTGCTTATTAAAAATAAATTGCACATGTTCGTTTATTGTGAATTTCTGCATCGAAAGTGCCATCTTACTAAAAACTAGAGGACTGGCCACAAGCTGTGATGATGGGCGGAGTTTCAAATGACACTAGGAAGTAAGGAGAGCAAGTGCGATGGAGACTGAAGCGGGATCTTGAAGTTAGTTTGTGAACTCGTTATATGCAAGGCACACATATTCAAATACATTTTCATCCTTTTGGATCTCAAAATATGTTTTTATTAGTTGACGGTACACCATCGTGTCCAAGTCGTGTCAGATTAAGTTAACGATCAAACCAGACTTTACGCACCAATCCGACCACGGTGTCAGGGGACAGTACCTTAGTTTCCCGCAGACGCTTCAAATCCAGGGTGGTGTCTGGCCTTTGCTTTACCTGCTTTTTTAAGAGTTTTCCTAACTAACAGGAATACATTATTGCTGGTTTTAAACTCGCAGTCAGCAGAAATGTTAACACTTCTACTGTTAAAATATGTATTTAGTCCAGCTCAGCGTTATAAAACTGGAGACTGGTCCGCATTTTAACCAATTACGTGGCGCTTCATCCCCAAATATGTTAAAGGAAATAGGTGAAATGCCACTCATTTTTGGCTGTGGTTTTGTAACTAAAAACAAATAAAATGGCAGTTTGTCATGGAATTTAGAATGTAGCGGTGCATAGTGATTCATTCAGTGTGAAGCAGTTCATTAGTATGCAAGCCGTGACATATATATATATATATATATATATATATATATATATATATATATATAGATGGTCATGTGATGCTGTTTAACCAATCAAGAATGCTTTCAAAAATAGACATGTTATATAGATATATATATATATCAATTAACTATATATGCATAAGTGAGTGAACAGAAGAAAAATCTAAATCAAATCCATATTTGGTGTGACCACCCTTTGCCTTCAAAACAGCATCAATTCTTCTAGGTACACTTGCACAAAGTCAGGGATTTTGTAGGCATATAGTCAGGTGTATGATTAAACAATTATACCAAACAGGTGCTAATGATCATCAATTCAATATGTAGGTTGAAACACAATCATTAACTGAAACAGAAACAGCTGTGTAGGAGGAATAAAACTGGGTGAGGAACAGCCAAACTCAGCTAACAAGGTGAGGTTGCTGAAGACAGTTTACTGTCAAAAGTCATACACCATGGCAAGACTGAGCACAGCAACAAGACACAAGGTAGTTATACTGCATCAGCAAGGTCTCTCCCAGGCAGAAATTTCAAGGCAGACAGGGGTTTCCAGATGTGCTGTCCAAGCTCTTTTGAAGAAGCACAAAGAAGCAGGCAGCGTTGAGGACCGTGAGCGCAGTGGTCGGCCAAGGAAACTTACTGCAGCAGATGAAAGACACATCATGCTTACTTCCCTTCGCAATCGGAAGATGTCCAGCAGTGCCATCAGCTCAGAACTGGCAGAAAACAGTGGGACCTGGTACACCCATCTACTGTCCGGAGAAGTCTGGTCAGAAGTGGCCTTCATGGAAGACTTGCGGCCAAAAAGCCATACCTCCGACGTGGAAACAAGGCCAAGCGACTCAACTATGCACGAAAACACAGGAACTGGGGTGCAGAAAAATGGCAGCAGGTGCTCTGGACTGATGAGTCAAAATTTGAAATATTTGGCTGTAGCAGAAGGCAGTTTGTTCGCCGAAGGGCTGGAGAGCGTACACGAATGAGTGTCTGCAGGCAACAGTGAAGCATGGTGGAGGTTCCTTGCAAGTTTGGGGCTGCATTTCTGCAAATGGAGTTGGGGATTTGGTCAGAATTAATGGTCTCCTCAATGCTGAGAAGTACAGGCAGATACTTATCCATCATGCAATACCATCAGGGAGGCATCTGATTGGCCCCAAATTTATTCTGCAGCATGACAGCGACCCCAAACATACAGCGAAAGTCATTAAGAACTATCTTCAGCGTAAAGAAGAACAAGGAGTCCTGGAAGTGATGGTATGGCCCCACAGAGCCCTGATCTCAACATCATCGAGTCTGTCTGGGATTACATGAAGAGAGAGAAGCAACTGAGGCTGCCTAAATCCACAGAAGAACTGTGGTTAGTTCTCCAAGATGTTTGGGCCAACCTACCTGCCGAGTTCCTTCAAAAACTGTGTGCAAGTGTACCTAGAAGAATTGATGCTTGATGCTGTTTTGAAGGCAAAGGGTGGTCACACCAAATATGGATTTGATTTAGATTTTTCTTCTGTTCACTCACTTTGCATTTAGTTAATTGATAAATATAATCTATTAACATGTCTATTTTTGAAAGCATTCTTACTTTACAGCATTTTTCACACCTGCCTAAAACTTTTGCACAGTACTGTATATATATATATATATATATATATATATATATATATATATATATATATATATAGATGGTCATGTGATGCTGTTTAACCAATCAGAGGTTGTTATTTTTCCAAGTCGTGTTATATATATATATATATATATGTATATATATATATATATATATGTATATATATATATATATATATATATATATATTGTAACATAACCTCTCTGTTATTGGCTTGTTTGCCCTTTAAAACATAGACCCAGACACAGAACTGCACAGTGAAGCACTTTCGTGCACTTTTATTACAAACAAAAACTGAACAAACAAAACAAAACCTAGCTCAAACGTAGAGCACTCACTACACATATATGCAGGTCCCTGTCTAACATGCAGGACAGCTAAGCTGTTTACCTTTACCTTTACCAACCAACCATTTCACATACCAGCTCCCTGGTGATCTCCCTTTAATGGAGCTGAATGCTCTCTTTTATAGTTTGTGGCTGTGCCCAATCAACACCAATTACCTTGTTTGGGAACAGCCACATTCTCACGTTTTTGGCAGGGAGAGGAATTAACCCCGTCCCTGCCAACCACCACCAAAACACAAAAACAAAACTTTTATATTTTTTTATTGCAGGCCCCCAGTCCTGCTACATCCGTTACAATATATACACACACACACACACACACACACACTACTGTGCAAAAGTCTTAGACATGTTGCATTTTTCTACTCTGATACATTATGAGCATCAACAATTTACTCAAAGCCTCCACTAGTGTTTTCTACTACTATAACAACCTTGACTTGCATAAAGAAGGAAAAACATTGAGTGAAATAGCTCGCATCACTCAGTTTTCAAGGTGTGGTATCCGAAGCATAATCATCAAGTACAGAGAAACATCATCTGTAATTGACAAACGCAGGACTAGAAGACTCAAAAAGCTGTCTAACAAGGATGAGCAATACTCGAAGATAATATCCTTAAGCAATGAAAGAAGACAAGCATTGAATTGGCAACAGAACTTGCAGAAGGCACAGGTGTCGTTGTCCATCAAATCAACAGTACGAAGGTCACTCTTGAAATCGGGACTTAAAGGATGTGTTGCGGTAAGAATACCTCTGTTAAGAAAGGGGAACAAGACTAAAAGGCTAAAATATGCACAAAAACACAGAAATTGGACTATGGAACAATGGTCAAAGGAACTTTGGACTTGATGGATGGACAACGACACCTGTGCCTTTCAGGAGTGTGTCCTGAAACCTCCTACAGAGCATTTTGTTGAGCCCTTCTTCCCACAGCTTGGAGACCAGGATTTATTATGTCCCAAAACAGTGTCATCATGACCAACCTCTTGAATACCTGGGGGTGCTGGCGCTACAGCTGGAGAGGCTGCCTCAGGTGCTGGCGCTACCGCTGGAGAAGTGGCTGGTACAGGGGCAGGGGCAGACACATGAGAAGCAGCTGGTACAGGTGCAGGGGCTGACACATGAGAAGCAGCTGGTACAGGTGCAGGGGCTGACACATGAGTAGCGGCTAGTACAGGTGCAAGGGCTGACACATGAGAAGCGGCTGGTACAGGTGCAGGGGCTGACACATGAGAAGTGGCTGGTACAGGGGCAGGGGCTGACACATGAGAAGCGGCTGGTACAGGTGCAGGGGCTGACACATGAGAAGCGGCTGGTACAGGGGCAGGGGCTGACACGTGAGAAGCGGCTGGTACAGGTGCAGGGTCTGACACATGAGAAGCGGCTGGTACAGGTGCAGGGGCTGACACGTGAGAAGCGGCTGGTACAGGGGCAGGGGCTGACACATGAGAAGCGGCTGGTACAGGTGCAGGGGCTGACACATGAGAAGCGGCTGGTACAGGTGCAGGGCTGACACGTGAGAAGCAGCTGGTACAGGTGCAGGGGCTGATAGAGGAGCACGTCTTCTTCTACGTCCTCTCCTGCGCCCCTTTGCGAGTCCAGTTCTGTGTCCAGGTGTTTTCAATGGAGTGCTGGGGTGATCTCTTTGCACACTTGGTCCTGGCACTTCACTGGCACTGCCCTCACTTTCACTGCTGCTGGAATTTTCTCCTACGCAAACCCACTGATGAACCAGAGTCAGTATCATCACTGTCAGAGGCAACAACTTTATTGTCTCCAGATTCACGTTCAGATTAATTCTGTGGTAACTCTAAGCATTGCTTAGCAGTCCTATGTGTTTGGCGACTCATCTTCACTTTCTCCAGTGTAATTGTGGAAGACTGAATTCCTTTGGGTAACTTCTGACATACAGTATATAGTAACCTGAGTGAATCTAAAAATAGATCACAGCAAATACCTGCTCACATGACAGATGCTACAAAAGGCTGATTGAATTACAAGACCCCTTAGATTACAAGAAGCCATTGATGTAAGGGCTGCAGACTGATCAAATCACAGTTCAATAAATCACCAGCACAGTCCAGACTGATAAATACAAATAATAAAATAGAATACTGTACTGTATAAGCAAAATACATTTTCTATGTAGTAGTCAATTTGACCAGCCTGGTAGTTCTTGGTATGAGGGTATGATATCTCCCTTATTTTTGCAACCCTGTGTCTCATAATAAATTAATATCAGGATAATTAGCCAGATAAGGCAGAGTAAATTCAATTTAAAAACCGCAAACGGTCAAATTGACCTCCTTGGTAGTTCTGGTGTTAACCCACAGCCCCTAAGAACACATCTCTGCACCTGCAGCTATGGCCAAAAGTTTTGCATCACTCTATAGAAGGAACTCATTTTGCTTCATAAAGTCAAATGAAACCTGTCTCAATAATATTACGCTAACATATTGAATTACATACCGATTTGTAGCTTTTCATATACTTCACAAAAAACTGTCACATTTTTCAATTTGTCATTTCGAAATCTAGCATGAAATACTGTACTACCATTATGGCTTCCAGTAGCGGGAGCCTGGGTTGTTTTTTCCACTGCAGAGCCAAGCCATGCTACAGCCATCACATGCAATGAAAGACAGTTGTTATTAATTATTGTTATTAATTAATAGACCAATTAATAGACCAACAGTACAGCTGTATCTTGTATCGCTATATTTTGTAAATATTTCGGAATGTCTTTATAATCCACAAATTTAACTGATTATATCGACTTACTAAAGTTCAGTTAGTTCTGTTGAAGGGAAAAAAAGAAGGTTTTAAAAATATGATTTGCCAAAAATACCCCGTTTAAGGATATTTGTTGTTTTTTCTAGTTGTTCTTTCTTTGTGTGCTTAAAAAATAAGAACAGTGGAAAAGAGGTATTAGTTGTTGGTGT
The DNA here is from genome assembly GCA_030684275.1 of Acipenser oxyrinchus oxyrinchus. NCBI lineage: Eukaryota > Metazoa > Chordata > Actinopteri > Acipenseriformes > Acipenseridae > Acipenser > Acipenser oxyrinchus. Next base: position 67,483,922 of record CM060251.1, read on the forward strand.
ATATGGGCATGTTTTTTCTCTGGTTTGAATCTTTTTTTGACAAACTTTAGTGGTCCCGAGGCTTAGGGGAATTGAGAGGGTTGACGGTTACTATAGCAACAGGGCTGCAGCTTGGCAACCAGATCAGAAAGTGTTTACCTGTGAGACACCTAGCCTCAAGAATTAAACAACAAAGTATCTATTTTACACAGCACAAAGATGGTAACCAAGCAAGCCTTTGTTTCTGATAATACAATATTCATGACATCTTACCACTTTGAATGTTTTAATGAATCAAGTGTATTAAAAGACATTACATTTAACTACAAATAAAGATAAGCATTACATCGCCAAGTTTAGAATTCAGTGTGAATAAGCCCTTATTCCAACTCATACAGATTGCACCTACCAATGTTGTTGCAGATTCTCACAATGTATCGGCAACATTTTTTTTTCTGAGAGAAAGACCACTTTCCACTGTGTAGCTTGTTTTGGTTTGCTAAATGAATAAACAAAAAATAATTGTGATAACTTTAGAAAACCATGTCATCAGCCCTACAACTGTGTAATTCTATTCCCAAGGACATTCATGACCTCATGTTTTCCTTCAACCAGGGCTTAGCATTGGTATGTAAAGCACATAAAGCTTCATGCAAAAGGCATTTAACAATTGTATTAATACCTCTAAGAAGGGGGAACAAGACTAAAAGGCTAAAATATGCACAAGAACACAGAACTTGGACTATGCAACAAGGGTCAAAGGTGCTTTGGACTGTTGATGGATGGACAACAACACCTGTGCCTTCTGCCAGTTTTGTTGTCAATTCAATGCTTGTCTTCTTTCTATTCCTTAAGGTATTGCTCATCCTTGTTAGACAGCTTTTTGGGTCTTTGTGACAGAAATATGAGTTCTGGTTGTAAATCTCCCTCCCGACCTGTGAGGGCGCTAAGTATCGAAAGGGAAAAGCTTTGGACGGATTGGTCTGACAGTTCATTTCCTGGGTCGGAAAGTCAGTCAGCCTGGAAAAAGGCAAGGCTCTGTTGCAGGAACGTATTGACCCGGAAGGTAAACGAGTTAGCAGCTGCAGGCAATAGAGTCAGCTGTAATCATTTACCAAGGGGTCATGCTTGATTGCATAAAGGGGGCCGGAGAATTGTAAATCTTTTCCTTTGCTTGGGTTCAGAGACGCACGGAACTGGAAGGACCGGGAGAGTTCCCAAAAAGAAAATAAAAAGTATTTGTGAGTGTTTTGTTTGTTTGTAGCACTGTTAGTAATTGCCTTTTGTTTGTAAATTCACTAGATTGCTAACACGTCTCTGGAGCTGTCGCCTTGGGCAATAACAACACCACAGTCACTGTTATTTGTTATCACCCACCTTGGGGACTACTGCACACACCCGGACTGGTGATTTGTATCAGTAGTATTGTGGGAGCAGATAACATGTTATTATTTGTTTTGTTTACAAATCATTATTATTATTTTCCTGCCGAGCTATACACCAGGGGTGTATTGCTGGAGGATTATTGTTTGGTCGCCAGACCAGGATTTGTGTAATAATAAAAAAATAACATTTCCAAATTGGATTACAGTTTTCACTTGTGATTACTTCTGCACTGCATCACCTCTGCATCTGTTCTTAATCAGCAGCCACTTTGCCACAGTCTTCCAGTCCTGGGTTTGTCAATTACAAATGATGTTTCTCTGAACTTGTTGATTATGCCACAAGGTACCACACCTTGAAAATCAAGTGATGCGAGCTATTTCACTCAATGTTTTTCCTTCTTTATGCAAGTCAAGGTTGTTATAATAATAGAAAACACCAGTGGAGGCTTTGAGTAAATTCTTGATGCTCATAATGCATCATAGTAGAGAAATGCAACATGTCTCAGACTTTTGCAGAGCAGTGTATATTTATTTATTTATTTTTATCTGAAAGTGAATCTAGAGACGAAAAAGTTGTTGCCTCTGACTGTGATGAAACTCACTCTGGTGAAGAGTGGGTTTGCGTAGGAGAAAATTCCAGCAGCAGTATATATATATAATAAAGTACAGGGGAAGGTAGTGGATGGGAGATATATAGGACCACATTTATTACAGAACCCATGTCTAGTATAATGAACATATAGTCATGTTATGTAAAGCCCAGAATGGAAACTACATCTCCCAGAAGACCCAGCCGAGAGAATTGAATTAAGGCACACCTGTTGGGAATTAAGGGATCAATATATAGAGAGGAGAGTTGTGGGAAAAGGAGAGAGAAATGGGAGGCGAGCTTAGAGGTGAGAAGGACGGAGAGAAAAGTAAGAACATTAAAAAAAAGGAAAAGACAGTTTGGGGGAAAGCTGAAAACTGGTTAGCTGTCGGTTTAATAGCAGAGTTGGTTAGTTAGCGCTCCAAAAGGAGTTAGTCATTTGTTTTGTTTTTGTTTATTTTATTGTTTGGTATATAAATAAAGAAATTACAGGCCCAGCCCTGTTTTGAACCCCGTACTGTGGGTGGAGGGTTTTTTTTAAACACACAGTGATGGGGGAAAAAAAGGTTCTGATCTGTGGCAAAGCACCCCCTTTGGTCAAAATATATATATAAAATGTGGTTTTGTGTAATCAGTGACGTGAATAGATTTATGTAATGTTGTGAATAGCAGAAAATGTTACTCAAATAGAAGCCAGATTAATTATATATATATATATATATATATATATATATATATATATATATATATATATATATATATATATATAAAAAATGAATGCTATTCATTTTAGAATTTATGGTATATAATTTTTTTTTTCCAGTCACCATATTAAAAAAGAAACGCAAATAGGATATATATATATATTATTAATGACAATAAAATTAGAGGACGGAGAACATTAATTGGCTTTAAAGGAGATATTGAAATTTAATTGGTTTTAAAGGAGATTTGCTTGCCACTGCAAATAATTGTACATGCCCTGTTGACTTTATACATAGATAACTGCATATAATTGATTTATTTCTCTCATGTTGAAGGTCGAAAAAGCATCCTGGTTTAACATTCTCATGCTAAAGCAGGACTACGTGTCTATGGTAATCCCATCTAAATGAATATAGATAGATTTGTTAACCCTTACTCATCCAGTTTATCCACAATATTCCCTAACCCCTGGGCTGATTTTTTTTTTTTAATGATGGGGCTACATCTGCAGTACATACTGTGTGACAATCTTACTATAACTTGAACCAGTAATGTAGTGTAATATATAAAATACACACACCTTAGCTAAATCTGTCTATTAAAAAAAAAAAAATCTTAAAAAAGGGTAATACTTTACATTGTGTCTCTAATTACTGTGTATTTACATAGCGGTTACATAATTACAATGTTAATATGCATAGTTACAATGTACTTAACGTGTAAATCTTTTTGCACAATATATGTAAATACACAATTTTATCAGAAAAGTATTTAGAAGCAGGGTTAGGATTAAGGTTAGGATAAGGGTTATATCATGCAAAAAAAATACACATTAAGTACATTGTAATATAATAACCGTGTACTTATGTGTAAGGACACGTATTTACTAAGTAACTACTATGTAAACAGACAGTAATTAGAGACACTTAATGTAAGGTGTTACCAATAAAACATAACCTTTCAATGGGAAATGAACCAGCCTGTTGGAGAACTGGCAGCTGACTTTCTTTGACACTTCTGTCTCCGCTAATGATGGTATAAAACATTGGCCATAGCTATACAGTAGCATACAGTAGATATACATATATTTATTCAATAATCTAAACAGTAGAGTATCTTATCCCCGCCACTGGCTAACTTATTAATAAAGGTCCCAAAGTAATGACAATTGAAAAAACTCAAGAAGGTTAATTTAAGTGTTAGCAGGATTTTGATCCACTTCTGTTTGGATCAATTGATTACATCCCAGTATCCATATAAAGTGTTACATTTTCAATAGGATTGATTTGGTCACTTAATGCGAGTCATATAAAAAATATTATTTTTAAAATCTCAGCTGCAGTTTCAAAATGGTTCAGTTTTATCTTTCTGTTATTGATTTTGAGCACAAAGTGACAGACTGGTGTTTTGTACCATATCACTTTTTTTTTTAAATTTAACTGCTTTTCTGATAGATCTGAACAATTTTGTGACTTGACAGCTGGCCTCTGGTAAACAACTCTTGTACTAATACAAGCATGTTTCTAGTTATATACTTGTTTACAAACTTTTAGTGAGTCACCAAGCAGAGTCACCAAACAGAGTAATAGCAAACAGATTATTTTATAGAATTGTACAATATAATCTTCTCCAGGGGGAGAAAGCTTCTCTGAAACCTGATTTCCTGGCTATCCATTGCAGGTGCCGAATAGACCAATGATATTCAGGCAATTCAATTAACTATTTCCAACTTCATATACTCTTGGCAACTCTTACTTATTCTTTAGCATTGGATTCAAATTGAAGCTTGTTCGTTTTTATTAATGGTATGGCCCTACCTGTGTTTACCTGCACTATAGTTACAGTATAAGTTGTAGGTATATTTAAAAAAAAAAAAAACACACCGAGGCAATTTGTAATGGTTTGTGTTTCCATTCTTAACTTTTGCGTCTGTGTTTAGACTTTTAGGGCGTGAGATATCACTAACCCCACTGCAAGTGTTCATAGATAACCAACAGGGAGAAAAAGACTGTCGCATACACTCCATGGTCTTTGATGGCAATCTTGGTCAACTCTTTAGTTAAAATTGGTATTTAAAGCTGTTAAGAATAATTTGTTTAAATTGAATATATAAAAATATGTTTCTGTTCCTTTTAAAATAGTTCAACTTCCATAGAATGATGGCATTTTTTACAAATAATACACCGATTGTCCTTACAGCAGTGGGGGTGGATGGAAAATGCCGAAGGAAATAGATGCTGAATAATTAATGGATATACAAATAGCCTGTTCATTAAATGTAAATGTAGTACCAAAAAAAAAAAAAAAATAATAAATGTTAATATAATGGAGTCATACACACCTAAGCTGTCCCAAGAGCCTTAAAAATGCAAGGGCAGTGATCGTAACAGTGTAACATTTAAATGTACACCATCCCACTGCAAATGTATAAAGATACCACATTATTTCCTAAATTCATAATCTTGATTTTTTGGCAGTGGTTCTCATCAGTGGAGACACTTGTCACATTACATTTGAATCCACTTCATTTCATGTGCCATCTCTGACCTGGTAGGCTTTGAATAGAGGAGCATGCTATTCAAAGAGATATACAGTATGCTGCACACAAGACTATAAGAATTCACTAATCTTGCGTGTGTCTTAAAAAGATAAAGCTTAGGTAGTCTGCTTTGTTCTTATCTTGTTTCTGTATAACTGAGGCTATTTATTTTGTACTTATCATCCTGATTACTTTTATTGCTTTATATTCTCATGGTGATGGCTATGTTAGATGTTGAAAAATAAATAGGTCAATCAATTAAAAAAATTAAAACATTTAATTAAAAAATCTCCAAGGCTGTGTGTGGTGGGTTATGGGAGGAAGTGACGTGACCCGGAAGTGATGGAGACAGGAAGCACATAGCTGGGGTTAGATTTTATTTACAGCACACAAAAAAATACAAAGTCCCCAGCAGTGGGTTTCCACACAGTTGCAGCAAACAAACAAACAAAAAACAACTGCCTCTGTTACCAGAGCAAAGGCTTGCAATGAAAACAAACAATCCACACAGAACAGAAAGTGGCTTGGGCTCCCTCTCCCAAGCAGGATTAGTAGTTCCTGGAGATGCCAAGGATCACAGGGGGAAGTCCGGGCTCAGAGGCAGCCGGCCTGGGAATCCTCAGTCTGGGTACAAACACAACAAACAAATTAAAAACTCACAGCGCTCGCACAACACAAACATCTCAGTCCAGGATAGGGAGGCCAAATGGCAGAACCCCACAGCTTAAATAGTGCCGAGCCCCACCCCTACAACCAGTGCACTGCCACACCTCAGCCAATCGTCGAGTGCAGCACAGCTGATTGCAATAATGGGGCTTGACCATGAGGTCCTGCCCCAAGTTAAGATGGCCGCCACCACTGTGGCTTCTGCCCCAACCATGACTCAGCCTTTCTCCTCGGTCTCGGTCCTTCCTGCACAGCGCTGCCAGTAGTCGGGACGGCGAATTACAAGAAGGACTCCTTTCACTCCTGTCACACAGTGTTACAGGCATCATGATTTTTTAAAAACATTTTCCCCCACTTCTGCATATACATGTAAGGTTGATGATTTAAAACCACCAGTCTTAAACATAATAACCCTGTCAGGAGGACACTTGCAGGAATGCAATAACAGATAACAGGCTTAAGAGGACACTTGCAGGAATGCAATAACGGATAACAGGCTTAAGTTAAAATCATTCCTTCCGATAGACCATTTTTTCTCCTTTACTTCTCCCACAATACAGCATAAATATGCCATTATTCCCACAGATAATCTCCAGTGTAAATTTGCAATTTGCTGTATTTTTGCTTTCATTGTCATGGCTTTTATAAGGGTCATTCCACGTGAAATCAATCACCAAAAACCTCAACCTCCTTTGATTTGGATAAAAATGCATGCATGTTCGCCTTTGGGAGAAGTGGTTACAGTGTACATTTTAGGCCTGAGTGACATCCTGTTCATGGAGCCCCCACCCAACCTTTCCATGCTTATAACTTCCTCCATAATTGACACAGAAAGGTAGTTTGGGTGTCATTTTAAAGCTCTCGAATAGCACTATCATTCTGTGGAAGGTTCTGTGAAGTGTAAGATAAAAAAAGTGGTGTGATTCTGTGACCTCACCCAGGTCAAATTTGTACCTGCCATTGGTTGAGGCACAGCACAGAGTTGAATGCAGAGTGTCAGGTGACTCTTCAAAGTGAAGCGATTACACACCTAATACAATTAAACAAAAATATTTAGTTGTAATCGAGTATGCTCACCTGTTAAATTGAAGCTGCTGTGAACTGGTGCAGCTGTAACAGATTAATGTTAATTAACCAATTTGGCCTAGTAACACATGTGGTTAAAGTGTAGCACAGGTGAATTAAATACAGATCAATACTGAATGTGCCCTTTATAAAGTGAAAAACAAGAAAACCCAACTATAACTCAACTAAGGTGTGACCTTAAACCTGGTGCTCTTCCAGAAAATATTTATATATTATACTGATCAGTTTAACATTTTTTACATTAAATGTTTGTAGCTAGAATTCTTGCAGTTTTGCAGTCTATTTGATATTGAAGACAAGTACTTCCAATGACTTTCTTGGTGTTAAAGACATCAAAGCATTGGAAGCATTTGCAAAGCATTGTGAAGTGAGCCGCACTAAAGGTCGCACCTTAACAAAGAAGCAGATCAAGGATCACCAGAAGCTGAACTTTGTGTATGGCCAGAAGTTATGTTACCCTTGTATGAAGTTGCTAGCCCACCATCCTCCTGACCAAGACCAAACACCATCTTCAACACAAAGTGACTCCAAGGAGTCTCATTCCAGAGAATCCAGCCCTCATGCTGTTCAAGACAAACAACCTGAAAGCAACACAATTTTCAAAGCTGAAAAGGAACATGAGATTTCAGACATAAACAAGGCCTTGGAGGTAATACAAGAATCTCCACTGAAATTGTCACAAAAGGTATATGCAGCTCAGAAGGTAAAGAAGGTCGGAGAAGCAATGAAGAGAAAGCTAAGAAAGGGTTTTCCCACAAACAGAAGTGGAAGACCGTGAATCTATCAAGGAGTAGGCTCAGGCATATCAAGAGATGATGGCCCAGCTGAAGGAAAAATGTAATTCAAGTATCAGTCTAAGTCAGCAAGTTCATATTTTGACAGCTGTCCCAATGTCTTGGTCTATACGGAGGAGTGCTGCTGAGTTTGGCGCTACCTACCAGGATCGTCAGGGTTTTACAGGAAGAGAAGGGATGCTTATCAGATCCAAATCCAAAGCATTGGAGGGAGGATGCGAACAGAGGAGATTGTTCAAGTGGTAAAATTGTTCTACAAGAGGGAAGATGTTAGTCGACTCGTGGTCGGAAAGAAACATTTTGTTTTTGTTTACAATAAAGAGTCGGGAAGGAGGGCGCACCAACAAAAACAGCTTGTTCTCTGCAATCTTTCAGAGGCCTATCGTTTCTTCAGATTACAGCATCCTGACATTAAGATTGGCTTCTCCAAATCTGCAGAGCTGAAACCAAAGGAGTGTGTATTAACAGGTAGTAGCGGTACTCATGCTGTGTGTGTCTGCACAACACACCAGAATGTAAAGCTAATGTCCACAACTGAGTGCCAGTACAGAAGTGCCTTTCAATCACTATCGGCATTGCTTATCTTATCCCATGTGTTCCCCACGTACCGTCGATTGCCACTTAGGAAAGTGTGAAAATTGTCCAGCACTTGAAGATTTCAAGAGTCATCTACAAATGCTCTTTCAAGAGAGCCTAGTGGACACAGTGGAGTAGCGGAAGTGGACTACATCTGACAGATCCACCCTTCAGACAATCAATTCATAGAGACTTTCATAAGCCATCTCCAAAGAATTCCTAGTTGTTGGTGATTTTGCAGAAAACGTCGCTTTCGTCATGCAAGATGAAGCACAATCACACCATTGGAACAACTCTCAGTCAACAACATTCTTTTGTTTGCTATTGGCGAGACAAAGATGGGAATTCTCAACACATCTCAGATGTTGCAATATCAGAATGTATGACACATGACACAGTCACTGTTTATCTCTTTCAGAAGCATCTTTTGAGGCTCTTGGAGAACAAATTTGGGAGGCGCCCTATTACTTCTCTGACAGATTTGCAGGGTAATGTAAGAACTGTAAAATGTGCTCAACATTTGCCAGCACTTGGAAGATTTTGGCATGGAAGCAAAGTGGAACATCTTTGCAACATCTCATGGCAAAGGACTCTGTGATGGTGTAGGAGAAACCATTAACCCTTTCAGGGCCAGGCATTTTTCAGTGGGATGCTACCCCAGGACCAGGTGCTTTTTTTGCTGTAGTTGACTCTCTTCCTATAAAAATTAACTAAAAATCAATTTTTGACAGTAGCATTCCTCCTGGAAGAGGCAGCGTACCACCTTGTGCCCGAACTCCCTGCAGGCAAGGCACCAGCCTTGATCCTCAAGGCCACCGAGGCGGTCCTCCAGTACACCATCCCACCAGGTCTGGAACGGGTCACGGTTGCAGCGGATCTACTGGTCCATCTCCTGTCTCCTAAATGCTCCTGCTTGACACTCGTGGGTTCATGGGGCAATGTAGCAATCCATGCATTTGTGTTTATGGACCAGACTCCCGGTTGTCTGTTTGTGTTGCATGCTGTGTATGTTATTCCCTCCCCACTGTATTCCTCCATTGCTTGTTTACCTTTTGTGTGTGTATCCCAGTACCATGTAACCCGCTCATTGTTTGTCTGCTGTGGTCTGTCATTGGTTGTTGTTGTTTGTCTATCTGTAGCCTGGTACTCTATTTGCATAAGGGGGCGGGCTTAGCCTATAAGAAGGTGCTGCGGCACCGTTCAGGGGGTTGTTGTGCTGGTTGCCATGGTTGCTGTGTTCCTGTGTGTGAATCCTGTGTTGCCGACAGAGCTGTGGACTCTGGTCTGGGTGCTGAGAGAGTGTCTTGAGAAATAAATAAAGAGAAAAGATTTGAAAAAGGAACCAGCATCTCTGTTTTCTGCCTCCTGCCAAATGCTACAATATAAAAAATTGTTTAATATAGTTCGTAACAGGATCATAAAAGCTTGGCAGGCTTATACAGATCCTTTTTGAATAATCATTTGGGTTATTGTAAAATGTAGGTGTGTACATTATAAGTTAACACTTGTTTAGCAGTCTGCAATTCAGCTTTCACTTCAGCCTTCACTTTGTTGTTCATCTGTGGTATTACAACCTCCGAGAATTGTTTCCTGCTGGGTACTTGGTATCGTGGGTCCAGAACGTACACCAGACCTCTGAAGTCTGCAGAATCAACCATTCCGTTTGGCCTGATTTATTATGAAAGGTTGGTTAAGGAAAACTAACAATGTGAAAGGACAGCATAAACAAACAAAACAGAGCACTTGTAACAAACCTCCCCAAAATTAGAAAGAATTGCCAGACAAAAAAAAGACCTTTAGGAGGGAGTTGCTTAAATTCATCTAACTCAAGTGTATTGTAACAGACATACAAACATAGAACCCTCAAACACAGATGAATATTGACACTGCAGCAAACCAACCAACAATAACCAAAGAAACACATATATACCCAAAAGTAATTGTCACTGTTGATTCCCAAACCATTTATAATATATTTTGAGCATAACAGTTAATAACTTAAGTTCAGTTCAGTTACTACACTGTGAAAAGAAAACAATCTTCTTGGAAGGTAGAAGCAAAATGAGATTAACAGTCAATCAATTTATTCTGGCAATAATATTATTTATGTAACAGGGTTACACACTGACACAAAGAAAACAGCATGATGGCCAAACAAACAGGTAAAATAAATCAACAAGTAGCTTGCTGGTGTAAAACCAGCACGGGTAGCAATTGTTATGATTGAATTGCTTTAATTTTCTGTAACTCACTGCTCTCATTCCACCTCTGAACATGCCACCTTGCTCAGGTGCAGCTGCAGGTTTTTATACATGTGACCATCTTAGGGTTGCCACCTGGCCCCATAATTCCGGAACACTTTGGGACGGGACAGGGTTTTTAAGTTGCCCTTAAACTGAAAGAAATAAACACGTAAATTGCGCACTAAACACTTGCTTAATTCATACTCCTTCTTAATTATCCGAATCATTGTAATAATACAAATCTTACAAAATAAAAAAACATCTTGAATAAACATGTGTGTAGTTTATTAATTTTTTTTATTTTGTAAAATTAGTATTTCAGTTATCAATATTTAAAAGTTGCTATTTATATCCTGTTAATTAGTAATATAGAGCCCTAATTTACACTGACTTCCAGTTAAATATTAACACTGATCAGGTGTTCCCGCTGTCTTGTGTCAGGAATAGTGAACAGCTGGTCAGAAGAGCAAGAAGGCGATATACTATTAGAAACTATAAAGAAACTTTAAAATGTATATATTTTAAAAGTATTAATAAAATAAATAAATGTTGATGATGGTACTTATTTATTTATTTAATTTGTTAAAAGCTATTATTGTATTGTGATGCTGCCTCAAGATAATTAATCAACAGAATCAATTTAGCATAGGTTTAGTGCTCAATTCATGTGATGATTTCCTTCAGTTTAAAGTCAACTTCAAAATCCTGTTCTGTCTCGTAGTGTTCCTGAATTATGGGGCGAGGTGGCAACCCTAGACCGTCTCCAAATTACCAATAAATTAATTAATCTGGAGACGGCCACATTCCACACGAGTTTCTAGGAGGGGAGGTTTTTAACTCCTTCCCTGCCAAACAAATCATCAATAAATAATAACTTGTTTTTAACACAAATACATTTAAATCATAATACAAAATACACACAGTGTCGGGGTGTACCCTGTCACAGTCCCATATACTAAATCAATGTGTGTGTCTGTCTATCTATAAAATAAATGAGAGAATAAACATGATGTAAAAATAGAAAATACCCTTGTCTGCAATGTAAGCACATTTATGTGATCACCCCTATGGGCTGTGAAACCATTCATGGGAAATCAGAAGAGTGGGCTCGCCCTCTCGACACAGTGGCTTCAAAGAGCAACATGATCAGTGTCCAAGTTTGTAGAAAACTTTCTGAGGTCTCTAACAGTTCATGATTGATTTGAGCCCACAGACATGCCACTGAATTGTTAAACAGCAATGAGCCAATCCTCTGACTCATTTATATTTAATTCAGTTCATTGTGGAAGTCCAATTTTGTTGTTGTTATAATTATGCACCGTTGCAGCTAATGATGAATGGAAACTGGCAGCTCATTTAATTTTATAAATAATACAATTTTTTTAATAACTGGCTTGCAAGGATATATTCTGACAGCTGTTAGCTGTGCAACAACCGTTCTAAACAGGCACTTTATTACAGCCACCTGAAAAAAAAGGGGGAATGTGTCTGTCTACACTGACCAGAGCTATCGGTCAGCAATAATATGTATTTGCATTGTGTCTCATTTTTAATTCAAGGTGTGAGGCCAAGAGGAACAGACTGGTTACAGACCATTAATGTCAAACCCAGACTAAAGTCTGTGGCATATAATTATAACTGTGAATCACAGACGGAGTGTGTTTTCTATTCAACAGGTATGGGAACTGGAAACCGGAGATCAGGTTTATCAGATTGCTGATGCCCACGGGCCACATGTAGAACTGCCAGCAGCTGCAGTGGATTCAGCTGGGTTTTATCTGGTAACTGGGGCGGTTAATGGTTAGCCATGGACAAACCACTGCTCTGTTCGGACTGGGCTTCCTGCTTTCCATGCCTGCTAGTACCGAGGAATGAAATTTAATTTACAACTGTGTATCTCTCAAGTGATTTTTCTGAAAAGCTGTTTAAAGGCTACGGGCTCAAACTCTGTATAAAAAGATCAAGGACTCTCATTTCCTGAGGAATGGCAGTGATAGATTGTTTGTTATTCTGCATTCATTTAGTATATTGGATATGCTCTTGGCCATGTCGTTAGTTCCTCCTGAATAATTATCCCCTGGCTGCTGATCCTAAGATCAAATTGCAAACAAAGGATGGAAGGGTATTTTTCTAATTATGTTATGAACCTGTGGAACTTTTTCCCTCAGATTTTATTTAAATTCCTGGTAGTTATTTTCACCACACCTAAAGGAGTTTTAAACCATCTTATAGCTTTATTATCCCCTGATGATATTCCCGGCTACAGAGGTATAGAAGAGGCAGCCGTCCGTCTGTCCTCACGTATCTCAATTTACATTTTTCAGTATATATGGTAACTCACGTATACGACTGTGATGAAACTTGCTATTAATATTATTTAACATAAGTTACTGAGTATTAGATTATGGGGATATGTAGGTGTCTCCCTAGGTTATTCCACAAACTGTAAATCAGTCATTTTAGTTTACTTACCATGATACAAACACCTAATTTGCTTACGTAATGACATCTAGGGTTTAAATATCTCTTATTTTCAATAAACTATTCATTGACATTTCTTATTCTATATTATTCTGTACATGTAGTTGATATTCTTTATGCTGTGGTGGGGATGTACAGTTTGTTACTGACATACTTGTTTAGCTTTGTAGATTAACAACAACAACAAAAAACATTTCCAAGAATGAAATCTCTTTATTTTCTATTTGACAGCATTGTGTTTAGTTGATGAAGTTTCTCTGGAATTAAAATTCATATCTTTTCATACATTTCTGTCCAGCTTTTGGATAAGCAAAAAGAAATTCAAAGTGCAGACTGTACGTGCTCTCTAAAATAATCCCCAGCACACCTCATGAGAATGTGATGTTGCTTGACTTTCTTGATGAATGCTGGATTCATTTCACACTGTGCTTTAAAGTGCATACAGAGAACTGGGACCCGATTCTTGTAGACAAGTCTTGGGATCAGTTTCTTATTGATTGACAGCGAATAACCTTTCTGTCTTTGAAAAGCATTTTCCTGCAAAAAGAAATAAAGAAATTAATGTTTTCTAGAAATATGTAGAAGCTTGAAACTAATTATATATATTATATATATATATATATATATATATATATATATATATATATATATATATATATATATATATATTGTAAGATATGTAAGATAGCAGGGAGGGGGGGTTAAAATCCTCCCTGTGTAGCATATGTGCGCAGGCACCTTTTTGGTTAGTTTGCTTTTGTTTGTTTAATTGTTTTATTGTTTGTTAATTGTTTTATTAGTAATGATCCCCTGCACCTGGCTATTATTGTAAATTAGAGCCAGGTGCAGGGTATTTAAAGAGAGCAGACAGTTGAATCAAGGCTGCTGAGTAGAAGGAGGCAGAAGAGTGGTGCTCTGTTTCCGAGCAGTCATGCAAGTTAGACAGGGAAATATCCTGTTTAGTTAGTGCTCCGAAACGGAGTTAGGTTTTTGTTTTCTGTTTTGTTTGTTTGGTGTGTTTATTAAAAATAAGCATCCGCTTAAAAAAAATCCATTCCTGTGTTCTGGGTCGTATTTTTAAAGGGGCACGAACCCGTGAGTGACGTGATCTTCTACAATATATATATAGTGCCGAGAAAAAGTTTGTGAACCCCAATGATAATTATGGAAATTCCATAGTTTTACCATGATAGCCTTCTTGAATCAAAACCAGTCTTTTCTTAAATATCCAATAGGGCTTATATTAACCAATTCCATGTCTTTTGAAACAAAATGATTTATGAATTAGATAAACAATGAGTAATTAAGATTCAGGGTATGTGAAAAAGTAAGTGAACCCCTGGTTTTATCAGCTCAGTTAAGGGGATAATTAGAATCAGGTGTTTAAATAATTAGGTAGATCTTCAGGGGTGAGTTTGGGAGGCCCCATCCTATATAAAGATCAGAAACTTTGTGAGTTTGGTCTTCACCATACAGGTGTCTGGAAACACGTCATGCCACGATCAAAAGAAATCTCTGAGGACCTCAGAAACACAGTTATTGATGCTCATCAGTCTAGAAAGGGTTACAAAACCATTTCTAAGGATTTGGGGCTCCACCGATCCACTATCAGACAGACAGTTTACAAATGGAGAAAGTTCAAGACCACATAAACCAAAATACATAATTTTGGATATGGGTTGCTAAAAGTGTTATGTTCTGCTAGAGCTTTAAATTAGTAACTTTTGGGGCCCTCGAGTGGCGCATCCAGAAAAGGCGCTCCACGTGGAGTGCAGGATTTGCCCTATAGTCTGGACGTCGCGAGTTTGAGTCCAGGCTATTCCTTTGCCGAACGAGGATGGGAGCTTCCAGGGGGCGGCACTCAATTGGCCGAGCACCACCCGGGGGGAGGGAGGGTTAGGTAGGCCAGGGTGTTCTCGGCTCCCCGCGCACCAGCGACCCCTGTAGGCTTGCCTGTAAGCTGCCCGAGAGCTGCGTTGTACTCCAACACAGTAGCTCTTGGGTGGCTGCATGGTGAGTCCGCAGTGTGAAAAAAAGCGGCCGGCTGACAGCACGCGCTTCGGAGGACAGTGTGTGTTCGTCTTCGCCCTCCCGAGTCAGCGCAGGGGTGGTTGTGGTGAGCTGAGCCTAAGAAATAATTGGCCATTCCAAGTTGGGAGGAAATAATAAAAATTGGCAACGACTAAATTTATATTAAAAAAAAAAATTAAGAAAAAAAATATATATAAAAAAATAAATTAGTAACTTTTATATCAGATAACAAAAGGCTTACTGGGGACTCATTTATTGAAGTGTAACCAACACCACAGTCCACAAATCATACATTCAGATTTTTCAAGGTCACTGCTGATTAAATAAACACAAATAAAAAAATAAAAAAGCTCAAAGCATAAAATCACAATTAGATACCAGCTGTGTCAAAACAGTCTACATTAATTTAGTAAAATGCCAATTATGCTGTAGCTTATGTAGTAGTATGCTGTCCTTTAATCTTTCTTTTTAATTTCTTGCTCAGGCTCAGTTGGTTTGGGACTTTGAAAGTGAGCAGGAACTGATGAAGCCTCCAGAGGCAAACAAGGAGGCAGATCACAGATTTGTCAAGATGGTCTATCTAAATTCAGGAGATCGACAACGGCAATGAAGCAATCCAAATCCTTCAGGTACATCACAGCTTGGAAACCTCTCAAGGTGAAAAAAACAGGCTTCTTTACATGGATCAATAGGCAACCTTGATGCAGCTGTCAAGCTGTGTGACTCTGAATCCGAGCGTAACTTAAAATTGATCCCCAAGGATTGAGAGTACTAGCCTTTATAATTGTATTATTGAGGTTTTATTTACAAAGTTATTTCAAACTGGAACTAAACCGCTAACCCCGGTGCCTATAACATACTTAATTAACTGGGATTTACCATGCATTCATTCAACTGTGATTAACTATGCAATTACTATGCTTTACTAAAGTATGTTTTGTTTATGTGTGTCCTTTTATCCTATCCCTGTGTCAGCACTGGATTTGAACAGAATTTTCAACAACACACTCATTGGGTTTACCTCAGCAAACCAGCATTTTGTGATCTCTGACCTGCAAAATAAGGGTTTAAAAGAAAAATAAAAGTTCAGATTATTCTGTGTTCTAATTGTACCCCTTGACAGCTATTTGAAGAATACTAAAGGGTTGTATAACAGAGGGCCCTCTCACTGTGTGGGTCTCCGCAGTTGAAACGCCGCTCAGACGTCCAGGTTTTTCTTAACAAACAGCCAGGCAGTCGTTGGTGGCCACCACTAGGGTACCAGCAATGGTATCCCTAGTGCGGAAGGACATGCACACTGGTGTACATAATACAAAAACACAAAACAAAACAGTGGACAAAACAGCTAAAAACAAAAGGTTGCCATCTAGTGGCTCAGCGGTGCTCCCACTAAAAAGGAAGTCCTGCTTCAGGAACCTTCTTCCTAACACAATCTGGGGTGGGATTAAAATCCCCTAAACTAATCCCACACGATGATAACACACACAATGATAATGAATGGTTGCGTTATTTGCTCACCCTGGTTTGTACGTGCAGTCATGAGGATTCCCAGACAATTCACTTCCAGCTTGCCAAGGGCTTGGCTTTCTAGCCCATTTTTAAAGGCAGGTGACCAGTGATCAGCAATTATGCAACTGACACCTGGCCACCTGCTGCACATTCCTTTCAATTAGGCAGGGAGGGAAGTCTCCCTGCCCTGCAAAATCTAGCACATACTTTCATTTAGAAAATTATACATTTTTATTACAATAAAATCAAATAAATCCCACCAAACGATATTTATAATGAAACAAAACTATATTTTACAGGGGCAGGCCTCAGCCCTGCCACAGGCTGTATCACAAAATACAAAAGAATGTGAAATGTTATATGTACAGTATGTGTTGGTGCATTCGTTCTTTTTTTCCTTGTTTGCTTTGACTTTTTTTTTTTTTTTTAAATAAGGACTTGGATAGGTTTTCTGACCTTGAAGTGGTCCAGGTGTTTCCTACAGTGCAGTGTGTTCTGCAGATTTATTCCCTGCTACACTTAGCCACTCAATCAACAGTTGCCTGACATAGGCTGTTCTCCAAAAGAGGTAAGCTTAAAATCTTTCTTGAAACACAGTTTGGAGTGTACAGCTCATTTTAAAACTGTAACCAATACTTTAATTAGAGCAGTCAAATCAGACAAGAGGACACATTTAGAAATTTAGTTGAGATAGACTTAGGACAGAGAGTAAGAGACCCTTCTTCACAAAGAAAGCAGTAACGGTATGGAATGGGTTACCTTGACATGTTGTTGATGCTGGGATTGAGGTCAATCAGCTCCTAGGACCCGGACGAGCTTCGATGGGCTGAATGGCCTCCTCTCCTTTGTAAATGTTCTTATGATGAGCAGATCTGAATGTCTTTGATATAGGTCTGATTGAGCTTGTTTTATTATTCAGAGCCCCCCAGCTGCAGAACGTATCTGTCTTGATGTGTTTAACTTAGATGGAAATCACTTGGTAGTGACTGGAAGCACCAATGGAATTGTCCTTTGGGACTATGATTCAGCCACTGTCAAACACCTGTAGGTCACTGCACTGCTCATTGAAGAGAGAGATGCACAGTTTCATACATCTCGATTTGAAATTCAGATAGTTGTGGGAACAGGAGACATTTTAAACCTTGTAATAATCAGTTACGCTTTTAGGATTTATCACTGAATACACAGAGGCTGAATTTTAACCCACCATATTTCTTGTACTTAAAATAAAAATGGTAATGTTACAGAGATCTTCATGTCAATAGCACATACACCAGTTTTCAATCCAATATTAAAAGTTGTGCAGAAGCTGTGATGGATAAATGGGGGTCAGTACTTCTTTTCAAGACTCATTTTGGAATAATGTTAAAACATGTGTATTGCCATGATTAATCGTATTTCTGAAACCATTTCACCATCACTATACTACATATAGAAATGTATATATTTTTTTCAGGTATACAGAAGAACAAATTCTTCATCCTGCCTATCAGCAAATGTTGCAGGAGACACTTTTAGTAATTGTTTGTGCTTTATTGAATTATTTTCCCCAAATGGAATGCTTATTCATTGAATATATTTGAGTGCACTAATATAGATTTATTATTCACTGTAGTATTATTAGTTTTCTTATGTATGTAGTATTTGTGTTGTCACGTTTTACTGTTTTGGAATGTTTTATTTTCTTTTATTATATGCACGCCCCTGCAACTAGAGGCTAATTATCACCCACACCTGAAAGCAATAATCAGTTGCAAACACAGTGTAAAAGCAAAGCAAAGCAGCTTCAAGTTAGCGAAATGAGATCTGGAAGCAGCCGAAATAAATGGGAGTGACGAGTTGAGCGGCCGCTATAGCAGAAGGTAAGATGGATTGCGTTGGAATAAAGTTGGAACGGGAAGACGGCTAGAAAGAAGAAATCTAAAAGGAAATTATCCGGAGAAAGGAAAATAAGGCAGCGTGTAGGGGACAGAGAAGATTGATCGTGATTCCTACAGATAGGCTGATTTACGTTGCTGGGGGAGAGACTCGCTCCCCTGCATAAGTTAAGTGTTGTATTTATATTCTCTGTATAAATAAATGTTGCTTTGTTTTAAAGTTCGGTTTGATTGTATCCTTTTATTTTATTTTTATTTTTTATTGATTGTCTTTCCTGGGTTTTCATCCTGCTCTTGGTGTCCCTTTTATTTTATTTTATTTTATTTATTTATGTCCCTTTTATTTTTTATTTTATTTTATTTTATTTATTTATTTATTTATTTTAGTATTAAAATACTAGTGAGGGGAGAGACCTGAGTGCGGTGCTGGTCTTTATTGAAAATTCACCTGTGAGCGTGTAAGCTGAAAACATTACGACAATAATTGAAGACCTCTTTTGATGCCACGTTTATAAATTGTAGTTTTAATATACCATGCCAGCGTGCCTGTATTGGTTTTTATTTAATTTGTATTTAAGCTTAAAGCAGTATCCCCAAGGGTGTGGTGTATTGTTTTATTTTAGCTAGAGGTGGCTTCAAGGGTATTTAGTGCTGTAGGCAAGGGTGGGTCTGGTGGTGCCCCTAGGGGAATATGAAATCAGAATTGTATAAATTGTGGTACGCCGGTAGTCAGCAATTCACATTAAGACATTTTAGCCAGAAACCTGGTTGCCTCTGCCAGGAGGCTGAAACTTGGCTGAAAGTAGATCTTCCCACAAGACAATGATCCCAAGCACACATCAAAATCCATAAAGAAATGGTTAATTGACCACACAATCAACATTTTGCAATGGTCATCTCAGTCTCCAGACTTGAACCCCATTGAAAACCTGTGGTTTCAATTGAAGTGGGCAGTCCATAAGCGCAGACCGAAAGATATCAAGGATCTGGAAAGATTCTGCATGGGTGAATGGTCTAAGATCCCTCCCAATGTGTTCTCCAGTCTCATTAAACATTATAGAAAAACACTCGGTGCCGTCATCCTTGCAAGGGGAGGGTGCACAAAGTACTGAAAACAAGGGTGCCAATAATTGTGACCCTTCATTTTTTTTGGAATCTGAGAAATGTGTAATTTTGTTTGACTCCATTGAATCACTAACAAAGTCAAATATATTCTGCATTTTGGAAAATTACAATATAGCACAGTACTGGTATTTATTTTATACAGTCATTTTTGCTCATCTTTATCAAGGGTGCCAATAATTTTGGAGGTGACTAATTATATATATATATATATATATATATATATATATATATATATATATATATATATATATATATATACAGTACTGTGCAAAAGTTTTAGGCAGGTGTGAAAAAATGCTGTAAAGTAAGAATGCTTTCAAAAATAGACATGTTAATAGATTATATTTATCAATTAACTAAATGTAAAGTGAGTGAACAGAAGAAAAATCTAAATCAAATCCATATTTGGTGTGACAACCCTTTGCCTTCAAAACAGCATCAATTCTTCTAGGTACACTTGCACAAAGTCAGGGATTTTGTAGGCATATAGTCGGGTGTATGATTAAACAATTATACCAAACATGTGCTAATGATCATCAATTCAATATGTAGGTTGAAACACAATCATTAACTGAAACAGAAACAGCTGTGTAGGAGGAATAAAACTGGGTGAGGAACAGCCAAACTCAGCTAACAAGGTGAGGTTGCTGAAGACAGTTTACTGTCAAAAGTCATACACCATGGCAAGACTGAGCACAGCAACAAGACACAAGGTAGTTATACTGCATCAGCAAGGTCTCTCCCAGGCAGAAATTTCAAGGCAGACAGGGGTTTCCAGATGTGCTGTCCAAGCTCTTTTGAAGAAGCACAAAGCGGGCAATGTTGAGGACCGTGAGACGCAGTGGTCGGCCAAGGAAACTTACTGCAGCAGATGAAAGACACATCATGCTTACTTCCCTTCGCAATCGGAAGATGTCCAGCAGTGCCATCAGCTCAGAACTGGCAGAAAACAGTGGGACCCTGGTACACCCATCTACTGTCCGGAGAAGTCTGGTCAGAAGTGGCCTTCATGGAAGACTTGCGGCCAAAAAGCCATACCTCCGGCGTGGAAACAAGGCCAAGCGACTCAACTATGCACGAAAACACAGGAACTGGGGTACAGAAAAATGGCAGCAGGTGCTCTGGACTGATGAGTCAAAATTTGAAATATTTGGCTGTAGCAGAAGGCAGTTTGTTCGCCCGAAGGGCTGGAGAGCGTACACGAATGAGTGTCTGCAGGCAACAGTGAAGCATGGTGGAGGTTCCTTGCAAGTTTGGGGCTGCATTTCTGCAAATGGAGTTGGGGATTTGGTCAGAATTAATGGTCTCCTCAATGCTGAGAAGTACAGGCAGATACTTATCCATCATGCAATACCATCAGGGGAGGCATCTGATTGGCCCCAAAATTTATTCTGCAGCATGACAACGACCCCAAACATACAGCGAAAGTCATTAAGAACTATCTTCAGCGTAAAGAAGAACAAGGAGTCCTGGAAGTGATGGTATGGCCCCCACAGAGCCCTGATCTCAACATCATCGAGTCTGTCTGGGATTACATGAAGAGAGAGAAGCAACTGAGGCTGCCTAAATCCACAGAAGAACTGTGGTTAGTTCTCCAAGATGTTTGGGCCAACCTACCTGCCGAGTTCCTTCAAAACTGTGTGCAAGTGTACCTAGAAGAATTGATGCTTGATGCTGTTTTGAAGGCAAAGGGTGGTCACACCAAATATTGATTTGATGTAGATTTTTCTTCTGTTCACTCACTTTGCATTTTGTTAATTGATAAATATAAACTATTAACATGTCTATTTTTGAAAGCATTCTTACTTTACAGCATTTTTTCAAACCTGCCTAAAACTTTTGCACAGTACTGTATATATATATATATATATAATTATACACACACAGACAGTTTATATAAAAACCCAACTCCCTTACAATGTGTCTCCTCTGTGTGTCAAATTGACCAGCTGCCACTGCCTGGTGCATTTATTTTCCAAACCACGCTGAAGGCAGTTTCAGAATCAATCATTCAATCAAACCTTTATTTATCCACATGTCAATTGAGAACAAATTCTTGTTTACAATGATGACCTGGTAAGAGGCTAACAACCACCATAGCAAACAACAGAAAACTCAATAAATACAGAGTAAAAAACAAAACACATATTCAATCATAAAACATGTAACACAGCTGTCAATCAACAATGAGTCGGTCCTATGGCTAAAAGCAACCTCTGATGTTTTTAACCTTGTAAGTTGTCCTCTTTGAAGGACGGTCTGTCCTTCATAAGGAGCCGTTGTATGTTCTGTCATTAAAAGGGTCATTCAGTGTTTCTGGATCTTGAAATTTTACAGTTAAAACCAATCGGCTAAGATGTCAATGTACCAAAAACTCACTACATTAACACGCTTATGACTAATCTTTTTTGTCAGACAGTTGAGATATTATCCACAGGCAAGCAGTTATACTGACGTTTGTCATGTTAAACAGGGGTGTAAATGGACTCAGGGTTCTGTGTATACTAAGCTGGGGTCTGAAGCTTGGTAAACGTTTGTTATATGTATTGTAATCGATAGTAAGCATAGCAGAACAACAAACAAAAAGGAATCATAAAGTACACGCATATTAGGATATTGAACAGGTAAATTAAAAAATATACAGTACTGTGCAAAAGTTTTAGGCAGGTGTGAAAAAATGCTGTAAAGTAAGAATGCTTTCAAAAATAGACATGTTAATAGATTATATTTATCAATTAACTAAATGCAAAGTGAGTGAACAGAAGAAAAATCTAAATCAAATCCATATTTGGTGTGACAACCCTTTGCCTTCAAAACAGCATCAATTCTTCTAGGTACACTTGCACAAAGTCAGGGATTTTGTAGGCATATAGTCAGGTGTATGATTAAACAATTATACCAAACAGGTGCTAATGATCATCAATTCAATATGTAGGTTGAAACACAATCATTAACTGAAACAGAAACAGCTGTGTAGGAGGAATAAAACTGGGTGAGGAACAGCCAAACTCAGCTAACAAGGTGAGGTTGCTGAAGACAGTTTACTGTCAAAAGTCATACACCATGGCAAGACTGAGCACAGCAACAAGACACAAGATAGTTTTACTGCATCAGCAAGGTCTCTCCCAGGCAGAAATTTCAAGGCAGACAGGGGTTTCCAGATGTGCTGTCCAAGCTCTTTTGAAGAAGCACAAAGAAACGGGCAATGTTGAGGACCGTGAGCGCAGTGGTCGGCCAAGGAAACTTACTGCAGCAGATGAAAGACACATCATGCTTACTTCCCTTCACAATCGGAAGATGTCCAGCAGTGTCATCAGCTCAGAACTGGCAGAAAACAGTGGGACCCTGGTACACCCATCTACTGTCCGGAGAAGTCTGGTCAGAAGTGGCCTTCACGGAAGACTTTGGCCAAAAGCCATACCTCCGGCGTGGAAACAAGGCCAAGCGACTCAACTATGCCCGAAAACACAGGAACTGGGGTGCAGAAAAATGGCAGCAGGTGCTCTGGACTGATGAGTCAAAATTTGAAATATTTGGCTGTAACAAAAGGCAGTTTGTTCGCGAAGGGCTGGAGCGTACACGAATGAGTGTCTGCAGGCAACAGTGAAGCATGGTGGAGGTTCCTTGCAAGTTTGGGGCTGCATTTCTGCAAATGGAGTTGGGGATTTGGTCAGAATTAATGGTCTCCTCAATGCTGAGAAGTACAGGCAGATACTTATCCATCATGCAATACCATCAGGGAGGCATCTGATTGGCCCCAAATTTATTCTGCAGCATGACAACGACCCCAAACATACAGCGAAAGTCATTAAGAACTATCTTCAGCGTAAGAAGAACAAGGAGTCCTGGAAGTGATGGTATGGCCCCCACAGAGCCCTGATCTCAACATCATCGAGTCTGTCTGGGATTACATGAAGAGAGAGAAGCAACTGAGGCTGCCTAAATCCACAGAAGAACTGTGGTTAGTTCTCCAAGATGTTTGGGCCAACCTACCTGCCGAGTTCCTTCAAAAACTGTGTGCAAGTGTACCTAGAAGAATTGATGCTTGATGCTGTTTTGAAGGCAAAGGGTTGTCACACCAAATATGGATTTGATTTAGATTTTTCTTCTGTTCACTCACTTTGCATTTAGTTAATTGATAAATATAATCTATTAACATGTCTATTTTTGAAAGCATTCTTACTTTACAGTATTTTTTCACACCTGCCTAAAACTTTTGCACAGTACTGTATATATTATATATTTTCAGTTGTAAAGCATACTGAATATTAACTTTTCAAACATTGGTGGTTATCTAATCTTTTTTCAAATATGGAATGTGCTTTGTAATTTTTATAATATTCAACAAAATACTACTTGTGGGAAACTGAAAAGGGCAATGCATTTGTATGCATAAATGTGTGGGTTATTAACAGTGACTTGCATTTATATTCCCAAGCTTATGCAAGTGATTTATGTAAATGCAATTCATCATCTAGAGCACCCTTCTTGTTTTCGGAGATAATTCCAGTTAAAAATAACTACTAATGCACCCTTAGCCATAGGTCATGTAAAATGAATGCTTTCTGAAATGATTTGAATAATATTCTTTATTCAGGGATTGTTGTATTAAGTGATATGTAAAACACTAGAAATCTACAAAATGTGAACTCTTTAAAATACAGTAGTTACATGGCTTCCTATAATCTTACATGTGTAACTTACTTATACAGCGACAATGTTGGGATGCATTTAGGCTTGCTTGCTTTTATTTGTTTAAAAAAAAAATTCCAAGAATTAGTCAACACTAAGTGAACTCAGTTATGACATTTGGCCTGTGATTGTTCTCTTACTGATCTACAGTGCACCGGACTCTTACAAGGTGAGATACCCAACCTATCAGAGGGCAGCTAGAATGTGTTATTGCTGCGAGAGAGGAGAATAAGGCATTCACTGTCCATGCTAATTAAAATAAAATCTGATTAGATTAAAAGTTTCTTTCCCTTTTTAAAAGTTTTCTCTGGCCTTTAATTACAGAAAGTCATATGAATTATTTTAAATTACATGTATTTGCCTTTTGCATCCTATTTGAAAATGTAAATTGCACTACGCATTTCTGTACATGCTATGTAATTACACTAAGTGTATTGTTTGTATGTTTAGTAATATCCATGTACAATGTGTTATCAATGTACAGTACTTGGCATGGCTATTTGGCTTAGAATCATGATAATAAGAATTATTGATAAGACAAAACAATTGATGAAGAAGGTACTGCCAGCCACATGCTGATCAATTGTTCCTATAACCGCAATGTGTGTTTATTTGGCTGCCGACTTACTTCTGGCAGTACGAGAGGTTATACAGCTAACAGGCTCCTGGACCAATAATTTGTCACAAGAAGCATTCACAAAATACTGACTCATTGTGATGGCAATAGGTACACGTTGAATATTAAAGATATCATTAAGTATACAATATGAATGTCTCTTTTTAACAAGCAGAAAAGGTAAAATCACAGAGTTGTTTAGAAGGCAGGCCCCGTTATTTTCCACCTGTTTCCAGATGTAACCAGAGTTAATGGTAATGGGACATACTTTAATGAAATGAAAAACAAAACACATCGAGAGTGCAAAAGAGAACTTGAAATACATTACTTAGACTGGTTCTCGTTTTGTAACAAAAAACAAACATTATCTGCTTTCACATTATACCTTTTTGAGGTTAAATAGTATGTTAAGAAGAGTGACAATCAGACGCCTTATCAATCAAGCTCCTGTTCTCTTGTCGGCTCTTGAAAGTGTTTCTTTTTGCTGAGGGAAAGCCAGGAAATGCTTCCAGCATGACATATTACTGTTTAATAAACAACACTACAGTACACATTATTCCAGGCATTTCAACTGTATTTAAAAATGAAATGGATAAATTACTATTATTGTACAAGCTGCCGGTACAAATATTTAGTATAATTTTAATTCAGTAGAAGGCTTAACAAACTGCTCGCAAGTTAAATACAAAACAACTCTGATCTACTGTAATTGACTGTTTCCTTTTCAGGTAAATATCTTGCATCTGTTACTTATTTTAAAATACAATCAAGTAGAAACCAGTCCATGATAAAACAAGGGTTTGCAACAGTCACTAAAACAGTATCCAAGTACTTTTCAATAACTTAACTTTTCTTTCCCTTAAAACTAGCACATTCAACCACTGCCAATGATTTTTAGAATTGTATTGCAGTTACAATCTGATAAGAAGTCAGTTTTGTCAAAATACTTTAATAAAGGTTGACATCACTGTCAATGTGTTTATGTAGGGAAACAACATCACGACAAATCCAAGATTAATGAAAAAAAGGTTATTTCCCCTGAAAATATTCTGTTTGTAGATAAGGTCACACAGATCAGTTTTTCAGAGCTTTCTGACTTACCCTGGCTACTCGTTTGTGAAATTACACATTGCAGAGAGAGACACAGAGAATAATATAGCACACCATATTAATCGCATATAGCAGTTTTTCTTTTTTTATTAATGATTATCCATTCGCTTGGTTCTCTGTCGACTGGTTTCACAGCTCCTAATTGTAACCTTGTGTGTGATTAGGGGGCAGTAGCTAGGGCTCCTCCCCATTTCTGTCACACCAATTATATCTGCCCATGTCCCTATGCAACTGCTGCTCCACCTCTGCAATGGTCTACCCCTGGGGGTAAGTGAAGCTCACTTCCCAGTCTTAGAGGCCCAGCCGCGTTGGCCTCTTCTTTCACCAGCAAGGTTTTCCTTTAGGCTTCAGCCTTGGAGGCTGATCGGTTCGGTCTCACAAGGGCAGCTCTCCGCGAGCCAAGGGGAAACCCTGTACTCATCTGTGCCAGGCTTCTTCTCTGGAGACCCCTCCCTTGCATGTCTTCTTTTCAGTGTTCCTGTATCCTCGCATGGCTCTACCTCGGAAGTTTGCCTGCGCCAACCTCCCTAATTGTAAGTGACCCTTGTAAGCTGAGGAGACTACCCACTATCCTTCTCTTTATTTCCCATTGCTTCCCAGCCTTGGAGGCTGATCGGTTAGATCTCACCCCCATGAGGGCGGCTCTCCACGAGCCAAGGGGAAACCCTGTACTCCTCCCTAGGTCACAAAAGCACTTCTCTCCTATTCTCAATTACTGAGGTTCTTCCTCCATGCATCCCTTGCTCCTATCCCATGAATTAACACTAATTTTGGATTACCCAATGTTAGCTTCTTAGGTAAGGAAATCCAAGATGAGTGCAAATTAAGGTCTATGAAACCAGCCATATGGTTTATCTTCCAAAGCTACAAAATGTATACTGTTGTAATTTTGTGAACTAACATGTATTTAAATTAAAATCAGAAAGGTCAAGCCTCCTATACATATTAATTTTAACAGATATAACATGCACAACATACTGGTAATTCTGCTAGGACCCTGACATATTGCATACAAAATGTAATCCATCAGAGACTTAGAAACGGCTTTCTGTAAATAGCTCATTGCTTTGTGAATTGGGCTCCTTTAATCATAAACCTAACAGAAGTTGCTGATGGGCAATCAATAAGTGAATGGATAATTTTGAAATTGTGCATTAGAAAGCTTTCTAGTCTCCAAAGCATCTGCGGTAGCTGTCATTTCAAGTGAACTACACAGAATAATTAACTGTAACACTGCCCCAAGCCAGTTTAATCTGCTTGTTTCCCACTGTGAAGAAGGTTGATTTTAATCAGATGTTTGTTTTATTACCTCAAAGTAGAAATCTAATTACCCCTGAAATGAGCAATATGCAATATAGAGAGGCTGGTTTATATTGGAACAAAGTAAAAGCCAAGTAAATGTGACGATAAGTGCCTAGTATCAAATACTCAATAGATCAAAGGAATATTTTTATTTTTGATTATTGCATAAAGTTACAAAACAAAGTTAAGTTGAAAATATGACCCCCTTGTGAATGTTGCCAAAAATCATTGCAATACAGAAATGTCACTTTTCCAGAAGCTGATCTGCTTCATATTATCAGTCCCATCTATGTTGGTTCCAAAAATCTAAACTGAAGATTACAATAATCTTTTCACAATATTTAAAATGTGGAGGAGGTTGTGGGGTTTGGAATCAGGTTCTACAGAAAACGTTTTGCCTTGTTGTTGCTGGACCGCTTTCTGAAAACCCAATATTGTCTTACAAATCTATTACTTACAGTCACATCTGATCCATACTGTGTTCTCTGTAGTAACAAGTAACATTTATGAAGCATATTTTACCAAGTCATCATTTTGAATGCTAAAGATGTCAAAATCTGAAAAACGTTCAAAAGCTTCAAGTACTTCATTTATCTGAAAATTACCTGGAGGAATATGCAAGTGACTGTGTTGGAGGACTAGGTAAGATAAGTAAGATAAGAGGCTGTGTGGTCCAGTGGTTAAAGAAAAGGGCTTGTAACCAGGAGGTCCCCGGTTCAAATCCCACCTCAGCCACTGACTCATTGTGTGACCCTGAGCAAGTCACTTAACCTCCTTGTGCTCCATTTTTCGGGTGAGACGTAATTGTAAGTGACTCTGCAGCTGATGCATAGTTCACACACCCTAGTCTCTGTAAGTCGCCTTGGATAAAGGCGTCTGCTAAATAAACAAATAATAATAAGCCTACACACTGATGCTGCCATGGGGAAAGAATGTGAAGGAGTGTTTGATAAAGCTCCTGGAACAGCTGCCAGAGCTAAGAAAACTTGGACTGAGAAAGTGGTGCATCACAGATGAAAACATTGAGCTCATAAGTAAGTCTTTCAACCTTGAATTACATTTGCAAGACATAAAAATGAGCTTCATAGTAAATTCAACAATAATAAATAATGATGTAGTAATTAGTGTTTCATTCCACACTTATTCATATTCCCATGTCTTCCTATTCACCATTAATTGATGTTTAACTTCATGTGGATACAATATTAGTTGAATCATTTACCTACAATAGTAGGAAACCCTGTGTTTAGTATATAATTATACATTGTTATAAATGAAAACAATGTAATCATATTAATGAATATTATTTGTTTATTACTCACTAAACCATAGACAGTAAGCTGTGCACATTTATCTAATGTGTCTGCTCTCTATGGTAGAATGGATCTTTAGAGGAGTAAAGCATTTGGATTTTGAGTGTATCAAAAACAGTAATCCTAGTGGAGGACTGCTCTGCCCTGTGCTGCATTTAAAGTCTGATTTAGATATCTGGCCCCAGTCAAACTTGGATTATTTTATACAATGGATTAATGACTGAAGGTCCAGAGAGAGCCTCATTGTAATCAGTCTTCAGTCAACTTTGAAGTGATTTTAATGTAATTTCTTCAAATCCAAAACACAGGTAGGTTTTTTTCTGTTAAATGGAAAGACAGCTTAAGTCCTTACTACTGTAAACCACACTCCTGAAACCTTTCATATTTCTTTGTTTCTGTGCTACACCTGAATGTCCTTCTATGGTGTCCTTTTGAGGAATTGTGAGTTACCTGAAGGAACTGTGTCAGTCTGATTTACAGTATGTTTGAGCGCCATTCATCATAGTTTTAAATATTTAAATGACAACATGAATATAGAAAATATTTGGTACGATGGTTTTACTTTATTTATTCACCTTTTATTTATCCATGTTGTAATTTTATTACTTCAGGTCTTCATAGTTGTATGCCTCTTATTTTGATGAGCTGGACCAGCATATTGCATGTCAGTGTCGCACTGACCCTTATTACTCATGCACCCCTAACCCACGGCTATTTTTAAAACACATTGCATAAAATCTATGTCAAATTGGCATCTGCTCAGTTGTACCTACTACAGTACTTAATGTAAACAAGGGTAAGTTATGTTAGAAATATTGTAATTCATTTTTTTTTTTTTACAATTATTATAATTAATATTTTCCATTCGTCTTTTGTTCTCCTAAGCTTCCTCAGTAAAGAATGGAGGTTTAAGAGATCTTTGGCATCTGGACCTGGCAGTAAAGGTATGCATTCCTCGGTGTGATGGAGATGCTGAGAGATTGAAGTTCGTTGATCTCAGTAGTAAAGATGACCTGGATCATGAACCGCGTCTTATAAGAGACCTCGGCAAGCTGAACTCTGATCTCTCCGCTCTAGAGGTCAGGCTTCTCAAATGGAAGCTGGATGAAAACGACTTGACGATCCTCAAAAATATGACTGCTACTTAAATCTGAGAGTCAGAAAAGGTGAACGAGGATGAGGACGATGAAGAAGTAGACCTGTAAACAATTAAACCCTGACTGCTTACTTTGATTATTGACCATTTCTTAATGAAGTGGACCTGATGTGTTGCCTCTGACGGGCTGGGTGCTTATTTTGAACCAGGCCTTTGGGAAGTGGATGTTGTTCAGGTTTAAAATGAACTGGTAGCAAAACGACTTTGCCGAGTAAGCTAATATTGAGGATTGGAAAGAGGTGACTGTTGTGATTTGTACAACTGTTTCTCTCAAGTGTTGTTAAATGGCAAGTTTTCTATATATATATATATATATATATATATATATATATATATATATATATATATATACTTTTTATTGCATTTAGCAAAACCTGAGACACTGAAGAGATTAAGTCGTTCTGAATCTTGTTAGAGGTACCCGAGAATACTGTGGCTATTGACAAGTGATTGCTTAACATGCTGTCGTAGTCAGAAAAACAAGAAAGTAATTCCACATAACTACTTCTTTTGAGGAATTGGTGCCTTCATCGTGCCCTCTGAAAGCCAGTTCTTGCTTGCCAAGGTAAACAACAGAATCAATCAAGCGTTTAAGAACCTCACGATTTTTTCTTACTTGCTCGTTGTGATGTATTGTATCTCTATGCTTCTGCTCATCCAATTGAACATCAATCTGGATTTGTCCAAAAGTTTTGTGTGTTACAGTGGCTCGCAAGTGATTTGGGGAATTCTCATGTTTTAGTGCTGACTTTGTTAGACATCCTAGATTGTTGTAGCCAGTGCTGTGCCATATTGTCTTTTCTGTACTGAACAAAAGACAGTTCCAACTGTATAATCCCTTTTTTAACAATCTCCCATTTTTCTGAGAGTTCTTCTTGAAATTTGATACAATGCCTCCATTGTCTGATGACATTTATTTTTTAATTTGTAAAAAGCAATTCTAAATATTACTTTGAAGTTCTCAATGCAATTCTCAATAACAGTCTATAATATTAGCAATATCGTTCAAAATTGAGCTGTTCTTATGCTTACCCCAGCATATTTGTCTGCTTTCTAATGTTGGACAGCTGCAAAACCAAGGCAGATCTTTGACTTTCCCATTGGTTAAACTCCCAGACCTTCAACTGAAACCGTTTATGTCCCACCTCTGCTCACTGATGATTGGACACCTGCACAACAAGGGGCAGATCTTGACTGTCCCATTGGTTATACCTACTCAAAACCTTCAACTGGTTATGTCCCGCCTCTGGTCACTTATGCCGCAGCCCCTAATATATATATATATAGATTATATATATATATATATATATATATATATATATATATATATATATATATATATATATATATATTGTAAAAGATCTCTTTTTTCCACCGTTCGTTGCCCCTTTAAAACACACCCAGAACAGACACGCACTTGTTTTTCAACGCCTTTTACGCGCACTTTTAATGAGAAATAAAATAAACAAAACAAAACAAAAACCTAGCTCCTCTCGAGCTCTAACTAATACACACACTTGACACTAACTAAATCCGGACAGCTAAGCTGTTTACCGGCACACTTAAAACAAAACCCCACACACGCTCATGTACCCTCTCTGCACGTCAATACGGTTGCCTTGCCGCAACCGGGCTCTTCACTCACAGCAGCCTCTTCCTGTGGGACTGCCGTCTTTTTAAACACGAACTAATAAATAATTACACAATTAAATACAATTAACAAATAAGCAATGAAACAATACATCCATTAACAAATAATCATTAAACAATGAATCAATTAAACCAAAATACACACAAATACAAAACAAACACACACAAAATAAGCAGATATACACAAAACTATGAACAAACTGGCCGTTTCTTCATGACAGACGCCACTCCTCTTTTGCCCCTGTGTGACAATATATGCCTATATATATATATATATATATATATATATATATATATATATATATATATATATATATATATATATATATATATATACTGATGCACAAAAGAAATGCAACACTCAGGTCTAATGGATTTAAAATTACAGAAAATGTGAACAAAAATACAGATCAAAGAATCATGATAAGTTTTCAGTATGAAACATGACACACTGTCAAAACGAAAACATTAAAAAGTTAGTATGAGGTATGACCTCCCTGAGCATTAATACAAATCTACCAGCGTTGACGCATAGGCCTGATCAGCCTCTGGATAGACTGCTGTGGGATGTTCTGACTTCCTGTGCAGCTGGCGAAGGTTGGCTGGTCACGGTTGTCTTCTGTGTATGGCACTACCAATTTGGTTCCACAGATGTTCTATTGAACTCAGGTCAGGAGAAACAACAAACAACTAACCTCGATATTGTTTTGTTGAAATCGCATTGTCCAGCTGGAAAATCAACACTTCCAGATTGGCTTGCAGGAACAGAAAATCTGTTGCCTCAAGGACTTTGTCAATGTATCGCTGAGCAGTAAGGTTGCCCTCAATCTGCACCAAAGGCGTTCTTTTGTTAAAGGAGATTCCTCCCCACATCATCACACTTCCACCACCCCACCGGTTGGATTGAACAACACAACAGTCATCATAACGCTCACCACAACGTCAACACACACGTTGTCTTCCATCAGATCTGTCGAGGGCAAAACGGCATTCATGGGTGAATAAAACACCACCACTCTCTCTACCACCACCTCAGATGTTCTCTGGCCCACAGAAGACAGTGATTTCATCTCTCAGCTGTCAACATGTTAGCCCTGAACGGTCTCCAAGCATGCAAATAATTTTCATGCAGACGGCGAGCTACAGTCATTCTGCTGATGCACAGGTTATTTCTTCCTGGAATTTCTCGTGCTGTAGCCACTGCAGTCTGAAAATTATTACGCAGGTGGATCAGTCAGATGTGACGGCCCTGGGCTGGTCTGCTTACTATTTAAAATGTAAATAACATTATGTATGTGCCCAATGAGCTACTGATGTAAAACTTAGACTGTTGCATTTTCATTGTGCATCGTATACATATTTTTTTAAAAATCTTTATACATCAAACATAACATGACAGTAGCATTTTTACATGTATTTTTTTTTAAACCTATTGCACATTAATTAGGAGTCAGGTGATATGTGTACCTCTTGTGTATTTTTTTTCTTTTACATAAATTGTCTTCCTGGTTTAGAGCAGTTTAGAATACTGTACTTGCATACAAATAAAACAAATGGTATTTGTTTCTGAGACTTCACTTTGCTGATTTGTGAGACAATAGTTGTGACCACATGGGGGCAGAAGAACTCTAAGTATAGTTTGGGATTTGTATATGGATTACATCATTCTAATGTGGATAAATACCTGGACACGTAATTCAAAAGTAAGTGTTCATAGAGATGTGCTATTCTAAATTATGTGAAAGTCCTATCAGTCGTTGTTGTTGTTATTATTAAGCTGATATTATAGGTTCCATTATGATGGATCCAATCTGCATTAAAAAAAACCCTGTAGAGCAGAAAAGCTTATGGTTAAAGATTAAATCAATATTTCATGTATTAGATTTTATAGGTATGAAACATATTGGATTTGAAACGTGCATGACACCCATCAAGCTTTTTATTTATTCTTTTAATATTTTAAGCAATGATCCTTCCATTTTGTTGTAAATACACATTTCTACTACTAGGGACAGACATAAATCAAAACAGAAATATAATAAGGGCTTCTGTTTTTTGTTTCTTTATTAATTGCATTTTTCTGTGCTTATTTTTAGCTATTTTTGAGTTTTGTGTTAATTTTTTTTTCCAGAGCTTTCGTTTTTGATATACTGTATGAAATTAGTGTTTGCAGTTACTTTCCAAAATGCTTGCACATTTTTTTTCTGTCAAAATATGTATAGTAACTCGACAGTAATTGCACACTTAAGTTGTACCACCTTTCCTTTGCTGTCTTCCACAACAAAATCCCTATGGTCACGGGCACATTCTTCTGGGGTTTTTGTGTGTAGGCATTTTTTAAAATTTCACCACAGTTCTGTTTTAAATCCTCCATATCTTAACTGTAATACAGCTTTAAATCCCACTAACAAGCCTCCATTCCTGATTATAATCTTTTAAATCTCACAAGCAGAGTCTCTAATAGAAATGTAGGAATGTGCTGTCACTCAGTAGTTGGTGCAGGTTTAAAGTATTCTGAACGAATCAATGACAGATACAAGTCAGGAAGGTGGGACATTGCACAGCAGCACTGGGAAATGTATTTATTATTATTTTTGTAGTAGGTTTTATTTTTTAATGGGGAAAAAGGTAAAGTCAACGTGAATTGATTAACCATTTCCACAATTTTTCTGGTGTTTTCCGGTGTTTATTGGCTATCCACCCATTTCATTTGTTTTTGTATCGGGGGTGTTTTATCGGTTAAAACCAAAAATCAGAAGCCCTAAATAAAATGTTACAAGAATCATGAAATTGGAATATATTATATACCAGGGGTTACCAAACCTGGTCATGGAGCGCTGCAGGGTCTTCTGGTTTGCGTTCTGTCTGAGTTTTCAATTATTTAATTGAACCAATACTTTTCTTAATTGGTCAACACTAACATTTTTCCAGGTCTTTAGCCATTGATGATTTAAGGATACTGTCACAGGTGGCTTGTGGTGACGTCAGACCAGGAAGTTACTGACAACAATATTGCAAGGTATGAAACGCTGCTGTGCGGATTTATTATTTAATTGAAAGTTGAAACAAACAAAACACTTTTGAAAACAAAACGGCATGGTGGCCAAAACAGACAGACAAAACAGACACTGAACAAATAAGTAATGTGCTGGTTTAAAGCCAGCACGAGTAGCAATTGTTTTACTTTTATAGATCTTACTGTCTCACTCTCTCGTTCCACCTCCAACCCCAAGTGAGCGATCCATACCTCTTTTAAGCAGCTGTGCCTGGGCTCGATTGCTTGTTAAATCATTCAATCAGGCTCAGGCCCAGTCTTCATGTGAAGTGACCTAAAACACCCATGCACACCAAACATTTAAATAATAACACAACACAAATACAAAATAATACATATAAACACAGGGACGGGGTTTACCAGGACCAGGGTTGGCCACCCCTACTATATACTATATATACAATAACATATGTAGGTATGGACTGTATTACTGTACATGTTAGGCTCACAAGTTGAAATACAGCTCTTACCACGATCAGAGAAACCCCACTAACACATTTAAATCATTTTAAAAGAGGTGCCTTGGAAGCACTGTGCTTTAAAGATCAATAATGCGAAAAGCATCCAGATTCATTGCTACAGTACATGCATGTGTGCAAAGATGAGGTGCTCATAATGCTGTCTCACAGATGTGTACCAAGAACAGTATTTCACCATGAGTTTACAGTTCAAGGCAATAAAAGAAAACAGCATTGCGTAAGACATATCAAAAGAATGTGCAGTGTGCATTCTTGTTTTGTTTGCAGAGCTTTTCAAGCTGAATGAAACAAACCAAACTAAAATGAATCGATGAACAGTGAGGCGGGAATTGTGTGATCTTAACATACATGCATGCACAGTTTATTTAAAGTTTCCATCTGGCTGGAAAGAGAGAATGGAATCCCAGAACCTACCTTATGCTTGCTGGTGTTGAACTTGTGAACTGTTTTGGAAACTACTTACCTGTAGTCTCTTGTAACAGCAAATGGAGTTTAAAACTGTTCCACCTTTGCACTCAAGACAGGCATTTGGTGTCTGTCCAAATGGATGAAAATGCAGCTGGAAGATAGGAGATTAAAGCTACTTAATTTGACAAACACAAAATTATTTTTGACAAGAAGTTCAATAATGTGTAGCTAACAAAAACAGTAGGTGCTGTTTGGCACAGTACCACGGTAGGCTTTGATCTATGAATTGAACAGTCTCCTGCTATGAACTGTCTGTAGTTTAAAGTTTAATTCTCAGTGATGGGATAGGTTGATACATTTTATAAGTCAAAGCACACTCCCTTGTTTTATATACAGACAAAACCATGTGACTTGTTCAAAAAGACATTCAGCAACATTTCCAGTTTGATTAGTTCAAAATACAAATTGGAACAGCTGCGAAGAAGAATTGATTAATTCTGTAAATTGTGACTTAACCCTTTAATGTGTTATGTAAGTTCTCATGTCTGGTGGTTATATTTAAAAATAAACTTTCACCCCTGTGGCTGGCGGGCACCTGCAGGCGGCCTGTACGCAATTCTAAACTGTGTGGTCCTCCGACACTGCTAGTTCTGAATATGGCTACATGGTGGGCTTGCAGAGTGAAAAAAAAAGCAGCACTCGTTTCGGAGAACGCGAGTGCTCGTCTTCGTCTCTCCCGAGTTAGTTCAGGGGTTGCAGCGGTGAGCCAGGTTGAATAATAATTGGACATTCAAAAAATTGGGAGAATATTTGGAAAATGAATAAAAATAATTGTTAAAAAAAAAAAAAAAAAAACTTTCGAAGTGGTAGCTAAAAAGCTAAAAAGGTGCGACTCATACACCTTGTGCTTAGTCCTCTCCAGGGAGCAAGCAGGTTAATGCCTTACAGGGAGAGCCTATTACGGGAAATGCGTTTGATACCAGTGTAGAGATCAACAAAGGCTAAACAAAGAACACTGGAGCCAAGCTGTGGTTGTGGGAATATGTGTATCTACTCAACCAGCCCGGACGATGCGGGAACAAGGAATTGATAAACTGGGGTACATTTTGACCTTGCATATGCTCTGTGTCAGGATCAATATTAAAACTTATGGCAAGCAATTAATAGTGTTTAGATATTGTTTAGTAAATATAGTGGAAGTGTCATGGGTGACAGAGAGTGTAACTGCACAATTTTATGTATGTATTGCACTGAGCGTATGTTTATTTTATTTATATATAAATACAAGGCTGGGATAGATCCTGGATAGCCGTAGAGGACTGCTTAGCTGGCGTACTGCTTCCTGAAGTGAGCGATTTGGCAGTTGCGTCAGAAGCAGGGACCAATTGGGGTTGAGGCGTGCATAGTTTGTAGGTTGGGGCTCAGTGGTGGAGTGTTGCCCCCTGCTGGGGGAGGAGGAATGGTTACCTTGAATCAAAGTGGGAGCAGGAGTTTGGAGCCACGTCCCCTACTGACTTACCAACCAGGGCAAGTACGGGAAGATCTTAATGTGACAAGTGAGCATATCAGTGCTGTTTTATTTTATGTTTTAACCTTTCCTTTTAATTTTTGCAATCTAACTAAAAATAAAGTGTTTTAGTACTTACCTGTATTGTCCTTGGGTGTGTGTGGTCTGGATGCTGTTCCCCTCTGATAAGCAAACCTGGGTGTGAATAAAAGAAAATATAAACTTGACATATAGGTTAGTTAGGAATTCCTTATTTGTCATAAAGATAAGCTGGCGTAGTTCATACTACTGGAGTGACAGAGTTTTCCGGTTGTGGACTATCTGTCATTTCTAAATTAATTTCTAGGCTAGTAGACAGGTGGTTGTTGTGACAGAAGCAGGGTTCACAAAGTTCAGCTACAGTTAGGCTGGATATATAAGACAGGCACTGATTAGTGCGAGTGAGACAAGCTTACTTAAATCCTCTCCTGACAACAGACCATCTCTGTACCCGAGCTATCTCCCAGAGAATTTGGTAACTGATCATGATCTGATTTCTGTTTTAAAACTAGGTGCTACATTTGTTGTATCTAACGTTAAATGTTCACACTAGAAATGTGTAACTTTTGAATATTGGAATCAATAAATGAAAACTTACTAACATAACCATTGATATTGTGTGCACTCATTTGCAGACATCAATTAAATTAAATTAACTGTATAAAAGGTGTCTATAACCACCGGAATGTGTGCATTTAGTAAGAAGACAAAAAAGAGGGGTCTATTAGCAATGTATTGCCTTTTATCATCAGGGTGGGCATTACAGCAACCACTGCTTCAAAATACAGATGCAGAAAACTGGCTGTACAAAGGTGTTTTTTTTCTAATGAGTCTTACATATTCCACCTAGTGCCCTATTTCAAAATCCAATTTGTGCTTAGTTATGTAGTTACAGTTGCAGTCAAGTCTTCAATTCTGCTATTCCTGTAAATGGCTTCTTGCTGACAGTTACACCTCAATGGATATATCCATCATAGATGTATTTAATTACAGTAGTTAACTAATTAAATATCCTGAACACAGAAATTGTATGTTGGTTGCAGGCTGCTGCTGCTGATAGCAGATAGATGATATGTGTGCCTCTGATTGGCTGTCCAGTTGTGTAATAATCCTCTGGTCAGGTTCCCAGGCATTATAGTGTGCAATGAACATTCTGATTCAAAGTGATATACAGTGCATGATGTTATACAGAACACATATATATTGACAAGGTAACAAAATGCTTGTGGGGCTTGAAAGGAACAATACTGTACTAATTCAGGACTCATATAAAATCATGTCCTGATTAGCCCTATAATTATATTAGGGTTTACAGATGATACAAAAAAGGGTCATCTTCCTTTCTTTTGAAAACCAATTCCTGTCAGCTTTGAGTGCCTTGTAAGGATAGGGCCATGTGCCAGAGCAGTTCTGCTGTGTACACAGCCCTTAATAAATCTTTCTGTCTTTCATTCTTCAATCATTTGTAGATGTATACATTGCACTCAGAAACACTAAACAAACCCCATCCGTGTTTGTTTTCATTCAGCCAAACTTTATCTTGACACTTTGGCAGCACATCTGGCTGGAGGGACTTTCTGGATATAATAGATCTATTTATCTAAATACATTTCTTTGCTATTAGAAAAGAGATCTATTTTTTTGTAAGATCTGTAAAGAGGATATAACTCCTGTGCAAATAGGAAGAAAATATGTATGCGCTGTGTACATTAAACAATTAAATTTGATGAATTACTGTATTGTATGGAAGGTTACACAGAATAATTTTATCACTGGACAATGCTGGTGTGAGGCAATGGAGTAAACACACACAAAAAATAGCTTTTTATGTTTGACAGGTTCCGTAATATACAGTATATTGTACTCATTTAACTATATGGTATTAGAATGTCATCAATCAATCAGCACAGAAGACATTTCATATTATATTATGTTTACTGTGTTTTAATTATGTTAAGAAAAGCATTAGATCACTTGGTATAATGTGGGCAGCTTAATTATATTTTTCAAAATCAGACTTGTTCATCTAAAAATGTTTTTATGGAAAACTAGTTCAAAACTATACAGACAGAAGATGACGAGTATGCATAATTTATATGGTGTATATTTAAATACAATAAAGTGACCTTTATTTACCATAACTGGCTACCAGCTCTCACTTTTTGTTTAAATTGAAATAATGGCCACTAGGTGTCACTGTAGCCCAGAATACCAATTTTGAAAAAATATCAGAATGGGATTTCAAAAGATGATTAAAGGTTTTCTTGGACCTTGGAACCAAGTTCCTTGAAAAAAAGGAGAACGTAAATTAAATCCTCTACAGTGTGGGAAACCTGTTAAATCTAAACTTGACAATCCAGGTTTCATGTGTCAGTGATGTAGGGGAAAAACATAAGACAATACAATGATTCTGTAGACCCTAGTCACCTCTGTAAGCCATTTGTTTATAACAAGGAAGGGTCTCCAGAATACTGAATCTATAGCCCATGAAGAGGAAGGTACAGAAGTGCAGATTTTTATCCACAAATTCCTTCTAGATATGTGACTATCTGATTAAAATACCTTTCACAATTGTTTGCCTAACCGTGTACAGTCAGCACTCACATATCCGACCCTATAAAATTTTGACTTTAGTGACAGGTAAATGAGTGTGACACATATCTGGCAACGGAGTCGGAAATCGCATGTGACGAGCAAGTGCATTAATTTCTTCCATATATAATGGGGACAGATTTTATTCTTAATACAAGGACGGTAAAACGCAACTGACCTGTATCTGGGTAACGGATAGCCGAGTGCTGAATGTATAAGCCTCTTCCTACTGTACATATTCTAAGGGTATAGCATTCTTATGATCAGTATCAACTTCTAAAAAGGTGTTTCTAGATCCACTTCAGTTATACAGACCTTGTTGCTGTAAATCAAAAAGGTATCTCTAATATTTCTTTCCACTAACATAATGTTTCCACTACATTCAACCATGTTTTTTTTTCATTTGGAGGCTTACAATAGAACCAACGGAATAATAAACCTTTCAAGATTATGAAAGGAAAAAACTTCAATCAATTAAGAGTAATCTCAATCCAAAAATGGCATGAAGAAATCCTCTGACCCGTGCATTGTACGAACTTAACTATATGGGACATGAAAGGCATCAATCAATCGACATGCATGGCATTTCCAAGCTGTTTATTAAGTGGTTATACCGTCTCCTCACCATTAACAAAGACTTCTTTCAATCATAAAGTACTGCAATGCATTTACTGTGCACTGATGCTTTACGCTGCCCCTTCTGCTTGACATCAAAGTTTCACCTTGCTGACTGATTTATACTTCAGTTGCTCAGTCCTATCAAGTTTTACCCTTAACAAAACTCTCAGACATTCACATTGTGTATCCAAGACTGTGCCAAAAGAGAATGCACCGATTTCCTCATAGGTCTTGCCAGCTGACGATAAAAGCTCTAACAAGACAATTATACATAATTAGTATGTACAGTTTCTGTTTTACAAAGGCCAATGTATAGCATAACTGTCATGAACTCAAGCCAAACTGACAGATTCTGTATTGTTATGTAGTACTTTTTGTTTGATCCCATGTACTAACTAGACACAATATAAAGTTGTTTTATATATAGAGAGAGAGATTTAATATACTAGATTATTGAGAACATTAAGTAAAATGGTTGGAACATTCTTCTTGTCAGTGCCAGAATTATTGTATTACATAATCCTGTAACAATGCATAGTCATTTCCATTCATCACCACAGTTAATACAGCAATATATATATATATATATATATATATATATATATATATATATATATATATATATATATATATATATCAGTCAGCAAGGTGAAACTTTGATGTCAAGCAGAAGGGGCAGCGTAAAGCATCATCATCTTCACCCTTTTTCCACTGCTGGTTGACGGCCTCCCCAAGATTCTTCCACAAACGCCTGTCTGCTGCATCTTTCATCCATGTTGCTCCAGCGTGTTTCCTAATTTCATCTTGTCATCTTGCTGGACGTCGTCTTCTTGGTCGTTTTATATCTCTTGGGATCCAGTCTTGTAGCTCCTTGGTCCAGCGATGGTCTGTTCTTCTTGTTATATGTCCAGCCCACTGCCATTTCAGTTTATTCATTCTTGTAATAACATTGCATACTTTTGTTTGCACTCTTATCCATCCCTTCTTTTCCTGTCTCTTGTATTTCCCAGCATGCATCATTCCAGTGATGTTTTTTGTAATTCTTGAGTCATTTTTGCATTGAGGGTCCAGGTTTGGCATCCGTAAGTTAGCACTGGCAGCACGCATTGGTCGATGCCTTTCCTCTTGAGGCATAAGGGTAGTTTCCCTTTCAAAACCATGCTTAATCTTCCAAAGGCACTCCAGCCCATTTTTGCTCTTCTGTTTATTTTGCACATTTGGTTCTCTGTTACCGAAATTAACTGTCCTACGTATGAGTAGTTATTGACTTCTTCAAGCTCGATCCCATTGACTTCAATTGCCTGTGGAGTGGTATATTTATTGAACATGACTTGAGTGTTCTTCAGGTTCATTTTCAAATCCGCTGAAAATGTCTTCTAGTGTGGCCATGAAGAGCTTTGGGGAAATTGTATCTGCTTGACAAACTCCTTTTTAAATTTTAATTTGGTCTTACTGTGGATGTTGCATTCTTGTATATGGTTCTGATCAAGTCTCTGTACATTTTCTCAATTCCTTGTTTTTTCAGAGAGATTAATACAGATCTTGTGTAAACACAGTCAAAGGCTTTTTCAAAGTCGATGAATCCCAAGCAAAGTGGTAGTTCGTACTCGTTGCTGGTTTGAATCACTTGCCGTAAAACTTGAAGATTAACAATTGTGCATTTGATTATGCCGAGTCAAATTTATTTTGAAGTCTGTTGGTGAGTATCTTGGTAAACATTTTGTAGATTATAGGAAGTAAGCTAACAGGTCTGTAGTTCTTGAGGTCTTCTTTATCTCTTTTCTTATGTAAAAGTATCACAGATGCGTTGTTCCAGTCATTTGGCACTTTCTTTTGCTTAATACAATCTGTAAAAATCTGTGATTTTTGTCAGTTCTTCACCTCCTTCTTTCACAATGTGAATTGTTATGCCGTCTTCTCCGGGTGCCTTTCCTGTCTTTATATGTTTGATAGCATGTTTCACTTCTTCCGGTAGAACGCTTGAAACGCGGGTTGGGTTTTTTCTGTCTTGTCTTCGTCATCTGCTACATTACTCTTTTCATCTTGATATAATTTACTGTAAAAGTCTTTGACTCTCTTCAGAATCAATTCACGGTTCTTGATGACAGTCCCGTCCTCTTGTTTGATTGCTAAAATCAGTTTTTCCCCTACGATTAGTCTTTGTTTTGTTTTCAATAGTTTTCTCTACCAACCTACAGTTGAACGACCGTATATCCTCAGTAATGCACTTTCTTACTGTCTTGCAGATCTCAATGTATTCAATCTTTGACTTCAGAGCTGCTGTTTGTTTCATTTCCCTTCTTTTCTTCATGAGGTCATTTGTCTCTTGCGTGATGATCTGGTCACATTTTGTACTCGATTTGCTTCATGTTTTTGCAGACCTTGAAGAGGGCTGAATCTATTGTTCAGTTCCAGGTGAAACACCAGGCTTTGCTTCTGGAGCATTTCTATGTTGATTGTGTTGGATTTCGTCATCACGAGTTTTGCTCTCTCCAGTGCTGTGTTTAGGTGTATTTTGCATCTTACAAGTCTGTGGTCACTTCCTGTGTTAAAATTGTTTAGTACTGAGACATCTTGTACTGTGTGCTTCTTGAAGGTGAGCATGCAGTCAATTTCATTATTCACTCCGTTGCGTCCTCTCCATGTCCATTTCTGGCGCCGCTCTTGTTCCTGTCGCCGTGTCCAGATTTGCTGACCGAATTCTCATCTTCTTGCTTGGCTCCTATTTTGGCATTGAAGTCACCGATGATGAACTTATAGTGGCTCTTCCCATTTTCGTGTAATTCTTGTACTTCTTCATAAAATTCTTCGACGACTTCATCCGAATAGCTTGTTGTTGGTGCATATACTTGGATGACCTGAAGTTCATACTTCCTTGAAACTTTCACTATTAGTCTTGTGGACCTCTCTCATGCGCTGTCAATCTCTACTGCGTTATTCTTGATTCTATTGTGGACAATGAATCCAACACCTCCTGTTTGTCCATCTGTAGTGGCTCAGTAGAAAAGAAGATGTCCACTCTTGAGTTCTAGTAGTCCTTCGTCTTTTTGCCGTACTTCACTTAGTCCTACAATATCCCACTTGATTCTTCCAAGTTCTTCCAACTCTTGAAATCTTGCTTCACCTGAAAGAGATCTGCAGTTGTATGTGGCCAGGGTCAGTGTTCTGTGGCAACCTAAAATCGTAATCCGGTGATTCTTAGTACCCTTTGCCATGCCTAACTTGGTTGGCGGCAATCCAGCCTCCGGGGAATGAGGGCCCTGTTTTTCTCTGTGCTTTCATCATGGTTGGGGTGGGGGTGGGGGGGGCATAACTCACCATGCTGGTCAGGCGGGTTGATGAGTCCCCCTCCACTTTGGCTGAGTATGTTACTCAAGCTTTCACAGCATGGTTAAACCTGCCAGAGTCGGGACCCAGCTGTACTTCGTCTTGAGAACCAGATAAATCTGAAAAACATTATTGTTCAGCAATTAAATTCTTGGGTTTTCACAAAATAAAGCATGCACACCGGGAGCAAAGCGAACGACATGAATACAGCATGAGTACAAAACAATGCTGTAGCTAGTCATGAAAAGAAAAGACTGTCTCCTTTTGCTCCTTTTGTGGAGACGAAATAAAATATATAAAACACAAAAGAGCATGGGTACACCACACACTAAAAAAAGGAAAGAGTTCGGGGAATACCACTGGCTTGTTAAAGAGCTAATGTGATTATTATTATTGTTGGTCAACATTATTAAAACAAAGAAGTGTCAAACCAGTGTGTGCTGCTCCCAGTCCCTTTGACTAAAATTAAGGTGAAATAGAGAGATAGACTTACCATTAATTTCCAATTGTTCTGCTATTTCTTGACACGTGGCATCCTTCTTTTTATTTTCTTTATAACCACGGACACTGGCATCATAAAGAACATTATATTTTTCGACTTTAAAAATTAAATTCTCATAGATGTCGATTTTTATTTTTTTATTTTTGTGGTAATCTCTGCGTGAGCAAGACACTGACAGTCTGACAGCCACTACCTTTGACCCTATTTCTGATTGGTACATTGCAACGTGAACAGCCCGTAGCAAAATACAAATAAAACAAATGTATTTCTATATTTGCTCGCATCATTCGCGCTGCTTGCTTTGCTTGCGTTGTGCATTACTCCATTTAAATCAATAGTTTTAATTATTTTTGCTCGCGTCTGGTGTGCATAGCTCTTTATCATGCAAGCCCATGCCCATTGACGTGTTTGATTTGGAATTGTATGCTGCAGAGTTGTGCTTACACTCTGACTTTTAAGAATGTGTTTGTTAACATTTACAGTATGTATTTAGCTTTTTTTTTTTTTTTTTACAGAACTGCCCCTTTAGTCATAGTCACCGCCCCCCCAGTTTGCGCACCACTACCTTGTTGCTCGGATACCTGCCTCCCTTGGGCGG
The DNA here is from genome assembly GCA_030684275.1 of Acipenser oxyrinchus oxyrinchus. Taxonomy (NCBI): domain Eukaryota; kingdom Metazoa; phylum Chordata; class Actinopteri; order Acipenseriformes; family Acipenseridae; genus Acipenser; species Acipenser oxyrinchus. The sequence continues at coordinate 67,528,471 of CM060251.1, forward strand.
TTTCCGACAGTCTGGTCGTAAATTCTATGCATTCCTGGTACTACAGGGGAGATCTGTGCTGACTATCTGGCGTATCCGTGGTTCTGCAGGAAGAGGGCAGCAGTCTCGTAAGATCAGCCTGTCAGTCATGGCGATGACATGTAGAGGTGAGGAAGAGGGTTTGTTGGCTTTCTCTCTCTCTGAGTGGCTGAGAGGTGGGCCTTGGGGGATTGCTCAGCCCATAAGAACTGCGCTTGGTTGTGCATTCGGGTGGCCGTGATTGGAAACACACAGAGACGCTGAGAATGTCAGTGGTTGGAGCGGCCGACCGAAACAGGCAAGCACGGCTGAGGAAGACACCCAGCAATAAATAAACAATTTTATTAAAATCTATTGTAACGTACTGAAGGGGGCGTGTGTAGTGATAGGGGAACCTTGGCCACCCCAGTGTACAGTGCATAACAGCGTAGGACGGAGATCCCGAGCTGACTGGCTTAGCGGCAGTGGGGGCTCTGCATAAGCAGCACCTTTATTTTGTAGTTTTATTACTGTGTTTCATTTTCCCTTTTCATTTCGCCTTTTGTTTTCATTATTATTTTGAGCACCTGTGAGTGCGCCAGCTTTTAACTGTTAACCAGTATTGGTATTCCTGTTGTCCTGTGTACCGTTGTTGGTACTCAAGCCACGGACAACAGTGCCCTCTGCGGGCAATAAGAAAAACATTGAAAATAATAAAACTGGGCATCAGTGTGGTGTTTTCAAATAAAACTTCTGTCTCCCGTGTGTGTCAGTGAATTAACCACCACCCTTCCACACACTTATATTTGAGCATCAAAAGAAACGTATCACTTATATTTGGATAAAATTCACTAGATGTGATCGAAAAATGACAAAATCTGTTTTAGAGCAGGTACAGTGACTTTTTATTGTGCTAATTAACTCTGAAGCCTTGCAATTGTTCACTGTACGAGAAAACAGTTGAGAATTGCAGATTTCACACATCTTTATATTATGTACATTTACTGTAGATACATTAAAATGTAGAACAAAATTATGGAAGGCAAAGAAAGCACTGACCTTTAAATCCAAGTAAATAATAAGTAGTAAAAAGTAAAAACAATTAAAGTGTTTGTTTTTATGTAAGTAATTTTTGCTGTACATCAGTTTCATTGTTAAGCTATAATGTTACATGCAAACTTTAACAGTATCAGTAGGTATAAATTGCTTTTATTAAAAGAAATGAGAACCATTAAAACACTGATTAGCTTTTTTTATTATTTAAAAGTTATTTATTTTCTGTTTACGCTCAAAAGAAAACAATGAATACTTGTGTTGATTACAGAGTATTGGGTATGATACTTGGGGTTTTATGTTACTTATTAGACCAATAACATACCTAATTATTATTTATTTCTTAGCAGACACCATTATCCAGGGTGACTTACCAGTCTAGGGAATTGTTACCAGTCTAGGGAAAGTACCTTGCTCAACAGTACAGCAGCAGAGTCCCCACCAAGGATTGAACCCACGACCCTCTGGTCAAGAGTCCAAAGCCCTAACCACTACTCCACACTGCTGCCCTATAGCCTGGCTTCAGCTATCCTGTACTTTTAATCTTTGAAATAAATACAATTAAAAGGAATTCTGAAGGAGTAAAAAAGAATGTGCGTTATGTGTTTATTATCAAAGCTGATTTTGAAAATCTTTGTTAATACTGTATTTTATTAAGACCTATTCTCACAAGTGGCATAAATGTGTTTGCAATACTTCCTTAAATCTCTGCAGATGTATATCCCTATTCACACTAAACTCATTACTTCAGTAATGTCAAACAGTAGCATTTGTCAAATTTCAGACTGAAGTTTTTGCATTGCTAATTAAAATTCTTCCACAGGAACCTTGGCTAGTGCAGGGGTCTGTCCTGCCTCATATGATCCACTGAAGTGGCATACACATTGAGTCATGGTAACCCAGGCATGTGACAAATATTTTGTGATCACTTTCAACAGTATGGGCCTCTAATGACTAGCTAGCATGCAAGGGGATCGCTGACTTGCTCTGTATTTCAGTCAAAGGGCCTGGGCAAAGCCAAATGAACATCCGGAAGGGCATTTTCCAAAGTGCATTTCAAGGTGTTTCACAGCCTGTGTGTTTCAATCCTATACACAGGTTTTCCACATACTGTATAATGTGTATATTTACAAAATTTCAATTTTTTCCTCCACATTAATGCAGAGACTACTTTGCAGGAAAAACAATTGTAACAAAATTAATTTTCTTCAAAAATGTGGAATTTGTATTTGTAAAGCAGAATAATAAAAGAATGTGGGAATTTAGCAGGAAATTGTATGCAGTTTGGATTTAAGGAGCTGGAGACATTTAAAACAGTCAAAATCTGTATATTTTACATCTTCAAACACTCAACGGCAAGCCACTTCATTTGCACTTAAAAATATCAGATTCCACATCGAATCAGACTTACATTTACTGTATATTTTTGGTAAAAGTCTTATTTTCATAAATCAATATTTATAAGCAAACAGCCTTTTTCAAACAGACTTAAACATTTGATTATTAACTAAAATATAGCTTTATTTTTTATTTATTTTTTTACAGTGGATTTAAATTAAAATGTGGAATTTCCACGTTCGAGAGTTTCCCTTTTACTTTGCTCGACGAAGACAACTGTTACGATGGCTTTACTTTAAGCTTTGGTCAATAGTATTTCATAACACCAGAACAAAGATAGATATTGTAGAAGTAAAAGTCTCTTTTAATGTAATATTAAAAATGATATGTCTATATTTCCTGAGCTGTATGTTAATTTCACTCCAGTAATCTAGCTGTAATCAGTCCATGTGACCCTTCAGCACAGGAAGTGAGGTACCTGAAAGCAACAGTATCATTTTTTTTTGTACAATGAATCAGTAAATATCAATACATCTTTATATCCTGAAATAAAGTGGGGGATGTTCATCCTTAGCACTCAGAAGACCTGGTACCTGCCCTAATCATGATTTAACCAGATGTCTGCAGTGAAGGGTTAGGGTTAGTAAACGTTAGAAGTTGAAAGCAAGCACACTAGCAGTTGTGAATAACCAGTTTTCTGGACTTTTTCAAATGTTTGCCTGAAACCATCTCTAGATTACCTGAGGATCAACTGCTGTCTCATATCAAAGCCCTGGCAAGGAGAGAGGGTTTAATACAGTTTGATGTGTGTCAGAAAATATGCTGCTGCTCTAACAAGCTCTCCTTCCTGCCCTGGGGCTGCACAGAGGCCCTGTTCTTCCAGATTCAACACAGACAATTCCTTTTTAACATTTAGAACAAGCATTGCTCAACACATGTCACTCACAATTTATTAAAAGTGCTGGAAGGTCATTTATAGGTAACAGCAGTGCAAATATTTAGATACTAGTATCTGAAACTCTTACAGATTTTTGCGGTGTGTTTGAAGGAGCCTTCCTCTAGGGTACAGCTTAGCAGGTCCATGTGAAAAACTGTCCTTTTCTTAAGGTTGGTGGCATTTTTTCAGAGCAAAAATGACGGAAAAACATTGCAGCAAACTAGACGGCAATCTGTCCCAGTTCTTGCTTGATTATCCTCTGGTATTCTATATATGTTAAAGTATTTCTGTGGCTGTGTGGTCCAGTGGTTAAAGAAATGGTCTTGTAACCAGGAGGTCCCCGGTTCAAATCCCACTTCAACCACTGACTCATTGTGTGACCCTGAGCAAGTCACTTAACCTCCTTGTGCTCCGTCTTTCGGGTGAGACGTAATTGTAAGTGACCCTGCAGCTGATGCATAGTTCACACACCCTAGTCTCTGTAACTCGCCTTGGATAAAGGCGTCTGCTAAATAAACTAATAATAATAATAATAATTTCTGAATGGGCTGTATGGTTTATAAAAAAGCACACTTTCCGTCTACTGTGCCTTATGTATTCCAGGAATTTATTTTTAATCCCAAAAGCGGTATGAAGCAATTCGATATTACAAAAGAAAGGAAAGGAACTCTGCACAATGAAAATGTCAAAATTCCCATTATATTTAACAGTTTTGTTTTACTTTAAAACAAATAAATGGTACAAAATTTGCACTGGCGCAAAAGCACAATGTGTCATCCACAATAAACATGTTGGTTTGTAATCATATAGTCTACAAATCTGGGTGATTGTGGTAGACCTTTGAAAAGTTCAACACCATCTTCATATTACTGGTCTGCATATAGTCATGTAAGCAATGCTGTGGTGGTCTGACCTCTCTAAATCCTTTGATTATTAGACAATACATGGCTTACAACAGCTTAAGCTGTGATTTCTATGATCAGTTGTACATTTGGAAATCCCTTTGGTCTTGAGTTGAAATAACTGGTACAGTTACAGTTAATTAGTACAATGAGTTATGTAGAATTAAAAAAGAAATGATCAATGTCATCTTTTTAGGATAATATATTGTTGGCACTATTTTAAAATATGTTTTTTTTTCATACAATAATGACCACCTGTTTGTGAAAATGTACGGAGAGCTACAAAAGCAGTTAATCATTGTTGATAGTTGTAAAATGTCCTCTAGTTTATAAAGGTTATTATTGGTCATAATTTCTAATCCCTAAAACCAAATGGGCCTGTTTTGATTTGATTGATGGCAACTCTATCAAGTATTTTGTGCTGCAATGTTTAAATCACATTTCTAACATCCTTGTTTTTTTTGTTGCTAAATGTAATAATCAATTATGTCTTTATATGATAAAAAAATATCTGGAGTTATATTTATAAATATTTTGTTTAATTAAAAACAAAAAAGATTCAGTATTTTTTGGACAAAGACTAAAGAAGCAGTTAATTTCAAAAGTAGCAGACTGAAATATTTTAGCTTAATCATAACAAATGATCACAAGGCTTTGTTGGGTGATTTCCATGGAAACCATATTGTGCTGGCAATAGAAATAAAGGATGACTACAAATGCAGAAACACTTCCTTTTTTTTTTTAAGCAACTTATGACTCAAGCGTTGGATCTAGAGTTTCACATTGTTACCTGCTTTTTATTTTTAATATAAAGTTACCCGCTAGCACTGTAGCCACTGCAACAATTACATGCACGCCACACAGCACAGATGTACACGAAAAGCATTTCACAAGTGTGTACTATAGGCATCTTTTCCGACAGTTTGCAACAGTTTTCTGATAGTCTTTGGTTTTTTTGTAATGATATTTAATTTATACTGCTGTAAAAATAAGCAAAGATAATGGTAGGTCCCCAAGATTGTCTTATTCAAGATTTTATTATCCGTTAGAAAACGATTCAGTACCATCAGTCCATCAGATTCCAGTTCTAGCGGGCTCTAAAGGGGCGTTCACACCGAACACGATGCGTTGTCGATGAAGGTCACACTGACTGCGGCGAGCAGCAGTGGAGGGAAGCGGCATTCAGAGTGTATAACACCAGCAGCCAATCAGGGGAAAGTTGGAGGTTCCTTTTCTAGGTAAAATAACTGTTTTCAACTGTATACAAATTAGGAATATACAAAACGAATACAAAATACACAGTAATATACAATAAATAATGTAAGTGAAGTACAGAGTAAACACAAATACAATACTTAAAGTACAGCAGGCAAACAAAAAACAGATAGTATCTATTGGACAGTAAATACTAAATAAAGACATACTTGGTCCAAATTAATTTTATTATCCACCAAAACCAGCCAATCAATACTTTGCATCGATGAAAGCAAGCAATCCTGTACCTGCAACTGCCGAGAGCCAATCACAACTGCCAGCTCGACTGGAGCACAGACACAGCATCTTTCAACAACAACAAAGCAAGACACAGACAGTTCAGTAATATTGCTCAATTCATATATAGATTCAGGAGAGAAAGGCTTTGGCTGAAGGTTGAAACATGATGAGTTAAGGCTGGTTTATACTTCCAACTGCGACCCTATTTTTGGTCTCAGTCAGTGGTCTCCGACGGTCGGAATGACATCATCCGCACTGCGTCGAGCTGCGTCTTTTTTGAAAAGTCGTACGGCCTTTTCTTGTGTGTCTGCGACTGCAAAACACACAGGATCGGATGATGCTGAAAAAATCCAACAGTTGTCGCATGGTCGCAAGCTAGTGAAGCGCGATAGAGCAAGTTTTTGAGGAACCCAATAAACATGAACAGAACAGGATTTTAAACTTGCCTCTAAACTGAATGAAATTAAAGCGTAAATTAACCTTTGCTAAAATGAATATTGGTGCTTACATAGGCTACCATGCGCAGCAACCACTTGTATAATAATAAAAAATAATAATGAATACAATGTATTTTTATTTGCATTATTGTTATTCTTTTTATATATGTGAGTCACTCATAAGTTAACGCCACTATTTATTTTCTGTATGCAATTACTTTCCCCATCAAATCAGTAACATTGCTCAGTTGTTCAATACGTCTGATCGGAGGCAGTATGGAGAACAGCTGATCAGTTTTACTTGTTTGCTGGTCATAAAAATATATATGAGCCAATTTACACATTCACTTCATTCATGAGATGGGCAATTTAAGGGTTTAACAAAAATAGGGGTTTAACAAGTTAATAAAAATAAATTGATGTACTAAATAAAAACTCATTGTTTTTCTCTTTTTATATGTATGTCATCCTTGTTCTTTATTTAAAAAAATGTTTGGGACTATTTTCTTAGAAAGTCTTTACTCAGTAGAAAGGTACCCAACGAATCAGTACAAGTTCAAGGTAAATCTAGGTTTTAAGGCATTTTTAAAAGAAAACAATGGTAAAAATAATTTTCTAATAGTGATAGTGCCCTGTCGATGATAGCTCTACCATGTTGTAGTTGACCTTGTCGCGGTCAACTATCACAAGGTAGAGGCATCGTCGATGGGCGCTATTGCTTAATTAGAAAACGATTCAGTACCATCAGCGGCTCAGCCAATCAGCTACCAGTTCTAGTGGGCTGTAATAGACCGTAGATTGTTGTCTAAGGGAAAGGTCAGTTCCTACATTTGTAAAAAAAAAATTGCACATGCCATGAAAAACAGAAGTTTTTCAGACACTACAGACACTAAAAAGAATACTAAAATACAAAATGGGGATACACATCCTAAGTTTGAAGTTGTATGTCACTTTATGTAGGATGGATGAAACAATGCACACCTGTATAATAGAAAAGATTTAATATAAATACTGTACAACTGAACTTAAAAAGCTTGAAGAGTACTATATACTGTATAAGGATAATTTGTTGTCAATAATGATTTCATTATATCTACTATTGAATTATAATTAAGTGTCAATTCAGAATATATTATTCTTTATATGAAATAACATTTGTATTGTATACATTTATTATTGTATTATAACATTTCCTATCAGCAACACCTTTATAAAGAAACAGTCTGTTAAAGAAACACAATTATGTTATTGTGCCAGAGTGGTTAGACTGTGACATAATTAATAGTTACTGTTGTCAATGATACAGGTACTTTACATAGTTTGATCTCCAGTGCTGTAAATTCCACACTTGGCATTATGTTTTTATACATGTGTAACGGCAGTGTTATGTGATACACTGCTATTAGGGGTTCTGTTCATTCCCCTGTCGGTGAGATGAGATCAGTCTAAAAGCTCTAAAACCACAGATGCAAATGAGCCAGGCTCTTTTGCATTGTGGTTTAGAAACTCGTTTGCAATGCGCGGGGGCGCCAGTTCACTCTCAGCCTCTGCCCTGTTACATTGGTGCCGTGATCCAGATCTCATGGATTGGCTGCAGCTGATCACCGTGGTTAAAAAGGGGAAGATTACTTAAAACTGCAAGGATTAGAGATTGTGCTAGAATAAAATACAGTTATCTGTATTTTAGCTGTGTTAATGATTTGCTTTCAAGCTCTAAAAAATCTTGGTAATGTGGGTGTAAGGTGAAAGCATATAACATGAATGGTTTGCAAACAGCTGTTACTTGTCACTGACTCATAGCCAAAGTTTAAGCTTACAGCTGGAACTGATTGTTCCCAATTTCCAATATAAAATACTTTCCAAGATACCGTACAGCAGGGCTGTCCAACACGGTCCTGGAGGGCCATTCCATTCCAGGTTTAACAGGTAAAATGAGATAACTACTTTAGGGTCTGGATGGAGGTTTAATTGGTTAAATGAAACAATTTAGAACAGGGTAGGAACAAAGACCACAAGTGGAAAGGCCACCTTTGGCCCCCCTGCCGTACAGCAACACTGCAAGTGCTCATTTTCATCCTGTCCTGTAACACTGTATTCCTACTTGACAGTCATTTATTAGCAACGTGTGGCCATTACTTTAAAGCACCATCATAACTAAACTAAGGAATCAACATATAATGTAGGGGAGGCCAACACTGGTCCTGGAGAGCCACAGGGTGTCCTGCTTTTCGCTCTACCTCAGTTCTCAATTACTTCATTGAATAAATGGTTTTCTTACTTGGTCAACACAAAAACAAATATTTAGCTATTGATGATTTATAGATACCGAGAAAATCCAGATTGTGGCTCTGTAGTTGGCCACCCCTGATATAATGTGTAAGATGTTTCAGATGTTATTCCAAACAGATTACATTTGAGATCATGTCAGCTATTTGGGAAAAGTATGAAAAGGTTTCCTAATTAGTTTAGTCTGTCTTCTGAACATGACCCACTAGTACATCACACTGACTAACTTTGGTCCCCATGGCAACCTGTTTGAACCAACTGATATCTACCTAGCCTCCAAGCAGGAACAGAACAGCTGATTTTAGTCATGCACAGCTGAGTCAACCACTAGCTTGAGATCACATCCTCCCAATCTAAAGGTTCATTTGCTTATTATACCTACTAAAAGTGATGACCTAATGCTGCAGGTTTCCAGCCTCCTTTGATGCATTAACTGACTGTAGTTACAGATCATGGGAGGGGTCAAACCTCTTCAGAGATCAGGTGCTTTGTCAGCTACGCTCATGCACATGTAGACTCAACAGTTATTATTGTAACAGAGTCGTAATCTAAGGAGTACTTTGCAGGGCTGCCCTAGTGAGTGCTTCCTGTCTAGACTCTGTATTCATCTTGATTTTTGAGGTGTTATAATCTTGGCTACTATAGATGTAACTATAATTACAATTTCATGCTGACTTCCCTTCACAAGCTGTCCTTTCGGTTGTTTTTGGGTTAGGCCCTCTAGAAATCTTCTTCTTCTTCTTCTTCTTCTTCTTCTTCTTCTTCTTCTTCTTCTTCCACTTTGGATTTTGCACTTCTCCACACTGCCCAGGAACTCCCTTATTATAATCCTTGCCCAGATCTCAGTAATGCATTGTACATGATATTTACTATGGGGTGTATGACCCTCACCTGGGGCTTTCACTTCTAGAACTGCTCGTCAAACCGTTTGCCTGCAAGTAAAAGAGCAGAACCTTCCATTAACTAATTTATTATTGCATTCCCACAACCAGTGCAAACATATGTAAGGTCTTCATTATACTGCAATATGTACTGTATACAGTCATTAATTTTTGAGATTATACCCAAATGTAATCCAAAAGGTCTATAGGAGTCTGGGACTGTATGACAAGAGTCATTGGATTCAAAGCATCGTGCTTGCCATGTATAGTGTGACAGACAGATAGCCAGGCATGACCAATGCATTGGAGTCCTCATTTTGAACGAAGACCATAAAAAAGCTCTAGAAAGATAATCAGGAGACAGAATCTGCTGACAGTGTAGACATAACAAATAAATAGACAGATGGCGATGAAATCAGCCTTCATTCAGAAGATGCTGATAATATACTTCCCTCTCTGTTCACTTGTATGTTGTTATTATTTTTAGAGTTCTCCTTATTTCTAACCTTTTAGACTATTAACCAGCTCTTTATAAGTGTTACCGTAATGTGTATTTGTGAGGAAATCAGACACCTAAGTGACGTTACTAGTAAATCACACCTGTGATTCTGGCGCACTTGTAAACAGAGCTGGTTTATAGATTATCGTGGTTTACGTAGCAGGGCAGCTGAAAGCACTTGGTGTGTTCCATTCAGAATTTAGTCCTTTGTCTGTCTGCTGTTTTCATTTTAAGGTCATACTTGTATTAGCAGCACCATCTTTTTAATTGTTCAAATTATCCAGCAGACATTTTAGTTGATGAAACAAAATGTGTCAATGTGACTGAACTGACATGAAATATTGTTCTTTCTTTCTAGTACTTTCTGCCCCGTGATGACATGATTTATTGCTCTGTTTTTCTGTGTCTTTGAAATAAGACCCACATATTTGCATATTTGCAGATGGTTATCTTGTAATTATTTCGATTTGCTGTTAAGCTGCATCATTTGAGTCAGAATGACCAATCTACATTTCATACATTACAGGAAGAAAAATACCAGTTTGTGTCAATGCTGGCAACACACTGTTAATGAAAGGTCTAAGTGTGCACTGGGTGGGTTGGTATTTGGTATAACGGTGTTTGACAGCAGTAACCTCTTTTATTTGCCATTACATAATTACTGTATATTCATTTTCTATCACCCAATACTGTAATGGCTATGCATGGGTTTGAGAAAGCAAGGATTGGAGGTTTACTAATGACGTTTGAGGACTACAGGTGAGGTAACATTTAAGTGAATTTTAAATGTTCACTACTACAGCTATCTAATTTCTATCATTTTAAACTTTGTGTTCCTCTCAAAATGAAGATGATTTCATAAAAATATGTTATATCAGTCAGCTACCCTTGCTAAAATAAAGGCGTGGTTATAAATAAAAAGGTGACAGCTTATGGTAACACCATAATGTTAAATAAGTTATCCCCTTCTACAATATTTACACCTTGTGTTTTAGTGGAGTGAAAGTAATGCCATGGGCTGGTCATATGAAGTGGACCCATTAAACATAATCAGGAGAGGAAAGTTATATTCTACTGAACAGCGCTGTTCCCTGATAATCTCAAGTGTAGATGCCTGAGTGTTTTTATTTTGTCAGCATGTTGAAATAAGACAACATCCAGCTGCATGTTGTTTTAAAATAAAAACACTACGTTCTCAACCTGAGACCTTGACACTGAGTTCATGTTGTCATGTACAATTTAGTGCAAAAGGCTTACTATGTGTCTATTGAATTAGGTTATAGGATAGCAAACATCTGTGTGTGAGGGAAAATCGGCAGTGCAAAGGAACCAACCAAGGCTAAACTCTTTACAAGAACTTTACTATAACTGTATTATATACTACTTTAGATATATAAGTCACAAGCTTCAGCTATGGCTTCAGCTATGGCCAAAAGTTTTGCATCACTTATAATTTTAGGATTGTGACATCATTAAAAAAATATGTATATATGAATATAATTTAGATATTTTATTTAACATCCTGTAATCAAAGAAACAACAAAATAATATCGCAAAAGTCTCCTGGAGGCCATAATAGTAATACAGTATTTCATGTTAGATTTTGAAATGGCACATTTCTCAATTTTTCTCAGTTTTTTGTTAAATATATGGAAAACTACAAAGCGGTACGTAATAAAATATGTTAACGTTACATTTTTCAGCAACTTTATGAAACAAAATTAGTTAATTCTTTAGGGGCAATGCAACCTTTATTCATTCCACTGACATTTTCATTAAAGAGTGGTGCCTCAGGTGTGCTTTTAAGCAGGTGAGGTCAGCTTTACCGACATAGCGAATAAAGCCTAGTAGCAACGCAATATGCAACAGCTGATGTCATGAATGGAGGTTGTTTTGGTGTATAGTGGCATACAGCAGACAAACTGGCTCTTTGATTGGCTGAAAGACTCTCATGGTCTATGAAAGGTGAACAGTCCAAGTCAGTAGCACAATTAACTCTGATACACAACACAGGCCTACTTTATGAGGGGTGGAAATTTCATCTGTTTGACTCCCTTAGTCTTCTTTAATATAACAACCATTATTTTATGAAGCAATTTGTTTCCCAATTCCTTATTGATAAAACTTAGATTTCACTGAAATGCTTCTTGAACTCCATGTTAAAACAATTTGGGGTGTGGAGATTTAGAGGAACATTTGGCATCCAGATGGTTCAGAGACAGGCATCTACAGTAAGTGGTCCTACTGATCTTTTGTAGGGCAAAGTTCACACAGTGCATGATATGGAATGCATGGCAGGGTCTTAGTGAATTGCTGCAGTTAACCTCTTTTCAGCACTTGGGAAAGGTAGGAAAGGACACAGCCAAGACAGAAGTCATTGTTAAAGAAAACAAACAACCAGGGTAAGAAAAGCTGCTTTGCAAAGCCCTGCTCCTGTAGTTTGCCTTTCGGTTTCATGTCCACAGCTGCTTTTGACCTATTGAAGGGACAGATTTATTTGAAGCTCCACAATAATTAAACTACGTATGGACTACCATGATTTTCTTTTGGTTTTGGTTATTTCAAATAAACTATTTTGTTGATACTAAGCAGTTATACGTAGAAACATGTTTTCTTTTTGTTGACTGGTTAATTGAGTAAGTATGGATATGTTTGGAACAAAACCCTGGACAGGAATGGTCTAAGAGCCTCAGGTGAGCAACACTGCTCTCCGGAAAGTGAGATTTATACACAAAGAAATTATAATTTATAAACAAGAGGATGGGATGTCTGGCTCCCAGTAGTAAATCTGGTCTTAATGGACCCCAGTGCTCCAGCATCAAAAATGTAGCTTGATAACCCATTCTACACACTCATCACTCTCTGTAAACAAAAAAAAAGTACCTGCTGCTTCTTCTGTCCTAAGTATGACTATACTTTTTTTTTTTTCATTTAGTCATTGCCAGTTATTTTTATTATTCTCTCCCAATTTGGAATGGCCAATTATTTTTAGGCTCAGCTCACCGCTACCACCCCTGCGCTGACTCGGGAGGGCGAAGACAAAACACACTGTCCTCCGAAGCGTGTGTCGTCAGCCGACCGCTTTTTTTCACACTGCAGACTCACCATACAGCCACCCAAGAGTTACAGCGTCGGAGGACAACACAGCTCTCGGGCAGCTTACAGGCAAGCCCGCAGGCGCCCAGCCAGACCTCAGGGGTCGCTGGAGCGCGGTGAGCCGAGGACACCCTGGCCGACCTAAACCGGCGCGCGTGCGAGGTAAATCACAGAGAAGTTTTATACAGTATGTTAAGGGTAGACCATAGTAAATCACAGTAAATATATTAATGGGGAAAGCCCGGTAAACTGCAAATTAGGCTGTGTGGTTCAGTGGTTAAAGAAAAGGGCTTGTAACCAGGAGGTCCCCGGTTCAAATCCCACCTCAGCCACTGACTCATGGTGTGACCCTGAGCAAGTCACTTAACCTCCTTGTGCTCCGTCTTTCGGGTGAGACATAATTGTAAGTGACTCTGCAGCTGATACATAGTTCACACACCCTAGTCTCTGTAAGTCGTCTTGGATAAAGGTGTCTGCTAAATAAACAAATAATAATAATTTACTAGGGGCACATTTCATGAGGGTAGATTGCCTTCTCTATGTTCACAGAATGGATATGATGTCATCTGGTGTGGAAAAGTGATTTATCACAGACCAATGAAACCTAGCAGGTGGTGGCACCATGGATCATATATATATATATATATATATATATATATATATATATATATATATATATATATATATATATATATAATGTGTCTTTTCAGGAGATATCTGGCAATGAACAAATGCTCCTGAAAGGTAATATCCACATCTGGCATTAAGGTCATTGCTTCTGTGTGAACTGCTGACACACAGTAGCTGTTCCGTTTCTATCAATTGGTAATATAGGAGCTCAACAGAAGAGGGCACCCTTGATACAGTTTCTGACACTGCTACAGGACAGTAGTATGGGTTTGAGATTGTCAAGTTGATATTTTGTTTGAAGCTTAACGACATCAGTCTTTTGCACTTATCATGTTACACACACATGCTAAACTGTTAAAGGTGTGTTAAACAATGAATTTGCACATCCATATCAAATTAAGAATAGTGAATGGCAGTACTTTATTCTCAAATACTTTCATTTGAAATTAATTTGTTTAATTAAATAGATGTTGCTAATGCTGAAATGTTTGCAGCTGATATGTCTGTGAATAAAGCATTAAATTCACTTTGCTCCTGTTACCTTTAAATTTCTCCACCTTAAAAGTGTAATAACAGTCAGTTAATTTTATTTATTATACATTTTATTTTTAACTTACGTGACAATGCATTCTAGTATTGAATACGTTCCTGAATATGTTAAAAAAACGTAGCTGTCCCAGTGAACATGGAGTCATATGGTCACCCTTGTTACTAATAACCTCTGTAGTTAGCAGCTCAGACATGTTGCAACTTGTAGCCTAACTTTCTATTCCAAAGTTCTGTTTCAGCATTTTGGCAGCCTCCCCAGTGTTACAGTTTGGATTATTATTATCATTATTATTATTAAAGTTGGAGGCCATTTTAGGCACTGAAGAGCTCATTTTTAAAATTCTTCCTAACTCGCTGTGCTAATGAAAGGAACTGACCTCCCTGCTGGATACACTGTTCAGCCTCAGCAGAGAAACTGGGAATGATTGACAGACAATGGTGAGCAGGAGCAAATCTGCCAGACATGCTTGAATTCCACAGCGCACTCACAGATAGGAAAAAAAAAACTAACAGTGGAGGTCCATTTTTCAACCACTGTTTAATGAACAAATGTCAGTAACGGAGTGCCTGCCACAGTTTTATTCTATATTTCTTCATCCATAACTATTGAACACTCAGTAGTCAAACGTTTGTCATTGAATTTAGGGAGTTTCTTTTAGTATGTCTGTTTTTCTTTATACTCATTATAAAATATGTATTTAAAAAAGTGGAAACTTATATCTTACATTCCATTAAACAATATAATTGTACGTGTGGCTCCATTTGCAATCCACCAGTCCCCACAAGAATCATAATCCGAGAATGTGTGTTCATTGATGAAGTGTGATTGGCCTATACACAGCTGTCCTCCCACGTAGCAGATACTGACATGTTGTCCAACAGCCACATCACACCATGTGAAGGTCTTGGAACAATAGAAAGCACTAGTGTTAACTTCAACACTTTTCAAGTGCACCAGCACATATGGCGCCAACCCCTACAGTGTTAAATTACCATATACCATATCACCACAGCGTTTAAATCCTCACACTGCAGGAATTACATTTACACTGGATGGGAATATATTTTTTACAGTCTTCCCAGTGTTAATTACACTCAGCCCTATTTTCGCCTGTTTTTCACGATTTTCATTTATGTATGTTTAACTACTGGATAGTTTGTGCTGCATGCATGTAACTTATATGAAATGAAAGGCCACAACGTTTCCTTTCATATTATGTAAGTTGCAACAGGATCAGGCATACTATATGTGGTAGAGATGAGAATATATTTTAAAAGAATCATGTTTGGTCACTGCTATATACAGTGCCTATAGAAAGTCTACACCCCTTTCAAAATGTTCCCCTTTTGTTGCCTTATAGCTTGGAAAAGCTGAAATAGCTTGGTTGGATAAGAGTCCACCCCCCTTGTAATAGCAATCCTAAATTAGCTCAGGTTTAACCAATCGCCTTCAAAATCACACACCAAGTTAAGTTGCCTCCACCTGTGTTAAATTGTAGTGATTCACATGATTTCAGGATAAATTCAGCAGTTCCTGTAGGTTCCTCTGCTGGGTAGGGCATTTCAAAGCAAAGACTCAGGCACAGATCAGGGGATGGGTATAAAAAAATATCAAAGGCCTGAATATCCTTTGGAGCACGGTCAAGACAATTATTAAGAATTGGAGGATGGCACCACCAAGACCCTGCCTCCAAACTGAATGACCGAGCAAGAAGGAGACTGATCAGAGAGGCTACCAAGAGGCCAATGGCAACTTTGCAAGAGCTACAGGCTTTTATAGCCAAGACTGGTCAAAGTGTGCTTGTGACAACAATATCCCAAGCACCCCACAAATCTGGCCTGTATGATAGGGTGGCAAGAAGGAAGCCATTACTGAAGAAAGCCCACCTTGAATCCCGTTTGAAGTATGCAAAAATACACTCAGGAGATTCTGTAGCCATGTTATTCTTATTATTTAGCAGACGCCTTTATCCAAGGCGACTTACAGAGACTAGGGTGTGTGAACTATGCATCAGCTGCAGAGTCACTTACAACTACGTTTCACCCGAAAGACGGAGCACAAGGAGGTTAAGTGACTTGCTCAGGGTCACACAATGAGTCAGTGGCTGAGGTGGGATTTGAACCGGGACCTCGTGGTTACAAGCCCGTTTCTTTAACCACCGGACCACACAGCCTCCTATGTGGCAAAAAGTTTTGTGGTCTGACAAAACTAAAATTGAACTTTTTGGCCTAAATGCAAAGCGTTATGTTTGGCGCAAACCCAACACAGCACATTACCCAAAGAACACCATCCCTACTGTGAAGCATGGTGGTGGCAGCATCATGTTATGGGGATGTTTCTCATCGGCAGGGACTGGGGCACTTGTCAGGATAGAAGGGAAAGTGAATGGAGCAAAGTACAGAGAAGTCCTTGAGGAAAACCTGCTGCCCTCTGCAACAAAGTTAAAACTGGGACGGAAGTTCACCTTTCAGCATGCAACGACCCAAAGCACACAGCGAAAGCTACACTGGAGTGACTAAGGAACAAAAAGGTAAATGTCCTTGAATGGCCCAGTCAGAGCTTCCGACCTAAATCCAATCGAAAATTTGTGGCATAACTTGAAGATTGCTGTCCATCAACACTCCCCAAGGAACTTGACAGTGCTTGAACAGTTTTGTAAAGAAGAATGGTCAAATATTGCCAAATCTAGTATGCAAAGTTGGTAGAGACCTATCCCAACAGACTCACAGCTGTGATTGCTGCCAAAGGTGCTTCCACCAAATATTAACTCAGTGAGGTGGAGACTTATCCAATTATGATCTTTCAGTTTTGTATTTTTAATATATCATTTTTTTCTCAATAAAAACTTTTTTCTTCTTAACAGTGTGGAGTATGGTGTGTAGAGAAGTGGAAAAAAATCCTCATTTAAATGCATGAAACTCTGAGGCACTGACACAACAAAATGTGAAAAAAGGTCAAGAGGGTGTAGACTTTCTATAGGCACTGTATATATTGTAATCATAGATAGCTAAAAAAAAAAAAAACACTGCACCATTGAACCTCAATATGAAATGAACGTGGGGGAAAAAATGAAGCAAATTGAATGAAACAACTGTTTTATTAGCACTTTTACCAACCGAGCACTTTGTTTTGAACAAAAACAGAATATGGAACACTGAAGAGATTTTACATACAATTTTACATGCTCAGGCCCTGTCCCATTATATTGTATTAACAAATCACTTGATATACAAGATGTAATGACCATATGAATTGGACCATTGCTTTAATATATGCACTTAGAAAATTATCTTCACACCAATAGTATCACAATGATATGAACCAGTGCATGATGGAAATCTTTTGCAGCCCCAATCTGAGAGCATATCAAACCATTGCCATGCTCAGGTCAACTATGTTTTCAGTTATAGGTTCAAAATGTTATTCATCTATAGTGGTATTTATCAATAACTTAAAGAAATCTATAACCTACAGGGATAATCCACTACAGCTGGAGCATTGCAGCACTGGGGAATTACCTCGGATTGCATCAACCTCTTATTTGTGCTCCGGTAACAGGATTAGCCTTGAAAATGAGGGGTTGATGCAATCCTGATGAGCGCTGCAAAATGCTCTAAAAAACCCAGTCAAATACACAACATTTCAGCTAGTGCCATCTGTAAGTGTAATGAAACTTGCATCTTCTCCAGTCCGAGAAGAAAACAAGAATCATTTACCAATTAAGCTAAAGGTAATGCTGTCGCACTTCCAGTATGTCAAGGAATGTCATAGCTATACTTGCTTTATTTTTAATCAGAATAAACAAATACATGCAAGTACTCTGGTCATGTGCTCCAAAGATGTGAATCACAACAAAGTGGCCCTATCATGTCTCATTTCTCTATTTTGTTTGACATTATCTGCGACAAACAGCCACTAACATTTATTAAAGCATACATGCTTTAATAATGACCAACAGCTGTTACATCCGATAATTTGGTTCACAGTCTAGAGTAATTTGTTCTTGCTTTTTTTACAGATGTGATTGTGCAATGCGATGACAGCTTATAAAAGTCAATGACTCTGAAAGGGGGGGGGGGTTTGTGGCTACCTTAAAGGGCAGAATCTTCAGTCAATTGTATCATAATTGAAAGCAATCCATTCTGTTGGATTGCCAGCTAACTTAAGAAGAAGAAAAAAAAGATTTATAGTTCACTTTCAAGGCAAAAAAGTAGTTTGAAGCCATGGGGGATGAAAATTAAACATGTTTTACATTTCCAGTCAAATGAGCAGCCAAAGAAGATACTTGAAGATTAATGCAGGAAAGTACTACATGTGTACTAAATAGCATACTGTCCTCCCTACATTTTTTCTGGAGGCTGATATTTTCTATTGATAGTACATTATTACTTAACCAGCCAATAATTGTTTGGGCTTTTTTTACATTTATGATCACCAAAAAAAAGGCTTAATCACTTAAATGAGAAAAGATGTTAAATAAAAGACAATTTTCAATTTAACACTATTGAGTATTATTATTATTATTATTATTATTATTATTATTATTATTATTATTAATAATAATAATAATAATAATAATAATAATAATAACAGCCTACCTATTTATTGTTTTATTTATTGGGTTTTTTTTATGCAGTTTGAATACCAGAATAATCTTATGAAAGAAACCAATACAAATGAATAATAATCCTTTATTGAACAAGAGAGTGCTGACCTGATTCGGGAAGCGCCCCAACTGAGACACCTCCAGACCCACCTGGTCAATACTGTACGCCTTTGTTTCAAGATGAAGCGGTCCATTCCATAGCTGTCCCATAAAAACAAAAAGCCAAATTCAATGTAACAGCTACACTCCTTTTAAACGAATGATATAATGGTAAAATTGAAACACAACTGATTAAAATTACTGGTTTGAGTTTCAGGTTTGGAGATGGCACTGGATTTTCTAAGGGCAATAAATACAGCCTTTTAATTCCAGATAAAATAAATGAAAACAGTCATAATGGCTTCATAGTACTATTTGATTTAAAGTTAAGGTAATGTGCATTTCATCTCTGAATGTGTTATATTCAAAACTGCTACTGGGATTTATGTATTGTTTTTTTTTTCAGACGTAGTCCGACATACCTTTAATTATTAAGGCTATCTGAATTAAAAGGCTATTCCCTGTCAAATCAACCAATGAGCCAAACCCCCAAAAATAAAAAATTAATAATTATATTTGTATGATTGTTTTGTCATACAGCATGTCTTTATAGCATTCAACTAATTCAGTATTCACCTATTGCAGCAAAGTTAATCTAATTTTATTAAACTGAGTATAAAACGGCACAATCTAAAACCACTGTATATCACCAAATGAAATGTACAAATACATTTCGATACATTTTTAATATTTCAATATTTATGCAAAATCCTCAGATATATATATATATATATATATATATATATATATATATATATATATATATATGTAAAGTTTGAGAAAAAGGAAAACTGCTGTGTAAAAACTGCTGTGCTGTTTTTTTGTATTCAGCCGATGAAGGACTTGTAGTCCGAAACGTCCTGATAATTGATTTGTAATCAATTATTCTACCTTTTTAAGTACCTGAAATATCCTTTTCTTTTTTCTTATATATATACAGTATATATACATTATATATATATATAACATTTGAAGCGTCTATTCAGGTTTGCTTTCAAATGCAGTCTTCCTGGTTTCTACTGCAACATCATTACCCGTGCATAGCAACAGCAAAGAATCCCATGGGCCTGTAGAAATTGAACCAATCATTATGTCTCATTGGTGCATCCCAATGTCAAGTGGCAGTTTAAATTTGCATTTTCATTGTTGTGACACTTAGCAAAGTAAACCTTTTGTCCTATGTACTAAGAGAAAATATATTTATGAAGAAAGCCGCATTATACTCATTTCAATATTTGTTGTGTATTAGCGAGATCTCTAACATTATACATTGCGAGAGTTGTGCGACAATGGGGGGAGTTTCCATGTGTGTTCTCATTTTTCATGAGACATTGTGCTCGAGGCACATTTTGGGTTTTCATTGGCTCAGTTTATTTTACTTGGGAAGACCCTCTTTTCACCTTCATGCAAATGAAGGGGAAAGGAGGAGGTCGATATGCAGATTAGTCATGCGTAGCGTTCTCATGCTGTTTTCGCAGACAGCTCGGGAAAATGTGGTTTCCATGCTCAGACAACAGGTGCACAAGAGAATCTCGCTTGGAAATCTATGGTTGTCAGGTGACTTCTTGCCCATTGGTCCTGGTGTGTGGCCGAGGGCCAATGGGGTGTGTCGAGCTTGTTAATCTATTGCATGAGGGGGCGAGCTAAGCCTATAAGAAGACGCACAGCACGGTTCAGGGAGTTGTTGTTGTAGTGCTAGTTGCCATGGTTGCCGTGTTACTGTATGTGAATCCTGTGTTGCCGTCAGAGCTGTGGTCTCTGGTCTGGGTGCTGGGAGAGCATCCAGGGAAATAAATAAAGACATAGGATTTGAACAAGGAATCAGCATCTCTTTGTTTTCTGCCACCTGCGAAATGCTACTTTGGCATCAGAAGCGGGACTCGTCGAATCCACAATTGTCAAGCAGGAGCAGTTAGGAGAGAGATGGACAAGTAGATCTGCTACAATCCTGACCCAGCCCAGACCCGGTGGGATGGCAGACTGGAAGACCTCCTCGTGGCCTCGAGGACCAGGACTGGTGCTATCTCTGTGTGGAATTCGGGCACAAGGTGGCACACTGCCCCTTCCAAGAAGGCCACAAACCTGAACCTCTCAAGCTGTTCTACTATACGTGCACGCGTATCGCCACTTCACGTGTAAATAACCACACGTGGAATCTCCCCCATTGTTCAAATAAGTAGCGGGAGTTGAGTTGTGGTTTGCTGCAGCAGAGGGTGCCCGATGGATAATGGCTATACATGCAAGGGTGCAAGAATCAAAATAACATTGTTTTTGTTAAATGTAAAAGTCATCTATACAATGCATTTTGTTCTGTCTTCATTTTACCTATTTTAATACTGTTATACAGTATATAAAACATGAAAGGCAGTTCAATCCCATCAGATTCTGTTGTGGAGCCCCCACCTTCACCCGCAAAAAGCTTTTCATAATCATACAGTAGCCCTTTGCTAAACTTGACATGTTTGTCCGACATAAGAAGGGTTTAAAAACAATAGAATAAAATCGTACACACATACATTTATAGTGCTCAATGTATTTTAAATGTAAATCATTACACTGAAATAACATTGATGTGTTTTGTGTAGGCTGCACATTACATTATGTAAAAATATTAAACTGTACAGTAGGTCTATGAAGTATACAGTACAGTAGTAAAATGAAATAAATACCTAGCACACTTTCATATTACTGTAGCTACCGGTAACACAAAATAAATCAAGCAGCTGCGTATACACTGGTGTACAATGTGAATAAAAAATTATTTTAAAGATTATTTTATATTATTAAGCTGATCCCTGGAGCCAGCATTACACTTCAGCCATCAACACCAGACTAAGGATATCTACATCATCATATGGAAGGAAGCGCAAATGGATGGAGACACATATGGATCACATTAGTTTACTGTGAAGCTACGTCTTAGTTGGTGCTTATCTTGGCGAGAGCCAAGTTCAAATCAGCATGAAGTTTTAACATCTACTCATGTAATGGAAATCATGAAGATCTGGATACGTCCAGTGACTGCTGTGAATAGTGCAGCTGGCAACAAGGGAAAGACCTTGTGACAGCCTGGAGAGACAGCTGACTGGAGGAAAGAGACCCCATTGGGGCTGGCAGGGTTAGCTACCCTTGTCGGCAGTATCCAGCTCTGTGTTTACAGGATGCTGGAGACACCGCCCAAGGCTTCAAAGAAATTAAAGAGAAAAATACCCCAAGAGTCTGCGAGGCGGGGCGGAAGATGACTCAACGTTGGACAACACGGTTAAGGACTTAGGAACGGAAACGGATATGAGTATGGAGAGTACTTCACAAAAGACTAGTTCAAGATCTGCAGTTAGCAAAGACATGGAACTCCAGGTTTGTGTCTGCGGCTGGAGCAAGGCGACAACGGTCAGGGGTTTGAAAGATTCATCAAGGAGAATGAAATGCTTGAGGGAGAAGGGACAAGGGCCTCGCATTGATCAGTACTTCTTACAAAGTCAGTTAAGTCAGTCGAATGAAATCCAGCGACAGGAAGCAAACCACAGTTCGCAGGATATCAGCACCCCTGTCATAGATGTGAGGAGGACTTGCATGGACACAGTTAGTGATGAACCTAATGATCCTTGTGAACCCGGTCAGACAAACCAGCGTAAGAGAGAAAAGAACCTCAACGGGCACAAGCGTGGAGTTAAATGGCCAAGAGCTTGTGAGAAAACTGCATGGGTCACAGTAAACACAGATCTTTGCTTTGCATTGGAAAGGTTAAGTGGAACAGTTGAAAAGAAACTGGATAAATTTGGGGACATCATCTACGCATATGGAAGCGAGAGGTCTGGAGTTGAAAAAAGGAAGGAAAAAGTACAAACTATTCCTGGAAAGTCTAGACGGCAGCAGGAGATTGAACGCTTAGTTAGAGAAAGGAGACAGCTGAGGAAGCAATGGAGAAGAGCAGAAGAAAGTCAGAAGGAGGGACTCAATCTCTTACAAAGGGTCATAAAAGATAAGCTTGCAACATTACTCAGAGCTGAGTGCCTACGGAAACGCTACAAAAAGAAGGAGCGTGCGAGAACTAACTTTTATAAAGACCCATTCAAATTTGTAAAGAAGTTATTCACCAGTGAGAAGAATGACGCACTAAAAGCATCTAAGTTTGAGCTGGAGAGATATTTGGAGGAAACACATACAGATTCAAAAAGGCAGGAGCCTATGTCAATTCCTTCAGACATCCCACCTATCAATCCACCAGAATACCAAATGGAGGACTGTGCACCTAAGTGGAAAGAAGTAAGCAAGCTGTGAAAAAGCAAGGGCTTCATCATCTCCAGGGCCTAATGGAGTTCCGTACAGAGTGTACAAGAGTGCTTCAGGAGTTCTACTGAATCCTGTGGAAATTGATGAAAGTAGCATGGGAAAAACAGGTTGAATCAACAACAAGTGGGACACAATCATGAAGTGGAACGAAATTTATTGGATATTTCAAACTTTTTTAACAAATAAAAACTGAAAAATTGGGTGCAAAATTATTCAGCCCCTTTACTTTCAGTGCAGCAAACTCTCTCCAGAAGTTCAGTGAGGATCTCTGAATGATCCAATGTTGACCTAAATGACTAATGATGATAAATAGAATCCACCTGTGTGTAATCAAGTCTCCGTTATAAATGCACCTGCACTGTGATAGTCTCAGAGGTCCGTTTAAAGCGCAGAGAGCATCATGAAGAACAAGGAACACACCAGGCAGGTCCGAGATACTGTTGTGGAGAAGTTTAAAGCCGGATTTGGATACAAAAGATTTCCCAAGCTTTAAACATCCCAAGGAGCACTGTGCAAGCGATAATATTGAAATGGAAGGAGTATCAGACCACTGCAAATCTACCAAGACCTGGCCGTCCCTCTAAACTTTCAGCTCATACAAGGAGAAGACTGATCAGAGATGCAGCCAAGAGGCCCATGATCACTCTGGATGAACTGCAGAGATCTACAGCTGAGGTGGGAGACTCTGTCCATAGGACAACAATCAGTCGTATACTGCACAAATCTGGCCTTTATGGAAGAGTGGCAAGAAGAAAGCCATTTCTTAAAGATATCCATAAAAGTGTCGTTTACAGTTTGCCACAAGCCACCTGGGAGACACACCAAACATGTGGAAGAAGGTGCTCTGGTCAGATGAAACCAAAATCGAACTTTTTGGCAACAATGCAAAACGTTATGTTTGGCGTAAAAGCAACACAGCTCATCACCCTGAACACACCATCCCCACTGTCAAACATGGTGGTGGCAGCATCATGGTTTGGGCCTGCTTTTCTTCAGCAGGGACAGGGAAGATGGTTAAAATTGATGGGAAGATGGATGGAGCCAAATACAGGACCATTCTGGAAGAAAACCTGATGGAGTCTGCAAAAGACCTGAGACTGGGACGGAGATTTGTCTTCCAACAAGACAATGTACCAAGAGCATGGCGCCGAGCAGGTGGAGTCTTTATACCTAAAGAAAAAGATTCTACAAGCATCAGTCAGTTTCGCCCTATTTCCCTATTAAACGTAGAAGGCAAGATTTTCTTCAGCATTATTGCTCAGAGATTGTCAACTTACCTATTAAAGAACTGCTTCATTGACACTTCAATACAAAAAGCGGGCATTCCAGGTTTCCCAGGATGCTTAGAACACATCAATGTGATCTGGCAACTAATTCAATCAGCTAAAAAGGAGAGGAAGGAGCTCCATGTGACATTCCTCGATTTGGCTAATGCATATGGTTCAGTGCCACATGAACTTCTTTAGGCAGCATTTGATTTTTTCAGTGTACCAATGACAATAACAAATCTAGTGAAAGCCTACTTTGGAGATTTGCAATTTAGTTTTTCAACTTCAGAATTCAGCACTACATGGCAATGCCTAGAAGTTGGAATAATGGCAGGATGCACCATTTCTCCACTGGCTTTTACCATGGCAATGGAAGTAATCATTAGGGCATCAAAATGGGTAGTGGGAGGAGAGCGCTTGGCTTCTGGAATGCGACTACCACTAATTCGAGCATACATGGATGACATGACAACCATGACTACAACAGTAGCCTGCACTAATCAGTTATTGGGCAAATTAACCAATAACATTGAATGGGCACGAATGCAATTCAAGCCCACTAAATCAAGGAGCATCTCTATAATTAAAGGTAAAGTAGTAGATAAAACGTTCTTCATTAATGGTGAGGCAATACCAACAGTGTCTGAGAAGCCAGTGAAGAGCCTTGGGAGATGGTACGACAGGGATCTAAAGGACACAGTTCGTGTGGGAGAAGTTAGACAACAAGCTGTGGAAGGGTTGAAGAGCATAGACAGCAGCTTTACCAGGCAAACTAAAACTTTGGTGCTTTCAGTTTGGTCTACTGCCAAGGTTGCTGTGGCCACTGACTGTGTACGAGGTTTCTTTGACAACAGTAGAGAAGCTGGAAGCTTTAATCAGTTCACACATCAGGAAATGGTTGGGAGTTCCACGCTGCCTCAGCAGAGTGGGACTTTATGGTAAAGGAATACTGCAGCTACCTGTCTCCGCTCTAACCGAGGAGTTTAAGTGCGCCAAGGTCCGACTGGAAATGACATTAGTAGAGTCACACGACAAATGCGTAAGGGAGGCAGCACCTGTGTTGAAAACTGGAAGAAAGTGGGCGGCAAAGAAAGCTGTGGAGGATGCAAAGGCTGCCCTTCGAATTGGTGATATCATGGGGCAAGTTCAGCATGGAAGATGGGGTCTTGGTCTCAGTTCAGCTCCTCCTACATGGCACAAGGCAGCCCCAGCTCAACGGAGGAAGGTGGTAGTCAACGAGGTGCAAAAGCAGGAGGAGAGGATGAGGTGTATAAAGGCCATTTCCCAGGGCAAGCAGGGAGAATGGATGAGATGGGAGAGTGTGGAACAACGCAAGATTGGCTGGCAAGACCTATGGTCAATGGAACAGAGCAGGATCAGTTTCTTTATAAGGTCAACATATGATGTTCTCCCATCACCACAGAACCTAAACCTCTGGGTAGGAGAGGATCCCTCATGTCCTTTGTGTTCATCATCTGCAACATTAATGCACATTTTGACAGGATGTAAGGTGGCTCTTAGCCAAGGACGGTTTACTTGGCGCCATGACCAGGTGCTGCGATGTTTGGCCTTAGCATTGGAAGACAAGCGTAACATGACCAATAAGTTGCCACCTGTTCCATCAAAACATTACACACAAAGACAACATTCCTCCGCCCAGGAGAGCAACCACCAAGAAAAGGTGTTAAAACCAATCCTCGCCCAGGACAACTGGAAGCTGCTAGAGACTGGAAAATGCTGGCAGATGTTGGTCAACGGCTTATTTTTCCACCTGAGATTGCCACCACAAACCTTCAACCAGATATTGTCTTGTGGTCTGGATCAGCACGCCTTGTTCACCTGGTAGAGTTAACAGTGCCATGGAAGGATGCTGTAGATGAGGCGTATGAGAGGAAGAAACTGCGGTATGCTCAACTAGCCACTGAAGCGGAACAGCGAGGGTGGAGAGTCTGGGTTTACCCAGTGGAAGTGGGATGTCGAGGATTTGTGGCACACTCTACAACCCGGTTTCTCAGAGATGTCGGATTCAATGGCCAAGAGTTGCTTCGCACAGTGAAGAACTTATCTGAAGCAGCAGAGAGGAGCAGCAACTGGCTGTGGTTGAGACGGAAAGATTCTGGCTGGGGATCTCAAGCACAATAGAAAGAAAGAAACGCTGATGTACAGGTAAGTAAGCTGGGCTGAGTTGAGTGGGGGAACGGAGGGGGGTGATGCTGGGATGCCAGAATCACCGTCGAGCCCTCTTGAGGTGTCGTGGGCTAGTCGCCGAAACACCGAGGATGGAAGGTGCCCACTTGTAGACCCCAGAGATGTACCCTACTTAGCTCAATCCAGACGGTTGTCATGCTGATGCGCTGGGGAGACCGCACTATGGTTGATCCCCGGAGCCAGCATCGCAGCCGTTGTGTGTGCTGATGCGCTAGGGAGGCAAATAAGCTGATCCCTGGAGCCAGCATTACACTTCAGCCATCAACACCAGACAGAAGGATATCTACATCATCATATGGAAGGAAGCGCAAATGGATGGAGACACATATGGATCACATTAGTTTACTGTGAAGCTACGTCTTAGTTGGTGCTTATCTTGGCGAGAGCCAAGTTCAAATCAGCAAGTTTTAACATCTACTCATGTAATGGAAATCATTATTATTGTTTTTAACTTGGCCTACTTAGTAGCCTAGACAATTGACACAAAATGGATCATGGTCCTATACAGATGCTCAGAATGAGCTGGAGGGGTTAGTTGCACATGTGTGTAGTCTATTGTTCCCAACATGTTGGGGAAACCAGAAATGCCATAGAAATTTTTTTTCAAGTACCTCCTGCCTTTCGTGAAAATTAGGTACTTGTGCGTTCGCATCAAAAATGCGTTGAGCACAACTAGTAACGCATGAGAAAAGCGGACTGGGAATTGCCAGCAACTATTGACTGTTTAAAACATGCTTTCAAAAGTTCTTAACAAATGGATGCAATTGTAAGTGTCGCAATTGCCAGCGGCTTTCGTACATCTCATTATAATATTTGTGAATCCTCATTTGTACTGCCTCTGCCCCCTTTTTGCGAATTTATGCAGGAACACCCATAATTACATATTCATCTAAGCTTGAACCACAAAGACAAACTGCATTGCCTAAAAAGTGCAAATAGCATTGCGCTTGTTTAGTACATTTCACCCAAGACTTCTGAGTCATTTGCAACTGGTTTGCACCTATTGAGACAGGGGCAACACTTTAATACATCTACCCCTGTTGATTTCCTCCTGTCAGCATTGTGTGGCGCTCCCTTGGGTAGGCAGGATGACACTGATTCATCTGGAGATGTCCAAAACAATTAAACATTGTTCTGGAGGGATATATGACACTTCTGTTATCTTCAGAATGGCTCATGAAACTTAACTTTTAGACTGTTGCTGTTCAGACAGCAGTAATTTGTGAAGGTCTTGCATATTCGCTTGCCTGTGTTATTTTACCTTTGATTTTCTCAAGATCATCATATTGGCTTCCAAGTCTTTTCTTAAGCTTCATTAGCTGATAAAGCAAGAAAGAAAGAAAGAAAGAAAGAAAGAAAGAAAGAAAGAAAGAAGGAAAGAAATGCAGTTAAATTTTCTTGTCAAGTGGTCTTTGACAAATAGGTATTCAATTGATTACCAATACAGTATTGAAGTGTGTTCAATCTAAAGAAATGGGAAATGTGTGTTTCAATTAACTGTTAGCCAGAGGATGCCTATCATTACAGTTCCCATTGCTCGACCATGTGTGCGCCTCAAGGCCATTATGTCATCGTTTCATAATTAGAGATCTAAACTAGGTTTTTTTTTCCCACGGCCTTTCTTTCCATTGTGTTAGTGTTACATCAAGATGACAGTAAACGCTTTTTTTGAGGGTAAAACAATGTGAAAAACCAGTTTAGTCAAGGCTTAGTTACTGGTTGCCATGACAGCCATACTCACACTCTAAAATGCCCAGCTGAGATAAGTTTCCAGTGCTACCGGGGTTTTTTTTTTGTTTCTTTTTTAGAATCATCAGACGCATTTTACATTATTAAACTAGTATTATCAGTCACCAGCTGGGCATTGAGTCCTTTACTCCATTGCAAGCCCTATATCCAAACTGAAATACATTTATTTTCTGGCTGGCTGTGTAAAATCACTATCCATGATTTTTTTAGCTTAAACTGCAGCAGATGTAGTTCACCCACAGCCCCTACCTGCCAATGACTGGACTTGGCTTGGATTTCTTGTACGCATTTGCTTTTCTCCCCCCATGGACATCACCACTCTCCTATTACTAAGATAGTTGACCTCAAAGCCAGCAATTTTGCATCATGGGTTTAGTTCAGCCACCATGACTGCTATACTCCCATTGCTGAAGTGCCAAACTCTAGGCATAGAGAACCACTGCAAAGTAATTTTTTGACATGAGGATGGGAGGTAACACTATTGAACGTATACATAGCACAACATGTTCAGTCTGTTCAGCTACTGTGATGCTAGAGTTGTCAGGTTAACATTTCAACGCATGTACAGTACTCCATAACAATTTTAGGAAAGTAATAGAAGTAATAAAATGCTCAAAAAAATCTTGTTTAAAAAAATCTTGATATTTATGTCAACATTTAATCAAGGTTTCCCCCATGCAATTGTATCAAAAAAGGGTTAGGGTTAGGTTTAGAGTTAGGGGGTTAGGTTTAGCATTAGGGTTATGCATACAAAAAATGTACACATTAATAACTATGCATAACAACATTATAATTATGTGTAAGTACTTATGTTATTATTATTTGTTTATTTAGCAGACACCTTTATCCAAGGCGACTTACAGAGACTAGGGTGTGTGAACTATGCATCAGCTGCAGAGTCACTTACAATTACATCTCACCCGAAAGACGGAGCACAAGGAGGTTAAGTGACTTGCTCAGGGTCACACAATGAGTCACTGGCTGAGGTGGGATTTGAACCAGGGACCTCCTGGTCACAAGCCCTTTTTTAACCACTGGACCACACAGCCTCCTTGTATTTACTAAGTATTTACTAAGTAACTACTATGTAAATACACAGTAATGTAAATTCGTATCCATCATTCTTTCAGATTATATTTATAACATAAATAATAACAAAACAAATTTCATTTTGAGTTAGGCTTTATTTTAAGGAAAGAAGTATTAATTCAATAATAGTTGTAATGTCCAACCTATCAAACTTTTGGAAATTTGATATAGTTTATGACTCTAAGCTATCTCCAGATTTACAATAAAATAATCACCCACTAAGGCTCCTACTTCCATATCCACTTCCAGTCTCCATAACGACACAGGGCAAAACAGTCAACAGGTATATGCACTAGCCAGCAATCACACATGTTCTGCTTACTGTCTCTGACTGCTTTCAGTATTGTTAATTTAAAGGGGTTTGTTTTTATTTTCTTGTAATAATGTTGAACTTTTGGAAAGTGTATTATACACGTATGTGACATTTGTTTAAAGCTGATGACATGATGACGCACTGTTTGCCACATGGTATTTAAGGAGGGGAAATCCTTTGTTTGAGAGGTTGGTGTTTGGGTGAGGGTAACCTGTGGGTTATTC
Organism: Acipenser oxyrinchus oxyrinchus; assembly: GCA_030684275.1. NCBI lineage: Eukaryota > Metazoa > Chordata > Actinopteri > Acipenseriformes > Acipenseridae > Acipenser > Acipenser oxyrinchus. Next base: position 67,558,420 of record CM060251.1, read on the forward strand.
TGGGGTAGTCAGTGAAGGTGAATGCCCAGCCTGACAGCACTGTTGGTATTAATTATTGTTTTGTTTAAACATTTTATTTTGGCCCTTGTGCCATTTACTTTGTTCCTGTGTTTTTGTTGGTTGTGTGTATTAAAAATGCGCAACAGCAGTTAAACTGCAGCATTTCCAAGCTTCTGAGTCTCATTCCTGACATTAAAATATCTGGGGCCTGACGCTATCCTGCTACATTACCGTTCTGTGAAAAAAAAAAGAAAAAGGTTTTACTCTGCCCTGTTAAAAGCCTGCAGACAAACACAAAATAAAATTTAATATATAGGAAGAAATACAATATTTTAGTAACTTTGCAAAAAACAATATTCAATTCCATTGGAATGGAATTAAAGGTGTTTATTGAAGCAGTGTGAAGACAACTCTTTGAAAGCAGGACAAATTACAGATGTTAACCATTTTCAGTATTGTATAGATTAGTACAGCATAATAGTTTATGGCGGAGCTAATAAAGCTCCTGTAGTAAAAAAGCAAATCAAAAGTTGCATATACATTTTATATGCACAACAGAACTCCATTCCATTTAAATTGAAATACAAAAGCTAAGCAGATGAACACTGAAATTTATAAAAGTGCTACATTTACTCAAAATCCACTTACCAGGCTTTTTTTAAATCACGCCCATGTGGGGGCTCCCGAGTGGCTCATTTGGTAAAGGTACTCCACTAGGATGCGCCCTATAGCTTGCCATCCATGGACGGGAGTTCCCAGGGGGTGGTGCATAATTGGCCAAGCGTTGCCCAGGCGGGGTAGAGGTTAGGTCGAATGGGGAGTTCTTAGCTCACCACACACTAGAGACCCCTGTGGCCAGCCGGGTGCCTGCAGGCCAGCCTGTACGTGGTCCTCCGACGCTGTAAGTTCTGGATACAGCTGCATGGTGGGCTTGCAGAGTGAAAAAAAGCAGACAGCTGACAGCACTCATTTCGGAGCACGCGAGTGCTCGTCTTCGTCTCTCTTCGTCTTCGTTCGGGGGTTGCAGCGGTGAGTTAGGTTGAATAATAATTGGACATTCCAAAACGGGGAAAATTGGAAAATGAATACAAATAATTGTTTAAAAAAAATAAATAAATAAAAATCACGTCCGTGTGGAGCGGCTGAGGCTGTACCAATCTAGGGCTGTAACTAATATGTGCTGACCATGTATAATACAAGCAGCCCTTATTCTCTGCGGGCACACGTCTAAAGGCAGGAAAGCAAAACAAAAACACGTACAGTGCATGGCTTTATTCCAACTGCAGCTCCAACATAACCTAGAACAAGCTACGAACTGTGGATTTAATATTTTATAGCTGAAGTACAAAACAGTGTTCATATTATTCTTCACTTTCCTTGGGCCGGGATTGAAAAATTCCCTAGTTTCAGTTCTGCTTTCTTTGGCACATGGGCTCAGAGGCAATGCTTATTCATCACAAATTTACCAGGTGTATGTTATCCCAGGAAACAGAATAATTGTTTCTCTTGCAGTCCCTGTTTAGGATCTTCGATATTTTATTAACAGGCAAAAGTTACACAAATCACATGCAACACTCCCTTTATTGCAATCTGATAAATCCTTTAAGAAAAACAAGGCTGTTTACATTATTAGTGAAAGCTGGCAGGAGGGCTAAATAAGGATATCACATTTTTATGTGTGTGGCAAGGCTCTCTCTGTGGCACAGCACGCAAACATCTGAGGGCATTCACCCTCTAAATTTAGAACTGAGTTCTGTGTCTAAGGTAGTCACTGAATTTTTTATGAATACAACACTGCAATTAAAGGTGTGCCCATGCTAATCCTGTATATGTGTACAGTAATGTTGCACTTTGCCACTGGAAGTCTGCCATAGCCTACTGTGGTTTGCAATGTTTTTTTGAATGTGCTTTACCGTACTGTACCTCTCTGGACTTTGCAATGCTTTACCTGTGTAATTGTAATTTGATATGCTGTTACTATGGTAAACTTTTATAATGGTTTCTTTACGTTGCCTTAGGGCCAATTCTACATGTTGCTAAGAGTTCCTATACATGCAGTAATGCTAACAAGAGTATGATGATTTAAAGATATGAAGTGAACCCCTAATCAAAACACAAACACTGCCTGGGTCAGTCTCTAGTCACAACTCCAATCTCCTTACCAGAAACCCCCAATACTAGGGTTACCATGTGACTCCAATACACTAGGACTGTTTGGGATATGCTGGCTTTTCAACTCGCAATGCATTCTGGTATGTTTTACCTGTCTCGGGTACCTTTTACAGCAGGACTACACTTACCAGAATGCATTGCGGTGTGAGTTGAAACTGTCCCAAACTGGACGAGTGTAAATTGAGTCATATGGTAACCCTACCCAATACTTCCTCCTCAATGGGCTAGGTTGACCTATCACTGTGGTTTCCTGTACCTGTCTATCTATGCCCCATTTTGGATAATAATTATAAAGCCACCAGTAATTAATTTTAATAATACTCTTTAATAATACTCTTTAATAAATGTTTTTAACATGTATCATTTACCAATTGAAGTAATCAAGTACAGACAAAATATAACATCAGAAGCCCTCAGCTAGAAACTATAGTACTGACACTTTACAGCTAGAAACTCAGAATATAAAGATACCAACAGCAAAAAGTTGGGCTAGACCTCCAAAGAATACAAGGGGTTAAACCATCTAGTTTATGGACATTAAATGGCTACCTTATAAGAAATGGTAGAGGTAAATGGAACATCTGTAAATAGCATCACGCTTACAGGGGGGAACAGAAATCACAGTTGCACACCCCTAGTGGCTATTTTTATTTTAACACCTCACTTCTGAAATTCAGCTTTCAGAAGTATTTTCAGAAGCCTACCCCAGTGGTTGAAAAAGGACAATAAAAGGTGAGAAATTACATTTTATGAAAATGTAGATGATATCAGTTATGAATACAAATATGAATTTAACACACTATCCTAGGGAATTAAGAGCAGTGATCCATTCCTAAATAGATACTTACATTCCAATATAATACAGTGCCTTGCATAAGTATTCACCCCCCTTGGACTTTTCCACATTTTGTAGTGTTACAACCTGGAATTAAAATGGATTTAATTAGGATTTTTTGTCACTGATCTACACAAAATAGTCCATAATGTCGAAGTGGGGAAAAAAATCGACATATTTTTCAAAATTATTTACAAATAAAAAACTGAAAAGTCTTGATTGCATAAGTATTCACCCCCTTTGCTGTGACTCCCCTAAATAAGCTCTGGTGCAACCAATTGCCTTCAGAAGTCACATAGTTGAATGGAGTCCACCTGTGTGCAATTAAAGTGTCACATGACCTCAGATTAAATACACCTGTTTCTGGAAGGCCCCAGAGTTTGTTAGAGAGCATATCTAAACAAACAGCATCAAGAAGACCAAGGAGCTATCAAAACAAGTCCAGGATAAAGTTCTGGAGAAGCACCAATCAGGGTTGGGTTATAAAAAAATATCCCAAACTTTGAACATTCCCCGGAGCACCGTTAAATCCATTATTAAAAAATGGAAAGAATATGGCACAACCACGACTCTGCCTAGAGAAGGCCGTCCACCAAAACTCAGTGACCAGGTAAGGGGGGCATTAGTCAGAGAAGCAACCAAGAGGCCAATGGTAACTCTGAAGGAGCTGGAGAGATCCACAGCTGAGATGGGAGAAACCGTCCATGGGACAACTATAACCCGGACGCTCCACAAAGCTGGGCTTTATGGAAGAGTGGTGAGAAGAAAGCCATTGCTGAAAAAAACCCATATCAAATCCCGTTTGGATTTTGCCAAAAGGCATGTGGGAGACACAGCAAACATGTGGAAAAAGGTTCTCTGGTCTGATGAGACCAAAATGGAACTTTTTGGCCTCAGCGCAAAACGCTATGTGTGGCGCAAAGCCAACACTGCTCATCACCCTGAAAACACCATCCCCACGATGAAGCATGGTGTTGGCAGCATCATGTTATGGGGATGCTTTTCATCGGCAGGGACTGGGAAACTGGTCAGGATTGAGGGCAAGATGGATGGAGCCAAATACAGGGAAATTCTAGAGGAAAACCTGTTTCAGTCTGCAAAAGACCTGGGACTGGGGCAGAGGTTCACCTTCCAGCAGGACAATGACCCTAACCACACAGCCAAAGCTACACTGGAGTGGTTTAAAAACAAGAACCAGAATGCCTTAGAATGGCCCAGTCAAAGCCCAGACCTCAATCCGACTGAGAATCTGTGGCAAGACTTGAAAATTGCTGTTGACCAACGGTCCCCATCCAACTTGACAGAGCTTGAGCAATTTTGCCAAGAAGAATGGGCAAAAATTGCACGATCCAGACGTGCAAAGCTGGTAGAGACTTACCCAAAAAGACTCACAGCTGTAATTGCTGCCAAAGGTGCTTCTACCAAGTATTGACTCAGGGGGGTGAATACTTATGCAACCAACAAATGTCTTTTTTTAATTAACTTTTGTGTCACAATAAAAAATATTTTGCACCTTCAAAGTGTTAAGTATGTTGTGTAAATCAAATGGTAAAAATCCCAATTAAATCCATTTTAAGTCCAAGGGGGGTGAATACTTATGCAAGGCACTGTATATGCATTATGGCTGAGCTTAATTCCCTCTGTAAATTTATCAGAAGCTGTTTATAAGTAGAAAAGAGTTAAACTGGCTGTGAAGAAACATTGCACAATTTTTCATGCTGCCTTTAATGTTTTAAATACTTTTCATTACCAAACAGTTGCAACCAAATGTCCGTCGGCCTGTGCCTGGGGTGCTGCTTATAAAAACTCACTCATTAAATATTAAATTGAGCGCTGAACAGCCGTTGTTGCTCTTAGAGCAGCAGGGACATGGAGACTTTCCATCCAATGAGATTTCAGCTATTTCATGATCAGCAGACTAAACATTAGTGCAGTCTCTATTCTGCCAACTGACAAAATTATTGTAATTAATGTGTAGCTATTTGGGGTGGGAGTCTGGAAAATTACAGGGCTTCTACACTGGGTGGATAGCACTGATGCCAGTGTCATACTGCAGTTCATACATATGAGCTCTCGGCTATATGTTGATGTATTTTCTTTGTGTATGCTGTTTACATATTTTTTAAATTGTTTATAAATAAGTTACCCGTACTAGACAGCAAACCAACCATTACCAAAACATGAACTATATATTGCTGTCTGAGAGCAAGAGAACTGTAACAAACAACAAAAATCTGATGTGATTACTGAAAGTTTTAATTGAAAGACATTAATCGCCCACAATCATTTTTCAGTTTTGGAACTTTTCTAGTTCTTGCTTGTTAATGAACACAAAAGTTATCTGTAAAAGGGGAGTCCTGAATAGTAAACTTATTATTATTATTATTATTATTATTATTATTATTATTATTATTATTATTATTATTATTGTTAATAATAATAATAATAATAATAATAATAATAATAATAATAATAATAATAATAAAAAAACAAACCACCAGAAATAATACAGTAGCCATACTGTTATTCCAAGGATCCTGTGCTCCTGTTGCTATAGCAGACAGTGACAACACAGAGCACAATGAGAGGACTCTCCTCTCCTCTCCTCATGTTTGTTCAGTCTCCTTCAAAAAGTCACACTGACATTCAGATCTACAATAGGCTATATAACCCAACACTGTCATCACTGACCATGGTGGTAGTTTAGCATCCTGAGCCAAAGGCATCCTCTTCTTCTTTTATTATTTATTTATTTCTTAGCAGACACCCTTATCCAGTGCGACTTAAAATTGTTACACGATATCACATTATTTTTACATACAATTACATAATTTTTACAACATTATTTTCACATACAATTACCCATTTATACAGTTGGGTTTTTACTGGAGCAATCTAGGTAAAGTACCTTGCTCAAGGGTACAGCAGCAGTGTCCCCCTCCTGGGATTGAACCCACAACCCTCCGGTCAAGAGTCCAGAGCCCTAACCACTACCCCACACTGCTGCCCCCTTCTTCATATAATAGCTTGTCAGTGTCATCAATGTTATTTTGTTTTTAATTATTGGATTGTGCAATAACTGCACAAAATATGCTGATCATGTGATATGTGATAAAAAAAGAGAGTAGTTGAGTTTAATCATCTTCAAAAATCATGATTAGGGCTGTGATGTATTGTTTATCTTCTTTACTGTAGACCACCTAGCTGGGAATCTAGTACAGTCTGAAGCAGTTTCAGGCAACATGTTTAACATTATAGGTCTGGGAGGGTTTGTTTGTCAGCTGGTGAACTCACTGTGAGTCGGAGATAAGTGTTCAATTGTTTTGTTCTGGCATTTTATGTGATACAAGTTTTGTTTGTGAAGTATTTATGTAAAGGTAGTTGACTGTTTGTTTTGACTATTGCATAATGGGCCCCATTCATGAAACTCACACAATTTACAGTATATTTATTTTATTTTATTTATTTATTTCTTTTAGAAAAAGACTTCTTGATAACCAATTTTTTTTGCTATTTTCAAAAAGACAAAACATATAACATAAAGAGTTCTGTTCACAAAACTCCAATTAATTTGTAATTTAGACATGCTAAATATCCTGTAACTGATGTACCCTGAAAAAGACCCAATAAGTGATGTGTAACAAATAGATTTCTGAAATGTAAACAAATATGTTGTAAGACTGTAAGTCCACTCTAGGGACTTTAAGCTCATAATATATATTTCCCTCACTCAGTCAATTTAAACAGTGCGTATGATCAAGTAACTTAAAATTTTACATATTAAACATTTGGTCCAGTGGTTAAAATCCAGGGCTTGTAACCAGAAGGTCACCAGTTCAAATCCCACCTCTACAACTGACTGACTCACTGTGTGACCCTGAGCAAGTCACTTAACCTCCTTGTGCTCCGTCCTGCAGATGAGATGTTAAATCTGTGCCCTATTATAAGTGACTCTGCATATAATGCACAGTTCACTTCCTACCTCTGTAAAGCTCTTTGTGATGGTGGTCCACTGTGAAAGGCACTATATAATTATATTATTATTTGGGAGGACCGATTTCTCCTCATTGTTGGAGAGGGAGAACACACTTATAGTATTATTTGCCTATATCCCTTCAGTCACTGCTAGTTGTACCATGTTAAGTTTCCAATCTATTTATCTATTTTATAATCCATACATGTTTTCTTCAAAGTTATGGCAGGGCAACTTCTTGAATGGATGTAAGATTGATGTGCATAGGATCTGTGGATGCACAAAGTTTGACAGAAAATACAAATAACTAGGTATTGGAGCTGAAAAGATATAAAAACACTCATTTTTAAAAAAATGAATAAAGTAAATGAATAAGTAAATAAATACTTTTTGACACTTCCAATTTTCAGTGGAATTGCATTTTATTTTCTATAAATAAAATAACATTTTGCATGCATGAAACTGTTATAGATTGTTTTTCAAGAACCCATTTATTTTAGAGCCAATGTAAACCATAATTTGGCTATGATTTTATGAATAGGGCCCTAGTTTTGTCTATTGTCCTCCAGCAATGTCACGGTTTTCCTCCTTGGAAACTGGCAACATGCTTGGCTGATTCCAAGAAGTACAAACAATTTAACATGGCAGAGAGTTATGTTACTATAGAGAGCAGTTTATCAAGCCAGGACTTTGACATCCAAATTCAAGGGTCAATTTTTAGCAGATATGAATGTGGTTCATTTCTGGTGCAGTTAACCCTTTAGAGAAAGACGAATAAAGTTTGGAAGTCAAATGTATGTATGAAAGTATAGTTGCTTCAGTGGAAGTACAGTACATTACACAACAAAGAAAGGCCTTTCACTTTTTGGACTGCATTCTCAAAGCTGTTTATTCCAAATGGTTATTTGCAAGAAGGAAAAACTCCAATTAAAACTAATAATAAACACATTGTTGACATGCCTGCAAATTAAATGACAGAGTTTTTGGTAAACTTTATTGGAAAAAAAAATATGTTGATGAGCTTTTTTAAACTAACTCTTTACCACTATTAATAAATACAATAATAAGAACACACTTATTAAGTATCCCTCAGTCAATTAAACAATGCTATTTGTAATTGATGTGCAGTCTACTTTTCTAACTTACCACATGATCACATGGTAAAGTACATCTGGGTCTTGTTTTAACAGGGTATGCAAGCCATGACATCTTGAGTTGTGATTCTGTTTGCGTGTCAAAAGGTCACGCTGCACCCTGCTATGATCCTATTACCCAAAATGTCAAAAGCTGTTTTTTATGTGCCTACACTGTAGGAAAGATAAAAAAAACCCTGAGCTGAAATATTGTTTGCTTGTGTTTATCTGTCTTCAAAGATTGCAGTGACTGCTTGACAAACAAAACAGGAAAACATCTGAAGTCACTGCTGACATTCACCATGTTGTCACAGAAATCCATTTCCAAGCATTGCTATTGCATCACTAGGAGCCCTTGAATTAAAAATAATAATAATAAAAAATCTCATGCACGGAAGAAAAAGATTATTAAATTTGGAGTTCATCAAGAACTGAAGTTCACTGGCTGAGAGCAATAACTTTATGACTGACTAAAGCAACATTGAGAAGAAAGTGAGATTTAATTCATTTGGCTGAGATTGCTTCTGATTGTTTTTCCATTTAAAAACTATATACTTTATGTTTTTCTACACTAGTAATTGAAATCACAATAAATATGGGGAGGGGGTTAGGGTTACGGTTAGGGTTAGGGATGGGGGACTAATATACTATTTGGGAGGCATGTAGGCAGGGCTAAGAGTTTAACTAGAAATGAGGAATAGGAATAAATCAACCTTGACTATGTAAGAATTTCATTTTTAAACAAAACACTTTTTCAGTTACCTCATCTTACCTAGTAAGGAATTGATCCCATGTCGATGATTACTAAATGGATAGGCTCCTTCAAATGCTGGCTGGATATTGAGGCCACTTGGCTGCAATTATATCATGTCTCTCTGGGTGTTGGTATAATGACGAGTCCAGCATAGCCCACTCAACATGTAAGACAGGGGATCTCCAATACTGCTCTTTGCCATATTATTATTATTATTATTTATTTCTTAGCAGACGCCCTTATCCAGGGCGACTTACAATCGTAAGCAAATAAAATTCAAGTATCACAGTACAAGTAATAATACAATTAAGAGCAAGATAAATGCAATGACTTTGGTTCAAGCAAGTACAAGTGTGACAAAATACAATTCAATAATACAGCAGATAACAGTGTCAGTGATAGTTACATCAGGATATGATTAAATACAAAAAATACTACAGATTAAACACTTGGCAGATTACCGTACTCTGAAGTACAGGATTAAATGCAGTAAAATAGGGGGCAGATAAGAGCAAGTAAACGCATTTAAGGAAGGGTGATAAGTGTCCCAGGGGAAGAACAAAGGTGTTCTACAGGTGCTTTCTGAAGAAGTGAGGCTTGAGGAGGCGCCGGAATGTGGTCAGGGACTGAGCAGTCCTGACATCTGTAGGAAGGTCATTCCACCACTGCGGGGCGAGGGTGGAGAAGGAGCGGGCTCTGGAGGCAGGGGAGCGTAGAGGAGGTAGAGCCAGTCTTCTAGTGCAGGCAGAGCGGAGAGGTCGAGTGGGGGTGTAGGGAGAGATGAGGGTATGGAGGTAGCTGGGTGCAGTCTGGTCAAGGCATCTGTAGGCTAATACAAGAGTCTTGAACTGGATGCGAGTGGTGATCGGGAGCCAGTGGAGTGAGCGGAGTAGTGGAGTTGCGTGGGAGAAGCAAGGCAGAGAGAACACTAGACGGGCAGCGGAGTTTTGGATGAGCTGGAGTGGACAGGTGGCGGACGCAGGGAGGCCAGCCAGGAGGGAGTTGCAGTAGTCTAGGCAGGAGAGTACCAAGGCCTGGACCAGGAGCTGGGTGGCATAGTTGGTGAGGAAGGGTCGGATTCTTCGGATGTTGCTCAGGAAGAATCGGCAAGTGCGTGCCAGAGTGGAGATATGCTGGGAATAAGAGAGGCAGGGGTCTAGGGTGACTCCGAGGTTCTTGGCAGAGGAAGAGGGAGAGAGTGTGGTAGATTCCAGAGGAACAGAGATAGAGAGATCAGAGGAAGGGGAGGAGGAGGAGGGAAAGAAAAGGAGGTCAGATTTAGAGAGGTTGAGTTTGAGGTGATGCGAGTGCATCCAGGAGGAGATAGCAGACAGACAGGTAGAGATACAGGAGGGGATGGTGGAGTCAGAGGTGGGGAAGGAGAGGAAAATCTAAGCATCATCAGCATAGAAATGGTATGAGAAACCATAGGATGCGATGAGGGGGCCCAGGGAGCGGGTGTAGAGAACAGGAGAGGAACCAAGAATGACCCTTGGGGGACTCCTGTTGAGAGAGGGTGAGGTGTGGAGGTTGCTCCACGCCAGGTTACCTGGTAAGTGCGGTTGGAGAGGTAGGAGGAGAACCAGGCCAGAGCAGTGCCAGAGATTCCCAGGTCAGCGAGAGAGGATAGTAGGATAGAGTGATCGACAGTGTCAAAGGCAGCAGAGAGGTCGAGGAGAATTAGGACAGAGGAGAGAGAGGCAGCTCGGGCAAACTTTAGTGAGTTGGTGACAGACAGGAGGGCGGTTTCAGTGGATTGAGCAGAGCAGAAGCCAGATTGGAGAGGGTCGAGCAGAGAGTGGTTGGACAGGAAAGCGGAGAGCTGGCGGTGTACAGTCCGCTCGAGGGTTTTGGAGAGACGGTAGCTCTGGAGAGAGGTGGGGTCGAGGGTAGGTTTTTTAAGGAGGGGAGTGATAGAGGCTTTTTTGAAGGCAGAGGGAAAGACACCAGAAAGGAGAGAGGTGTTGAGAAGGGAGGAGATGAAGGGAAGTAGAGCAGGAGCAGAGGTGAGTGGGGAGGGGGTCCAGGGCACACGTGGTTGGTTTGTGACCCTGGAGCAGGGAGGAGAGGTCAGAGTCTGAGAGGGGCGAGAAGGTGGAGAAGGAGGGTGAGTTAGTAGGGGATGCAGTGGGTGAAACCCAGTATATGCTAAGAGTGGATCAGCTTTCTGTACACTCAAACTGCATTAGCAATGAAAAAATGCTACATTTTACATGCTCTTCTCATGGACTAGTAGCCTAGCTGCTGTCTTCAAACACTAAGTTTATGAAAACATCTGCAGCTAGTCATAGCTGGAATGATTTGTGTGTGACTTCTACAGTATCTGCAGCAAATAAATTTAAAACTTCGACTGCAATGTTCAGGGATGGAAATAACACTTCTATTGCATAGCAGTTTCACCCATTCCAGGTTTTACTATGACTTTAATAAGTCACACATGAGTATAGCTAATCAGACTTGTAGAAAAACCTGGAATGGGTGAAACTGCTATGCAATAGGAGCCTTATTTCCATCCCTGAATGTGTGATTGCTAGCTTGTTTTAAAGCAAAAGTAAAACATTATAAAGCAGCCTTATCATGATAAATCACAGTCAACTGCATGGTTAACTAGAAGTTCAAATGTTCAATGTGTTATAGTACTATAGTGGTCCCAGATGGCTCTATAGGCCACCAATGAAAGCCTCCTGCTCTACTGTTGGATGAAGAGGTTTTTTTGAAGACTCCTGTAAGACCCAAATGGGTCCGCTACCTTAACATCAGAAATAAGCAGAATCCTGATGTTTGTGGTTGCTGCAGCCTAAATCACGGCAGTTTCTGACAGCACATTTCTGTTGGATACCCCTATTTGTTTAGATACTTTAATGCACAGACAAATACTGCTACTACTTATTACGCTGCAATGTGATTGTGCTGAAAGTCACTGATTAGAGCTCAGTGGTATGTATGCTGGATAGGATGCTGAGGTCAACTGCACATGCAATGTTGGTCTGACCAGATTGCTATCAAATAATTGAGTTGGTTTTGATTTGATTGTGAACCCTAAACAAAAAGAATCTCTTTCCAAGTTAATGATGAATTGAAGTTAATTTAGGATAAATGTGTTGCGTGTAATAAGAATGGGTCTTTACTTCCTGTGTAAATTCAACTGGAAATCACTTTTTAGGCCACACATTTAATTGCCAGTACTAATGACACCTAAAACGTAGCATTATTGATCATGCTTAAAAACAACTATTTCATGCTGTCATTTGTTTAAAGAGTAACATACCTGTAATTTTTCTTTTCATTATTAACATCCTGACAACTTTTTACATTTATAACTTTAAAGTATGTTTCAAAGCGCTTTTCAAAATAACCACTCTAGTGCAAGAATTATTGCTCACATTGTCAAACTGGTAACACAGCAATAACGATCTATGATGTGGTACGGAACAGAAAATCCAGAGCACTACTTGTTATGTTTATTTATTTTTTTTTTTTAAATCGCTCTTCCTGCTGAGATTTAGAGGACAGATCTCAAACCCCAGTGCACTAGGTTTTGAAAATAGCGGTAAAACAGATTTTAAAGTTAGAAGTATAAAAAGTTGTCAGGATGTTAATGATGACAAGAACAAATACAGGTATGTTATTTAAACAGTTGTAGCAACACGTCAGGATGTATAAGGCTATATTTTTTGGAACAGTGCTACTTACTCTTTTGGCCTATTTACATGAGCAGAGGAAATCAAGCAACAATTGGCTTTCCAAATGGCTGGACTTTTCCTCTGATGTAGTTCAATTGGAATTTGTCTCTTGGTTGGCTCTAACTGGCTGTGGAAGCACTAATCTATTCATAACGCCATTGGCTGTTAACGTAAGAACATATTTTTTTTAGCCCACTGGGCAGGCTTCAGAAGGGTTTCTTGCTTCTCGCAATAAGAAACAAGCATAATAATCACAGTCTGGAGTGGCTTTTATAAGTCGTTTGGTAACAAAAACTTTCAGTATTCATTATAAAACATGAAAGGTGCATTGTACATTATCTCTGAAACTCAATAGTCAAGTATAGAAAAGGAAATCTTCAAAATTTACTTAAATATGCAGCTGTGTATTGGACACAACCTATTGCTGACCTATCCTGTGTGATGCTTTAACACTACTGCACAAGAATAATTCAATTTGCATAAAAATTAAGCACAGTTGACACTGGGAAACTTTAGACAGGAACAGGAATATTGATGGGCAAGGAGACTGAACTATTCTTTCACTGCATTAAAATCTTTGTCTTAACACATGAATAAGTCATATACTGTAGTAACAATGTAGGAATATGTATCTATCTAACTTATACATTTCGTATTCTGTGGATAAGCACAACATATCGAATAATATCATTATATCATAAACAACTTCATTGGATCAACAAGATAGTTAGGATTATTGGTAGTTTGTGATCATTTGCAAGTTTTTCACTGATGATTCCAGAGGTTTGAATGCCTACTAGAAGAAGTTTCTTCACTTGTTCTCAGACAATACAGTCAAACCTGCTCAGAACAGCTGCTAAAAGCACTGGGATGAGGTATTTGAGACAGGTGATCTTTCTATACAGTCTGTTTAACATGGGAAACAAACAGTGTGTATATGGGGAATATTTAGAGTGATCACTTTAGAGAGGTCCTCCCAGATAAATAAATAAATAAAACTAAATAAAATAATGTGCTCATTTGTGACTTCCCAGTGTGGATGCAGCCTTTTTACAATAGGACACAATCACTGAATTGATTTGTGAGCATACCAGCTTACTTGTGTTACAACATAGACATGTGGGGAATTTTAAGCACTTGTCCAATTGTGCATGCCTCGCTGGTATCCAGCGACAAACAAATAGAACAGCTTACAACCCCTCCCCCTGTTCCCATCCCACTTAGTGCCTGTTGTTGATTGCAGTAGATGGGTATGCAAGGAATGTGTAAGGCAGGAAAGACTGTCAGTCGTAGCTAGGTTAGGAATCTGCTCAGTCCCTTGAATGAGCTCACATAAATGACAAGGACATCATCTTTGTACCACCACCGACCTTTCCACCCCTCCCCTCAGAATGTGTTCCTACCCGAGATCGGATTAGCATTTCTTGAAAGGGTCTGTTACTTTCTTAGCACGTAGGAAATGTTCTATATATTACCCAATAACTTAATTAAGTCACTAATGTCAAGGAGTCACAGAGGTCCTGGTGTTTGAGATTAAAGTAATAAATACGAAGCTCACTAAGTCATTCTCACATGGGATACTCCGCATTGTGTATGAGAAATTGTGCTGGAGGATGTTTGGTATCTGAATTCCAGGTATTTGCTACATGTTACTGAACCTTTCCCATTTTTTGTTACAGATGTTTTTGTATTATTTTGTGAGGGAGAATAGAGTAAAACACGAAATGTTTGCTGTCAAGAAATGTTCACTAATTTCACTCTTATAAACAATCTACAAAATATGCATGCCGCAAAATTAGCTCAATGTAGTTGATATACAGTTTATGCATAGTTTACACGTGTAAACATTTGTTGCTGCAGATATGTTCACAGTGAGACATCCACAAAATTAAGTTATTTCCTGTTTTACAGTATTGTAAAAAATAACTCTGTAGAATGATTCTGTACTACAAAAATACACATTACATATCAATTATATTGTTACTAATGTCAGTGCTATGATTAGGTTTTATTTGCACCACTGTGACATATAATGGTGATCTGAGGTCATAAGAAATTAGCTGTACATTTTAAAATTAAATTTATAAAACTGATCAAACCAATATCTGTATAATAAATCTGGGGCTGCCTTGGTCATGAAAGGCACTATATAATTGAAATGCTGGAGGGTAAAACAACTTATTCTATCAGTTAGCTGTTAAGATGGATGATTGTCTAGGCACTGTGAAGTAGCCTGTTCACACCCAATTGCACTTAGCAAGACTAGTCCTTTTGAAATTTAACCCCTAATTTAGCCATGAAATTTTCCAACCACTCTGTAATTTAATTGGTCTCAACCACTGCTAAAGTTGCTACCTAAAGATACGGTATGGTCAAAATAACATGTTGTCTGATAGCAATGTACTAGCCCAGCCCTTGTATTCTGTACAGAATTCCCTGGAATTTTAATGTAACGTTTTTTAGGATTCCTGAAGAACTTTTTGGGGCTTTCGACCGCAATGTAACCCAAAATATTCTCACAAATGGAATACAAATACATTATATAACAGAAACACACAAGTCTACCAAGGTATACTTGAATTGTTTATTGTTTTGCATACAATATAAAGGACTCTGCAACATTTGTCTGTTGAATAATAACTCACAGAACTGTGTGTCACAGTGATTAACATACTGCCCATGTTGCATGAAACAATTTATTCTTCCAGAAAAAAAAGTTTATATTTTTTCTCTCCCTTTAGTTAAAATTGCATTGTTATGTAACTGTTTCAGTCATCTTATTATATAATACGCATCTAGTTTTTCTGCAATAAAGTCCACCAACCAACCAGAACTCAGTATTTCTACAGTATATGTATGATTAAAGCTGACAGCAGTTTGTGTGTGATGTAGTTCATTCATGGTGTCCCCCATCCTACTATGGGGACAGGGTATCAAAGCGCATAAAACATTGCAAATACTGTATGTAGTATATTAGGTCTACCCAAACAAAACATATAAGGGTTGGGCATTTCCAATAGCGTACGTGCTAAGGAGGCCTTTATAGGTTCAGGCCTTTATTCTGGTAGGACATTTCCATTAAACGATAAAGGAAAATGTTATATTTTTTTGTCTATCACATGCTCAAACTGTAACTTGGTTGCCAAGGGATAGAAAACAGTTTCCTTTAACACACGCTGAAAAAAAAGCAAAATAATAAAAATATGTTTCCTGAAATACAGCATGAAAAAAATAGCACACATACAACAATACTGTATTAGAGCTATACATAAAAGTGGCAAAGGCACTGAGCATGATGAAAACAAACGGTATATAATTTAATTTGAATAAACAAATGGTACTTAAAAAATTGTAAAAGTCTATTATACCAATTTAAAAACAAACAAACAAACAAACAAACAAACAAACAAAAAAAACACCCATGTTCACTTTTATGATAAAAAATGAAAAAAAAAAATACATCACAGCTTTTTAATGCATACCCTACTGAAGCTCAGAAAAAAACAAAAAAACTACTGGGTCAATAAAGATACATATAAAGAAAGTCATGTCATTCCCCTTATTTTGCTAGAAAGGAGTGCTTGTCCCAGATCAAGACAAAACAAGTGTGTAATCAACACCATTGGCTTTTATTCTTGTACCGTTTAACAGGTTTCCCTTTCTGTCCCATCTTCTACAATTCTGAAACCATTACTTGTTATCCATAACGTTAAGGACCTCATCCAAAATGGAGGGTCCTAGGTCAAGTTCCAGGGACAGGAGGGACCCTGTAATATTTGAGATTGATTTCTCTGAGGCACTTTTTTCTTTCGTAAATTCAAACTGACAGTCATTAAGGAGGTTGTCCTCTACCGTTTTGATTTTCAACCAGTCGGCGTAATGTCCTGACAAAGTTGTTGAATTATTCACTTTACCATTACCGTTGGAGTAATGAGGAGCAGACCATTTATAGCCATTATCACCGGCATGTATTTTACCATTTTCAACCGGCTTGTTTCTCTCTGTTAGTTCAGGCTCTACTGATTTGGCTAAAGAGACTGAGGATTGCTTTCTAGGTGTTTGGGGTTCGGGTTTGGGAGGAAACGTCAAGAAGGGCTTTGTTTTCTCTGGGAATTCCCTCTCGTTCAGCTTCTCTGGAGGGTTAAAAGGTAAAAGGGGTTCAGTGTTTGGAGTGAAAGTGACAGTGGAAAGGTGGGGGAGAGTAAGAGCTTGTGATCCACCAATGGCAGGAAGTGAAATTGCATTTTTAAGCACTGGTGAGGGAGTCTCTGAAAAAGTGTCATCTGAGGCACTGTTCGCCCTTGAAAACTCATTGTGTCCGATGAACTGAAGAGATCGTAGATCCTCCTGACCAGGCAGAAGGTCATACTTCCCTTGCAGAAATGACATATCTCCGAACGCATCCTGTTCCCCTCCTTTCCCGATGTGAATGGTGTGGCGGAAGTCCCCAAGCGGTGGGCTAATCATATCGGGGGACAAGATATCCCTCAGTTTGCATTTCTTGCCCTTTTTGCTATTGGTTGCCTTGAGATAGATAGGCATCTTAGCTGGCATCCTTCAGGCCAATTCAGAAAAGTATGCAGAAGAGAAAATAAACAAATACTTCAGACCAGTGGGTAAATCCTCACACAAAGGCCCTCAAGGTCAATATTGCTCTCACATTCTTGACCTGTGGCACCTCTGATTTCTAACTAAGCTCTTTTGTCATCCAGTCAAAACACACTCTGCGGTAGTTGTTCACAGCTGAGAATGTTTACCCCTTGGGAAGGTAATCTTAGAAGGACTCAATCCCATCAAGCTTCTTCATGAATAGTAGGAGGCAACCTGGCTGGAAAAGAAAGAAACACGTTATCATTAATCAGCTCTTCATGGTTCACTCGATCATGGTTTTATGAAAACAATTAGTAATAGGACTGACAGTTCCATCCTACAGATCAGCTTTATGATGTTGTTTCCCTTCAGTAAGCAGAATGAAAGGAGCCCAGACAGTCAACGTTGGAGTCGGAACTCCTTGGATACAGTTGCTGAGCACTCATACATTATTAGTCCCTTCATACTGCAAGTTCATGGAAATGTTACTCTTGTCTATACAAAAAAGTTTAACCCATCCCCTGACTAAGAATACCACTGGCTTTGACTTGCAGACAGAACCTCAGACAGCCTTCCAAAAAATCCCGAAACTATGTCTATTTTTAATCTATTTACATATAAAGTACTTTTTAAACCAACTATTTCACAAAAGAGTTTTTGAGAGAGCATGTTGGCAGTTTTCTGTGGAAAGTTACCATGAAAAACACCAGCCCATTCAATGAACCCTTGTCTGGAAAGGTAAGGAAAAAGCCACACTGCAGTCTGAATCATTATTTCCAATGGCAGGGTATATCGTGGGCAAGGGTGCCACATAGCATTGACACACTACACTACTGTACATCATCCTGACTGAATCATGCTTTTGAGACACGCTCAGTAAGGAAGCAAAGAATACATTAGGACTAGTAATTGATGGATTTTGACATATCTTAATTTTTAATGGAAACTTTAGGAATATAATGTTTTACTAACATGTGCCTGAAGGGCTATACATATCAGATGGGAGGTCTATTTTACAATTATGCCTAAATCCCTGGATTTTTAGCAAAGAGATTTGGATTCTACCAGGTGACGTGGAAGATATGGGCCTAAGCATGTTTCAATATATTGCACAGGCACCTGTTTCCCAAAACTACCTTACCAGATTAGCTTAAAGCACCGGAAACTGCACAAAGGTTGCATTACTCAGCCTACAGCATAATTAACAAACACTGTGGGATTATTCACAAATTGCTGCTTTAAAGATTCGTAACATTTTCTCTTGAAATTAATACATAGTAATAAACTCATCTGAATACTGGAGACTTTCCGTTACAAACCAATAGCGGCTTTAATACAGCAAAATACAGGCATTCCAAGCTCAACCAGCATAGGCTTTACTCTGCTGTAGTCCTCAAAGTTAAAATCTGTAATTCAAAAAGCCTGTATTTCACATACTTGGATTGGGTGTGCTGATTATTTAGATAAGCACATAGGGTTTCCTGAAAGTGGCTTACAATTCTTATAATAAACATAGAGAAAGTGTAAAAGTGCAGTGCCCTTATATAGGCATGTTTACTTTCAAAAGTCTTTAACCAGTGACCTCCAGAGATGAACCATCTTGCTTTCAGAGGTGACCTGGTGCGGAAATGTTTGCGCAGCCAAGTCTACCAAATATGTATCTCTATAAAAACATGAACATTCTTTTTACAAGTTGAAGGCTTACTCATAACCCTTACATGGCCATTCCTCAAGGAAAGAACCTCCAAAAGGCCTATTGCTCCACAATGATTTAACAAAGCTACGTCTGAAACATAGCAGGACACTGTAATTTAGGTTACACACAATGGTATAAAAAAAAAAAACATATTTAAAATATTTAACAGTATTTCATTTTTTTTATTTTTTTTAATTGGGCCCTGCATATGGGTGAATAAATGTATTATACCAGAAATTATCATGATTTGTCTGAATTTTATTTATTTATTCTATCACGCCATCATTCATAGCTTAAAGTTGAAATGGAACTGCAATTGATGCCAATAATTTAATACCTTTCTTTGCTTGTTGTCAATGTTCTATATAGAAACAGAAGCTATCAAAACATACAACAGGAGCATTTAAATGTATTTCAGTAAAACCTAAGCTGTTTCTCAGGTTCATAACGTGTAGGTCACTTCATGCGCTACAAATGTCAATATTACAAATACACAGATATTCACTACCCTATAACTATATTGTGTACTGCTTTATTGTTTCTATACAAGGTACACAATCACATTTTAATGGCTTGTGTTCATAACAATAGTTTTATAATACTGTAGTGATATCTCTGTTTTGAATTGACTGCGGTTTAAGAGGGGCGTTGGGTATTTCTTCAAGTCGGTTATGGCAAGCAGGAAACTGTTGTATGAAGTTATGATGGGGTTTGTCTGTGATGTGTCGTGGCATACAGCTGGCAAAACTGGAGTTCTGATTGGCTGAAAGGTCCTCAGCAGTCTATAATGTTCTCTACGTCACTTTTTAATTACTGATATCATGGAGTCATGGAGTGGTATGGTCACTAGTCTGCCTGCCTCAATAATAATTTGTAGCACTGAAGGGTTTGTCTGAGGTCATCAGTTAAATCAGTTAAAGTGGCATAGCAGCTTTTTTGAGAAGCATCTTCCTTACACCACAAATATACCTGCCGTATGCTGCCACTAAATTTAGACCGTGAAAGATAATGCAAGGCACGTGCAGTGAGGGGCACTCTGAAGGGAGACTGTTCAGGATGCAGTCGAATATAATGGAGTATCCTTGCTGCAGCCTGTGTTGGACCTGACCCTCAGAACACATTCTCTACAGCACACTGTGTTTTTTTCTTAATGCCTGAGTAATCGTGTTAGCTGGTTTTCTAATGTTTACTATTCATTTAATTGGGATATTTTTAAATGTTGTTTTGGGTACATCCTTAATCATGTTTCAAAATAGTAAAGCGATAGACGAGAGATTTCTTAAGGGATAGCAGTTGAAGCCGACACATCTGTTGTTTGCTAAAGCAGTTCCTGAAGGCAGTAATTAACCGTGATTTATCAGTAACTTAGAACACAACAAAACAAAATGTTCCTGAAGTTGTAATGCAAGATAAACATGTTTTTTCCTAAATTGCATCAATACAGAAATACTATTTCGACACTTTCTGTGATCTATTGAGTCAGTATCAAATTCACAAATATTTATGCCAGTTTTAATTACTGGAGAACAAACGCATGTTCATTTTACTAAACATATCACAGATGTTAATTACAGCATGCAGTAAACACTATAGAAATACTTGATGGTGGGAAGATACATTATATATAATAACAAATAAAACTGAAACCATCACTAATAATAGATGTCATTTCTTTCATAAAAAAAAAAACTATAATCATTTTGCTCCATGTAAAGCTAGGAACCTCGGGTCAAGAACAAAGAAGAATTTTTCAAAGCATCAAAGCCTAACAATTATTACTAAAAGCAGTGCATTCTCTTTGAAGTCCACAAAGCAGAAAGTACCTTGGTTTTACATGGTACTTGAAGTACACCTCTATCGGAGCAGCATTCTCAAAAAGGTCTGCCTGGATATTGACAGATATAGTACACCCTGGCTTAACTCATTCAGAATTTGAGCTGTGACCTTCTGACCCTGAGCCAAGAGTGCTGCCTAACCGATGTCAACACTCTAATTAACCACTGGATCTACGTTTCCACAACTATACTGGAAAACCAGAATAAAGTAGTGTCATCATTAATGAACAAGCTGTTTTTGTAATTGTCAAACAAAAGCTCTGCAAGATGCAAGGACGGTCTGATTGAAGACGTAGGGCTCAAAAGAGGAAAAAATGGTATCGATCACCACCCCTACAAAAGTTGAATATAATTTCCCTGCAGGAGTACAGAATTCTGCTTCGAAGCAGCAAACCGTTTTGTGTTGTGGGCTCAATAAGAATCATACATACAACCGAAGATTGAAACACTGGGACGATTCAGGGACCATCACTTTATGGTCTGATATCAATGGACCAAGCCTTTTTATACCTTTTGATGTTGAAAAAGTAAATAAAATCAATATGGATTTTTTTTTTTTTTTTGTAAAATCTTTGAATGGGCCGATAATAAAACTAACACTGTAAAATAGTCTCAGGGGATTCAGTTAGAAAAAAATAAATAAAGCAAATATCACTGGGATTGATTGAGGTCAAAAGATGTATCCTTAGGGTGCTGGACTACAGTGTTGAACCAGATCTGGCTGAACATCACATTAACAAATACTGTAGCTGCTGTCTCTGGTGACAGAGTTGTGTCTCCAGAGATGCAAAAGATGAGCCTCCACTTTCATGCCGACTTTGAGGATGTAATATTTGCTCAAGCAGCACATTAAGTTTGCTAACAGTTTATGAACAGCAGTAAAATGTACAGATGTTAAGCAGGTGGAAGCATTTTGCATTATTCTTTATAGAACAGGCATTGGCATTTTTGGAATAATACTTATTTTCAATAATGAAAACACATATCTGAAATTAGCATCAGTCTGCTGGCAAAGGGTTTTGTCTGTTTATAGTATACGGTTTGTCAACACATGTCTTTTGAACCCAACCTGCTATTTAGTGGCCTCTGTTTAAATCTGCACCCTCCGGTCAAATGCTTTCTCAGGAGGTGACTCAGCGTTACCCATTGCGTGTCATGTAAATGCCAGATACCTTCTATATTTCAATATGGTTCTAAAAATGTAGGCTCTCGGTAACTAAAGAGGAAGTAGACATTTGTGCTAAAACAAATTGTTTACAGAGTAGGAACGAGGTTAAGCTTATGTAACATGGTGTTCAATGTATCTTTATTTGCACGTTCACAATATTGTTTGTCATTTAATGTCACTTAGATTATTATTATGATTTATTATGTATTATGATTGTTTATTTTGTTTATTCACTATTGAATTACTGTGTGATCACGGCATATGGTGTTTGTGGATACTTCATTTGTTTTGTGTTCCTACCTCTGCATCCTTGCCTTGAATGAATGATCCTGCTGAATTTCAGAGAGTTTAGATTTCTAGTGATTGACAGCTATCCTCAGAACGGGAGCAAGATGGCTTCAGAAGCATTTATTGAATCAATTTCTGCTTGCGGCTTATTTAAAACAACAAACCAGGTTGGAAATGGAGTGGGCAGAAAGCACTGTGCTTTGTGTCTATCTTTCTGTCTGTCTGTCTGTCTGTCTCTGTCTGAGAGATATCAAGCTACCTTTGGTCTTTTGTCTTTTTAATTCTGGTTTTTGTTTGTGTAAATCTAACAGGTTGCAGACTTCATGTGTCGCCGATGGCAGGAAAGACAAAGCACATTCATTATTATACTACTGGACCTTGTTATGTGATCAAAGAGATATTGTCTTTAACTCTTAGGATATATGTTCTGAGCTATCTTGAGTTAAAGAAAATGGGTTGATATTCTAATACTGCATGAACTGTATGTTTTTAAAGTGAGTATGATTTTGCTTATTGTGAAACTGAGGTTTGCATATTATCTAATAAATAATATTTTGTAATTTAGAATGTGTTAAAACTGGAGGTACTTGAATAAATTGTATAATCGACATGAAAACTAGAATAAGAGGAGGCTGTGTGGTCCAGTGGTTAAAGACACAGGCTTGTAACCAGGAGGTCCCCAGTTCAAATCCCACCTACGCCACTGACTCATTGTGTGACCCTGAGCAAGTCACTTAACCTCCTTGTGCTCCCTCTTTCAGGTGAGATGTAGTTGTAAGTGACTCTGCAGCTGATGCATAGTTCACACACCCTAGTCTCTGTAAGTCGCCTTGGAGAAAGGCGTCTGCTAAGTAAACAAATAATAATAAGAGTGAAACAGAGAGCACAGCATATTTCATCGGTAGCTTCTATTTTATTCCTTGTATTTTATTTTACCAGTCCTAAGTTTGTGATTTTTAAGTGAATGTTGTATGTAAATGGAAAGATCACCACTGTCCCAGCCTGGTTGTGCACTGTTTAATTGATGCAGGAGGGAGGTCATTTGGGCTAAATTGTATCCCTGGTGTCCTGAGGTGTGAATTGAGTGCTGCTTCCTGTTGGGGAGCAAGAATTGTTCCATGTACCATCCTCTGCACAAAAGAGGGTTTGGTGGTAATTTGGCTGTTTGTGTAGGCAACAGCTTAGAAAGCTTGAAATGGCACACTTCAGGTAAGGGGGAACTGGTGGTGCTGTGCTTGGCTGCCTAGGGCTATTCCAGATATAAGTGCTTGGGTGTCCCCTCAGGATATCCGGACCATAGCTGTTGTGGGTAGTGATTGGTGCTTTTATAAATGTACTAATTTACAGGACTGTTACTATTTATTGCTAGTGATTGTTGCTACCTATTTGAAACACAATGTGGTGTTAATGAGTATTGATATCTATTGAAATGTTATTTGATGTGATTTAATGAGTATTAATATCTATTGACTTACTATCTGTTAGTTGTTGGTACCTGTTGAAGTATTATTCAATGTTGCTAATGATTACCTGTTTATATACCAACCTAGAACTGGCTTACTTTTTAAATATTATGGTACAGTTTCATTTTTAGTAAACTTTTGGGTGTGGTAAACTTTTTTCTGCATGTGTGGTGAGTGTCCATCAGCTCTTTCAAATAAAAGAACCTGTGTGCCTTGAACTACTTTATTCTGGTTTTCCTTTATAGTTGTGGGTAATTAATTCAAACATTCTAGGGGATCTCTCACCTCTATATAAAAACTACAGAGGGTGGTGTAGTCGTGACTACAATTATTATCTGCTGTTAACCTAGTTACTGTGTGTTTGTTTCTCTATACCTTTGCAACTGCTTGCATACACTGTATTATGAAGTACCCCTGAAATCATTATATTCTAGGACTAAAGAACAGAGAAGCCACTTGTGGCTCTCAAGGTGGCATTAGAGTAAAGGACCTTGTTTCAATCAATTCCCTTCTTACCATAATTATTGAATTGAATGTGCTATGTTTTTAATTAAATAATTAAGAACCTGGTTTGTCCAAATAGACAAGGTACAGTACTGGTATGGAAACATACAATCTGTATTCTCAACAAAGGATAAAATATAACATAGCAGTTTATAACAACATCCTCAGAAATTGTTTCCCAAGTTATATAGACATTTGTGGTCCATCCAATCAGGAGTCAGAACTGTGAAAAAGTATGTTGCTGTGACTTTCATGCACAGTATTAGTAACAAGTTCTGGTGTCAAATGTCCATGCAAAATTGTATTGCATTTTGGCTTGCGGTTCCCATTAGCCCAGTCAAATATAGCCAGATACACTTTACATTTCACAGGTAAGATTATAATTAGGCACCTGGTGACAGGTCCTTGGCTGGACTGACCCCCGAGAGCCACAGGTGAGTGCCACTGACTCTTGTTTGCTGCAGAAAACAAATTCCTGACGGCACACAATGCTGGGTACATTCCAGTTTACTAAAATCCTCAGCTGCTGTCAGAGACATCTGCAGTAACTGACTGATGATCACTACTCCAACATTTCTTTTACTAGTGTGTAATGCGTTGGTCCTCCCATTAACTGTTTTTTTAAATTATTTGAAATAATCAGAGGTTCAAGTACTATTTGGACTAATTCATTTTTTATAGAACATTTGGCCTACCATTTAAAGTGGGTTAATCCTAACAATTCCAGACCCGTGTGAGAATGCCTCCTTAACTCAGTTATCAGTTCAAGCTTCTTCTGATATTTTCCAAGCACCTTGTTGTGACCGCTTGTAAATTTGGTAAACTTCCATAAATGTGTCTGTTTCTCCATACAGGCTTTCCTTTTAAGTTCGAACTAATATCGGTGAAGTACAAGACAACTACAACAAAAAAACTGAATGAGCAAAGTGCTTTTCATGTCTGGACACATGCAATTCTATTATTATTATTATTATTATTATTATTATTATTATTATTATTATTATTATTATTATTATTATTATTATTATTATTATCAAACAAGCAATGTATGATAACACTGTATGACTGAGTTGAATTTGACTTCTACCCAATAAAGTCCTTTTCATTCCAACAGTAATATCTCCAATGAACACTGGTAGCTGGAGGTGCCTGCTGGATACCTGTGCCTCACATATTAACAGAACCAGCTGTTTAGAAATTCTGGGTATCTGGTTCATGTTATTAATAGGTATGGTGTAATACTGTTTGATCCATACAATTCTATGAAACATTATAGTTGTTGTACTAACATAAAGTACTTGACATTATTACTTTCACTTGCAAAAATAGGGATGAAAGTTCATGGCGAGGAATCATTCTTGCATTCTGTTTTAACAATTCCTTCATTATCTCTTGTTTAAATCCATGCAGCAAAGAGTATTAGAAAAAAAAATCATAATACAGAAGTTATTTCTACTCCTAGGAACCCTGGTGATAAATCTATAAGCTTCTTACCTTATCTTCTTGCCTCAGAACTGCCTGCAGTCCTACAGAAAAGCTGTACAAAGCCTGGCAGGAGATTGCGCTATGCCAGTGTACAGTACAGCAGCATGTGTTTCAGACAAAACCCTGAGCTCGACTGAAATGAAAATGGTTTATAGAGGACAGCTGATTAAGTTTTTTTTCAGACTCACCCATAGACAGAAGCATCCAACACCTGTGTCAGTCTGTCATTCCTGAATCCAGTAAGCAAACAGAATTTAAATTATCTTCTTTTAAAATAAAGCATCCAGTTCGTTCAAGAGAGGGTGGGTGTTGAAGTTTGAACAACACACAAGCACAAAGTAGCCCTTTGTATGCAACAGGTATTTCTTTAAGTTGTTCTCTTCACAAATGGTGTGATGTGGGAACTGCTAACAAAACCTGGTCGCTTTTGAGAAATTGAGCTCTGTGAAGCCACAGGGCAGAAGGCAGACGCACCACAGGCAGTACAATGCTGTGGGACGGCTTCTCTCTCTCTCTCTCTCTCTCTCTCTCTCTCTCTCTCTCTCTCTCTCTCTCTCTCTCTCTCTCTCTCTCTCTCTCTCTCTCTCTCTGTCTCTCTGTCTCTGAGATGAGAGAATTGAAGAGCTCTATTTAAATCCTGGCAGACAGGATCAGTGGAACTCTCAAACAGAAAAAGCTGTGTGTGCTCGGTCGCCCAGACGTGACACATTGGGTATTTAAGGACCTTTGAAAAAGCAAGCTGTTTCCTTTTATTCACTTCAAATTAGTGGTTAAATGGAATGGGACGAGGAACTTTTAAAAGTTAAGTACACCCATACGCCATTCATGTTCTTTGCAAAAGAAGAACATCCTGCCAAAAAAAGTACAGAAAAATATTATGTAGTAGACTTATTAATATATTTTGTTTCTCACCCATGACTACTTCTGGTGCATTAAAAAAAGGAAAAAAGACAAACAAACTAGGTGTGACATGATTTCAACTTTATGACCTGCTATTGACCCTAACCTGGAATGGGCAAACATGTCACGTATTAAGAGTTTCACACTTCAAGTGTGAGTGAATTGGGGGCGTATAACACTCCGGTGGGAAAGCTGATCCTTGTCCTCATTAGAGCCAACCCTTATCAACAGATTTTCAAAGCAGTTGTAATTCAACAGCACTACACTGGCAGTGCAATGGTCCTGTATTATGAAGCAATGGCAGCACAATTGTATGAGCTATTAGAATGGTACCATAGTATTAACTTAGTGGTATGGTACAGTGGTGTAGTCCTAAATCTGAAGATACTTGAACGCCACTAAAATATTCTTAAACAAAAATTATTATACAAATTCACATTTTATTTCTATACTGAACTTCTAGTAACACACATAATAAGTAATGCATTGATCTAATTTCTACAAGTATTTCCACAAAGTGTCTTTCTCTATCTTGTCAGAATGCTTTACTTTAATTCTGTGTCCGTGTGTCAGTTGCTTTGTTTGTGTTTGGGTCCATGGGCGTAGCTGATGCACTGTTGCTGTCCTCTTCATTCTTCATTCTTAAAGAAGTAGTTTGTAATAGAAGAAGTTCCTAATGCTATTTTCATTGGACTACTGTCTGAATCAGACAGCTGTGCGGGAGATGTGATTCATGTGACTTAGCGTGCCTATTATGCGAGTTCAAGCACAACTACACCACTGGAATGGTACCTCAATAGTATTACCAATTACTCACTGGTAGTCCATTGCAGTAGCAGTATCAGGACCACTGTCCAAAAAAAGCCTTTATCATGGCATTTCAGTCAATGCTCTGGCCTGGTAACAGTTAAAGTTGGGTTTATTCAGACTAATACATTGGTATTATAATGGTATCTCAATAGTATTTTTAAACTTATCTTTTTCCTTGTAAATAAAGACAAACCTTTGCACCTGGATTGCAATTGTCTGTCTGTTCTTTGATCACCTGCACCACTTTGCCACACCACCATACACAGTTCCTACTTGTATTATTAAATGTGCTTCATGGCTAATATCTAACCATATGCTGCTTGCAATGGCATTGACTATTTGCAGAGCTTTAAAACATGATGCATCTCAATATATAATGTACAGATGTATTTATAATGGAAAAATCCTTAAACGCCATGACAGTCCTCATACCGTGCAAACATCTGGGATCCACTAACCTACACATACAGCCCTACTTTTTCTTTGCAGTAGCTTGTTTCTTTTTTTGTTTGTTGTATAAACCCATTTAACTGTTCAATAACATGAACTGTATTTTTTTATCAAATAGAAAAATGTAAAAGGTTTTACAGCACACGACAACAAAGGTTGCAGAGAAAACTTGATTAAACTATTTCATAGATAGACTGCAAAGTAATGTAATTCTGGTTGTGCTGCTTTTGAAGTAGGGGCAACCAATCACGCCCTTTTTAGCAAAAGCAGATGTTTACGCTGCAGAAATAGCAAACATTTCTGCTACTGGGTAGCTTGGTACTGTATGGTTACTTTTATGGGTTTATTTGTTGGTCCTGATTCACAGTGTTTTACAGTACTCTTTTACACAGTATTTTACAGTACTCTTTTACAGTACTATTTTACAGTATTCTTTTACATGTTTGTTAAGCCAGTTATTAGAGGATGTAACCTGTTTTAACGCCAGTGTAAAAATAGAAATTATTAACATAGATATATATGTCACTAGGGTGGTAATTACAAATAGTGCAGTACTCAAGTTTAGTTTGCCATAGCATGAAATGAAATAAGACTCTGTACTCTCTGAAGTGCTGGGTTCTGTCATCAAAACAGAAATGTGGAGCTGAGAAAATGTGGAAAATTCCACATTTTAGATGGAGGTCTGAGAAGAGTAAGTAGACATGGATGTAGGTCTAGATTAAGAGTCTGAACACGATATTGTTATTTAATTGTATATATATAAAAAAAAGAAAAACAAAACAGAATACAAGTTATTATCTTGCTCTTAAGAATGTCAGGAATTCATATTTTCTATTTCTGGAGCTATTGTATAAATAGGAGGTTTATTTAACCCTTTTAGCCATTATATAGTGTTGCTGCTCCTGACAAAAGGCTGCTACTGTGAATTAGTAGCTGTTTACAGATGCAGATCAACAATGAACACCCAGGAAACCCCTTCATAGGCTGCTGCTTTTGGCTTGGAGACCACCAAGGAAGACCAAAATACAGGCATTTCTTACAGTTAATGGGGCCAAAAGCTGTCATTTTGGTTTCTACCTGCTGAAATTAAAAAGCAATGGTAGATTAGATAGCAAATGCCCTTCGCTTTAAGCAGGTAACAGTTAATGTTTTTCTTTTTCTTCAGCTTAAAAAGCTTATTAATAACATGATTTAATTTAAATTAATTGAAAACACCCCACAACTCTGATTGACTTAAATTAAGAACAGTAAACTGCAACATTGCTCATCACTGCTTTGAAATTGTTGTTTCTGTTAGACATTGCTCTGTCTTTATTCTATCTCCAACCCCCTCAAAACCTTTATGTTTAAAATGTTTATCTTTTTATAAATGTATTTAGTTGTTTAAAAAGTACAAAAAAACCCAATTCAAACAGACGCAGAGATACAAACAGAAAAAAATAATGCAAATTAACTAAGAACATGTCATAATATATAACACAGTTTAAACAGACACTGTACAGCCATACAATAATAACTGTGTTCTGCAAATGTAACAGTAACAGCTGTTTCTTTACATTTCCAGACTTTTGAGGTTCTAAGTATTAACTCCACAAATCAGTATATCAGTAATAAAGTGATTCAGTAGTAATTTCTCTATACTTTCACATTATAAATGATAAAATGTGTGAATAATATGCCACTGTACATTTGTATCAGCATACCCAGGACACTGTGTTAAACAAATACATGAAAGCATGTTACATGAGAGACAGGAGACTTGATGCAATTGGTGTTTTCTTATCAGTAGGAGAGGCATTCAACAGCAGAGTGCCCCCTTTCTTTTCCGTAGGAGAGATGTTCAATGGCAGAGTGCCCACCTTTCTTATCAATAGGAGAGGCATTCAATGGCAGAGTGCCCCCCTTTCTTATCCGTAGGAGAGAGGTTCAATGGCAGAGTGCCCCCCTTTCTTATCCATAGGAGAGGTGTTCAATGGCAGGCTGCCCCCCTTTCTTATCAATAGGAGAGGTGTTCAATGGCAGAGTGCCCCCTTTTCTCCTCCCTTTCCACCTTTAGGTACTGTACCTGTTATCCTCAGGTTATGGAAGTTGGTTCATTTTATTTCTGTGAGAATCGCTATTACAATACCTTCTTCTATGGGGCCACAATGCAACCCCACTGGTTTGAAAGAAACTGAGACCGTTTCCTGTGTGCGTATACACACACCTTTCCATCACACACCAAACACTGGAACAGCTTTTGCTTGGCAGCACTGACACAGATTAACTGGGACTACTTTTAATATTGACAATTAACAACATCTCCAGGGATGTTTTCCAAAATGTACACTTTTGTATGGATAATGAATTAAAGGAAGCTGCAATTCCCTGTATTATTAAAAACACCTGTCGAAAATGTATGTTACATATACCCTTTTTTTCTTACTGTGATACTATAGTAATGTACAGTATGGATTTGGTGTACTGACTTTCTTTATCTGTACATCTTAGCTATAATTGGTGTATTTATTTGATGTCCAAAGTATTTTTTTTTTTTTTAATTACACAACATCCCTTGCAAACTAGTAATGAACTGCAGTCTTAACAAATAATTGCCAAACAATTTATGCAATATATATTGCACAATATTTAGGGCAGCAGTGTGGAGTAGTGGTTAGGGCTCTGGACTCTTGATTGGAGGGTTGTGGGTTCAATCCCAGGTTGGGGACGCTGCTGCTGTACCCTTGAGCAAGGTACTTTACCTAGATTGCTCCAGTAAAAACCCAACTGTATAAATGGGTAATTGTATGTAAAAATAATGTGATATCTTGTAACAATTGTAAGTTGCCCTGGATAAGGGTGCCTGCTAAGAAATATATATGTCATTTGGGCTTGCCACTTAAATGAGAATCAGAGTAACAGCACTTTTATATCTTTGGTGTGCTAATCTAAGAAAAAATCTCTGCAGATTTGAATTTCAGTTTTCCTGCATTATTTGGGCTGGTGGGGAAGAATTCCTGTAGTAACCAGAAGTAGCAGCTTTCCAGTTTGTATTTAGTTTGTTTGTGTGCTACCGTGACTTATGTTCTGTAGTAAATCAAATTGTATTTGAAAATCTCCATTTTGGTCTTCACGAAGCACAGCATTGCTAATCTGTATATAAGCTGAAGTAATATTACTGTAGTTTAGGTTAGAATCTAAAAAGACATGACTCTGTGGTCTGAGAACAGGAAAAGGGATGTGCATGTTGAGTCATGTCTTTTTTTGTTGTCTGTTTGTAAGTATCACACAATTTGGAGAAAAAAAAAACTTTATGGAGTTTGAAGGTGTCACAGTAAATTAAGCCTGTACAGGTTTGTATTTAAATGTTCTTAAAAAGGCGAATCTGTTGAAAAGATACTGAGCACAGGTAGAGCAACCTGCATCCACTGGTGTAAGGGGATATTACTGCACTGCTATTAGTGTGTAGACCATAAAGCTGATGAAATCCATGCTAAGCCATCATGAATGCACAGGATAGATGTGAGGCATTGTAAACTTGCTAATCCTTGTAGAATTCACAATGGTGCCTTTTTACAAGGGTACAAGGGTTTAACTCATTTCGTTAAAGAAATCCATGACATGGTTTGCAGGTTGGATTCCAGATGGTCCTCAGTGTTTACACAGCAGTGAGTATATATTTGTACTGTGTTAAAGTGCTGAGGCGGCAGGGAGAGAGAGAGAGAGAGAGAGAGAGAGAGAGAGAGAGAGAGAGAGAGAGAGAGAGAGAGAGAGAGAGAGCCCTGCTCCTGTTGCAGACGCTCAGGCAGATCAGTTACACTAAACAAATCCTCAGCACAGGGTTAGAAACAGTTTCCAAAATCCTGAGGCTTTACAAGAACCAGAGGAATGCACTTGGATAGAGCTCATTTTAATAACCCCATTCTCTGCATTAAGTCAAGGCCGAGATAAAGACATGGGCTCAGAGTTAACCATTATGTGGTCTTGCTGTATCAGATTACACTGGCCTTTTACTTAGAATCTCCATAAAAGTGTGTTTCATGAGCAGGCAGCTTGTAAAGATCTTGTAGTGCAATGTGTTTAATACCAATCCAGTTGTGGAATGGGAGTGCAGGAAGTCAGAGCAAATACCTGTTTCTAACAGCAAAGTCTGTGCTTAACATACTAAAGCTCCTGCCTAATGTTTCTAAGGGCAAGACCTCTGCTTGTTAACACAACTATCTAATGTTTTAATTTCACAAAGGGAGGGTTGTGCATTGGTATTTGCATAGACAAATGTGTTGAGTAAATTTAAATGACAAACATCTCAATTATAAGTTGTTTTTGATGTTTTCAATCTACAGCCCAAATGACGTGGCTCCATCTCTCTTCCTATTGGCTAGTAAAGTTTCTTTCCAGATCAACATTTAGCATCAGTAATCTTATCGGCGAGGGCCACAGTCAGTCTGTTTATAGATGCAGGCGACATGTAAATCGAAAGTGACGGTCAGCTAGCTTTTACCTGGGCCAAACTTGAGGATATTATCAAACCTTCTATAGTTATTTTGTTTTCCTACAGAAAATGGGTGGAGTACAGCAGGGTGGAGTGTAGTCAAAACATCCAGTAACATGTTTAATACTTGGTTGAATTTTGTCTGCCTTAATTATATCCACAGTTTCAATTCCTTCAATAAAATGTCCTGCCTTATCAGATGCATTCAGATGTTGCAACTTTGGTTGCCAAAATATTAGAGAAACAGTTATTTAATTACAATTAATTTAATTTGGCAGTGGTATAATTTGAAACTGTTAATGTCGGAGAACACCTTTCCCATTGTGGGGTAATGACACATTTAGAAATGCACGCACAGAAAAAAATAATATTTCTAATACTGGTACATATATTTTTAATATTAAATGCCCAGGTGTGGCCTAGAGGTGGAATCCAGCTGAGAGGCAGTGCTGACTCAGAGGGGCGAAAATACTGGTATTTTTCAAATTTAAAAAAAAGCATGATTATAACATGCCTCGGATATAACGCTTTTACAGCATGTCCCCCAATTCCCCCCTATACTAGTGATTCATGCAATATTTCTACAGTAAACAGTACCGGTGTTCAAACTGTAAACAACTTCTCAGTCTAACTTCCGTTTCTGTCTCTTTCAGTGTCAACTGAACTGAAGAAAAGCTGCACTGGCACTTTATAACACAGACATCTTATTTAGTATTTGTTTTATAACTAAGTTAATATTAGGCCTGTTACGTGGTTATCTTTCCTAATGTATTTACTTTTTTGCTGCGAGAGGAGCTGCTGCTTTCTCCGGGAGACGAGACGCTTCAGCCCCACTCCGGCAACCGATCCTGGGGCGAGCCCATTCCCTCTTCACCTTGCCCAACCTGCTCTCCTTCTCGCTCTTGGTTTGCTTGTCTGTCACTTCGAACTGAACTCTAGACCGCTGTTTAGTCAGGCTATTTATAGTTTCTAAAAACTGCTAATTAAAATGATCCACGAGTGGGAATGTTACCCTTTTTTTTTGTAAAACATATAGCGTTGATTACATAGTGCTTTATGCATGGTTAATTCACAGAAAGTTACATTTTTTCTTCACTGTATGTGCATTATAGAGAGGGAGTTATTTTATTTGGTACTTTAGTCAGATGTGTGTTGTTTTATATATATATATATATAGCTTACACAACTGTAGAACCATCATATTACCACACTTTACACTTTCTTAACCAATGTAATTACGGTAAACCAAGAGCTGGCATGATATATTGCAGTTTAACTGTGGTTTGAGTTTTACTGCAACGGTAAGCATTTCACATGGAAGTGTTTTCTCAGTTCTGTCCAGACCTCATCTTAATTCATAAATGCACGCTGAACTTTGAGATCTTAGACAAATCAATCATCTGTAAATGCTATGTTAGATGTGATTTATAAGTTATTTCAAGTTTAAACCCATGTGCTAGTGGGAAGTGTTTGTTGGTTTGGGATAGGGAGTAAAACAACAAGGTCAACAAAAACTATTTCAGCCTGTAACAGGGGGACGTGTTATGTATGTGGGTCATCACCGAATAATACTGAATTAGACACAGAGCAGTGAGTGTTGGCACACCGAACAGGCACACAGATTTAATAAACACAGGCCCCAACGCTAGAGTACCAACAATGGTAATCCTAGTGTCGGATTTAATAAAGAAAATAAAAGAAAACTAAGCTAAAATTAAAAGTTTGCCACACAAGGCGAGCGCTAGTCTCATTAAAAGACACGTCCTGCTCCAGGAACCTACTACACTACGAAAACCATCTCTATACACTATTTGGGTTCAACCTCCCCTAAATTAACCTACTTCTGGACTCCCGGAGTCCCGGCATCCTCCTGGCGACTCCTGCCTCTTCAAACGGGCTCAGCTGGGCAATGCCTTCACGAGCGCCATCTTGCAGTTGAAGGGTTCCGTAGTAGTTAATCCTGCAGAGCGGGCTTTGTCTTCAATGTCAATAAGCACAAGCTTTCGCTCAGCGCCCGTCTTTGTAGCAATGGCCATGCATTAGCTCCCGAATCAAACTGCTCAATTGGTTGGTCTAGCAATGCATCTCCTGTTCCGCGTCCCAGCTGCACACATTTGCACAAGAACCAGCAGCAGGGCTCTCCCTGTCACACAGCCATTTCTTGATTTATATCCTTTTGTATTTCTTTGACTGTTGCAGTCTTTGTTGCCTTGACTTTTAGTGCCACAAAATATATTTGTTTTAGATTACCTACTTATAGGGATACTTCAATACTTCTGAAAAGACTCCTCTAAGCTGTGAGGGAAATCAGGTGGGGAAGCATATTAGCATTGAACAATGTACAGACACCCAAAGGAGAAGCCTTGTGCTACAAAGGCTGTGCAACACTGACATGCTTCCCCACCAGTGAATATTAAAATGCTTATTCTTGGCATTTAACATGCTTCCATAGTTTTTACCATGCTTCACCATACTTCTCTATGCTTTGACTTGATTTAACTTCTTTCACTAAACCTTGCTATGTTTTACCGTTGTATACCATACTATAGTTGTCAACACCTTCATATGTGGAATATAGTGCAATTGTGTGGTTTTGTGATACTTGGAAATGCATGCTGTGGTTATACAACATAAATATAAATGGATTGTGGTTTTGGTGTTTTTAGTTTCTGGCACTTTAATTTTAATTTTAAGTTATATCTTTAGAATGGTTGAAATGCCATGTCTCCCTCAAAAAACAAATTTAATCAGACTGGGATTTCTTGGATGAATAAAGTTCCATAAATAAATAAATAAACTGTGCATATATGTAAGATCCAAATATCAAATAGGGGGGATAGAACGAGAACAGGCTCACCAAGAGAAAGACCTTGGTGTTGTAACAGACTCATCACTGACAGCAACCACAAAGTGTGGGGAAGCAATCAGAAAGGCAAACAGAATGTTTGGGTATCTAGCCAAATGTGTAGAGAACAAATCCAAGGAGGTTGTGATAAGGTTGTATGATGGACTGGTGTGACGCATTTAAAGTATTGTGTCCTATTCTGGTCACCACAGCATCAAAGGGTGACCTAGTTTTTGGCCTTAAAAAAAAATCTGCTTTCTTACATTTTATTAGCAGCATTAACACTAGTCTCCATTTTTAAAAGACATACAGACTAGATTCTCAGAGTTTTACTCCACATCGTTTTTAATGCAATTTGTTTTTCCTGAAATGAAAACCACCCATTACAATTTTAAAACAAATAAAGACTTTAAGACTACTATTTATAAATCCCGAAATTAAAAGTTCGAGTTGTTTATTTCTGGTTTGGTAACTTTGTGATATTTTGGAGTAAATAGCTTTAGCCCTCTGTCTTCAATGAAAATAGCTAAACCAAAACTTTTTCTTAGAGGCTGCGTAATTTATACAATCAAAAACTTGCTTTGAAAATAACTGTGTAAGCAGATTTTTACTGCATTGAGTGACAGGATTATGTATCGATGTTCAAATCAGCCATGTAAATCAAGCATCTACCCGTCTGTACCTGTTATAACTCGTCGATAAAAAACATGGTGACTTACCAAAAATACAATGTAACCAAAAATACCATTATGTGACTACAAGCAGGGCTGCAGACTAACCCTCCCCACCCACCTCCTATTCACAAAAAGCTAATATCGGTCTTCTTCATAAAGGGCAGGTCAAAGAAAATCTAAACAGTGGTTAGAACAGAGCACATGCCTGAAATGTTTTAATACTGAGCATGCACAGCAGCCAGTCCCTCTGGCTAGCTTGTAAAAAATGTAAACAACTCAAACAGTGACAATAACCAGATCTGACTGTCCCGTGTTGCCATGATGAACAGAGGGCGGTCAGTCTCACATACAGAATAATGCTTTATTTTCTTCTCTTTGAACCATTGAAGCTTTTTCTTATCAATATATAAAATCTGATTCATGTGCTCATAAATGAGATAATCCTTCTAATAGCAATGGGTATGACCGTTGTATCCTGTCAGACAGGAAACTGGAGAGAGGAGTCCCAGAATTATTGTTATGAATTGCACCTGTAAAAGTACAGTGCCCCCTCAATGCACATGTAATAAGAGCAAGGGAACCAAGTTCACTATTTAAAATAGCCTCTTTTTGCACTAACTCCATTAAACTTGCTGACCACCGTAACCCCAGAAGTAAACCGTATCTAAACATTCCCAACCCCATACTAGTAAGAATGCAAGGTTGTGCTTGGAATATGCATGGAATTCAAGGACCACACATGGAATTTGCAAGACTCCCAACTTAGAAAATGCAGGGATTACACAAGTTTTGTACTAGGGATGCATGAACTCCTTCCTTATCCTGGTATTATCCTTACATTATCCCTGGCTTTAAACTTGCATTCTGGTTTCTTGCAAGTCTTGCTAATCTACTCCATAAAAATACTTGTGTTGCTTTCTTAAGAAGTATTTGAAGTTGGGAGCGTAACAGATTTCGAATCACAGAGAGCTCTTTATCATTGGATATATTAGTAATAATCTCCCGTCAGTAATATAGGTTGCAATGTAAACTACTATAAAGGTTTATCTACTCTATTGATGTTCCTGTTGCAAATGCTGAACAGATATCATCTGTGTTTCCATGTAAACAGACTGTTCTGAACTAGACTGGGTAGTATCTGAAATACATTTTCAGAGTGTGTATCCCTTATAATGAACACAGGGTAAAGCCCAGACATGCATTGGTAACGCTTTTTATGGCATCAGAAAAAAAAAATGTAATACCAGTACAACTGTCATTTTTGTAATTTATAATAACTTAATATATTGTGTGTGTGTGTGGAATGTCTCCTATTAAGCCGTTGTATGCACAGTTTGATCAAAACTACAATAAACTAAGATTATGTCGCTTGTACAACTTTATTAACTTATAACCTATGACCTATGGCATCAGAAATAAGGAAACCACCACATAAGATCATCCTGGCTTTATGTAGAATGTGACCAGCAAAGGGGCTTCACCTGTGATTATTAACCATGTAATATCATTTGAAACTTCACAGTAAGCTACCTAACAAGCTAACCCCCCTTGGTAACTTGCACCATAAACCTACACATGTTGATACTGCTGTGGTGAGTTTTGTCACAAAGCTGCTAGTTCATACACAGGTCACAGAAATAACAATTCCAAAAACAGCAGACAGAATATGGACGTTTTATAATATGAAATATGAGTTTATTGAGAAGAGCATGAATTACTGGTTGGGACTCTCTTACCTCAGCCCAAAAGAATTGTCTGAGAAAGGCTGAAACAATACAAATGTGGCAATGATGCTTTCTGTTTCTTGGCAGGAAAAAAAATATAGGAATAACCAGCAATTATCAAAAGGAGGTCACTTCATAAAAATAACTATAAAACAATATATCCCTTTTAGGAGCAAGGAATAAGCTTCCGGCTAACTTTCAAACTGGTGATTGAGTAAGCCTGTATTGCTGAAGAAGCGAAATGAAATGTTCGCCAACAGGCACTTCACTCAACAGAGGGCTGTGTTTTCTTCTTGTCATCCGGTTACCAGGAAAAAACAGCAATGATGTATCATAACCCATTTGTAACCCCAGTGTTATTTGTTCTTTCCATTAAACTACTCAAAGGCTTGATTTTACTGTATATAAAGCTATAGTTCTCCAGGTCTTACTCCAAACAGCTATTTGCTCAATTTTTTATGAAAGGAAAATAACAATTGTAATGTTAATAATTATAAGTTAATTAACAGACTCAAAGGTGTGCTAAGTTGTTTTTTGTATCATTATTCAGTTTGATTTTTCTTTTCACAAACAAATGGTGTAAACAATGGTGGCTGTTTTATTTTGTTGGCGATGCATTTTATAGGATTAGATGAATATGTAGTCCATATAAAATACATTAGCTTTCAAGACCTCAAAGTCTCAGCTTCAGGTGAGATGTGGAAACTGATGGTAAAGCATTCCGCTTACTGGTTGTTCAGCCTCAGAAAATGGTGCAAATTGAATTTCTGATCAACAGTATTTTGTTACTGCTTCTAGGTAGGTGGTAATACAAATCTTGAGGTAGAAGCAAAGCTTTGTCTTTTGGGCTATTTTAAGCCATTATTAACAAAAGAGGGAGCCCTTCACAGGTGGCTCAGCAGTACAACAAGTGGAACTCCCCTGTTGCAAAGCTTTGGGTCCTCAACTGAGCTTGCTGTATCAATGCAAACATCCAAGTATGAAAAGAAGGCAGACTTGGAGTTAGGAGGTATTTGTATCAGCAGACAGTGGGGGCTGTATCATTCCATAGGAATGGCAAACAGCTCTCAAAGGGTTTTCAAATATTTGTTCTTGGCCATTTCTATATAGTTTTCTTCACTCTGAAACACCTTTAAAGCTTGCAATGTTTTCAAGCCCTAACCTCCAGGTTACTCCGCAGGGATTATTATTATTATTATTATTTGTTTATTTAGCAGACGCCTTTCTCCAAGGCGACTTACAGAGACTTGGGTGTGTGAACTATGCATCAGCTGCAGAGTCACTTACAATTATGTCTCACCCGAAAGACGGAGCACAAGGAGGTTAAGTGACTTGCTCAGGGTCACACAATGAGTCAGTGGCTGAGGTGGGATTTGAACCAGGGACCTCCTGGTTTCAAGCCCTTTTCTTTAACCACTGGACCACACAGCCTCCTTAAACAGTGTCATCATAAGATAGATGGAGAAATACTAAAAGGAATCGTGTGAAATTCTTTGACAAATGTTTTGACAACAAGCCTTTACCAATAAAATGTTCAGACATTGATGAAGACTGCTTGTCAAAACATATGTCAAATAATGACTAGTTCCTTTTTAGTTTTTCAATAAAGCAAGGCAGCATGTGCTAAATGTATTCTCATTAGGAGTAATGCAGCCCAACATATTTTTGTAGCTTCAAAGATAAAGTGAGGAACTGCTGTATTGTATTATAAACCGTTAGTGACGAGACATTTAATTGGCAGTTATTTTAATCTCTTAGGTGTACGCTATTCTGAACATTCAGTGAACTGGACTAAGCAAAGCTTATTAGTTAAGAAGTTGAATAGACTATGAGGAATCCTAAAGGGTATCTGATGGTCTGGGATTCAAGGTGTAAGATCAAGCGCCACTGATGCTTGACTCATGTGGTTTGAATTTCTCCCGGGGGGTAAGAAACCCTACCCTGAAGGGAAGGTATTCTAGTCACGTATACCACCAGTAAATCATACAGGGAAACAGTGCCATGCTGAACATCTGTGGAAGGTTAGCTCCTTAACTTCATGGCTTATCTCCCAATTATGTGTGCGTGTGACAGGGCAGTGTTGCAGGCCCAGATGGTATCAGCAGGGACAGAGACTCAGAGACAAGGAAAGCTGCAGTTTAAAGCACTGATTTTAATAAACACAAACAAAAATACTGCAATCAAAACAAAAAGGCACACGGGCCAAAACAAAAGTTTAAACAAAATACAACACTGTTCAGGCTAGGCAGAGCATTCAATGAACTTTAATTACAAAAATGCAGAAACACTCAAACTTCCTTCTCAAACACCACAAAACAAAAGATTTCTTCCTCCTTTTTTCCCATGTGGTTGGAACCTAATTAATCATCAGTAATTCAATTTCGCTCCAGCCATATTCTCACATGTATTTTAGCAGGGATAGGAAATTAACCCCATCCCTTCCAACCACCACCAAAACCCCAAAACAATATTATTTACAGCTGCCACAGTGAGTTTGTACTCACTTTTCCTCAATTGTAAAATTAATACTAAATATATATTTCATAATTTACATGCAGTGGGATAATTAAAGTATATTTATAAAGTAGTTGTGATAGGTACACGGTAAGCCCACTGAAATTATTATTATTATTATTATTATTATTATTATTATTATTATTATTATTATTATTATTATTTTGTTAATTAGTTTTATCCATTTATGATGTTTGGGGTTTTCTTAGGTTTATTGTATTCAGATTGGTAATTATATATATATGTATAAAAAACACGGCTTGGAAAAATAACAACCTCTGACTGGTTAAACAGCATCACATGACCATGTGTATATATAGCGTATACCATGGCTTGCATACTAATGAGTCGCTTCACACTGAATAAATCTCTACACACCACTACATTCTAAAATCAATGACAAACTGCCATTTTATTTGTTATTAGTTACAAAAACACTGCCAAAAATGAGTGACATTCCACCTATTTCCTTTAATATATTTGGGGATGAATCTCTTGATAACTGTTACAACGCCAACTTTCTGAGTGAAGACAGCAGTCCACCTGAAAAAATAAAAAATAAAGAATAAGGTGCACCACTGTCAAGAGCAGACACCTAACAGTAGATGAGGAACAGCTAAATGAAATAGAGAAAACAAAGATTGAAAAAAACACATACACAAAAAACTACAGCATGGGCTGTTAATGTACTTAAAGACTTTCTTAAAGAAAAAAAATATGAACATTAATTTTAAGGAAAGAAGTCATTAAGGGAATTTTATGCCAGTGCAAGAAGCTCAACTAGCAACCAGTATTCAGTCTCCAGTTTTATAATGCTGAGAGCTGGACTAAATGGATATTTTAATAGTAGAAGTTTTAACATCTCTGCTGACAGCGAGTTTCAAACCAGCAATAATGTATTCCTGTCAACTTGAAAACTTGAAAAGCAGATTAAGACAAGGCCAGACACCACCACCCCCACCCCACCCACCCCACCCCCGGATTACCGGCCTGGATCTGAAGCGTCTGTGGCAAAATGAGGCAGTGTCCACTGACACTGAGGTCGGATTGGTGCATAAAGTCTGGTTTGATCCTGAACTTGGGTGTCCGACAACTAACAAAAACATATTTTGAGATATTTTGAAAATGGACTTGAATATGTGTGCCTCACATATAACGAGGACACAAACTCAAGATCCGGCTTCAGCATCCATCGCAGCTGTTCTCCTGCCTTCCTCAGTGTTATTTGAAACTCCGCCCAGACCATCCACATCATTAGCTTATGCTCAGTTCTCAAGTTTAGAGATGCCACTTTTGATGCAGACATTCACTATAAATGGACATGTGCAATTTATTTTTAATAAGTGAACAATAAATTAAATTAAATGTGGGACTATATTACACTGTGGATATATGCACAATACACATTTCTGGATTTACTTGAAAATGTGTTTTAATTATTTTTCTTCCCCCAAATGACAAGTAGCTGAGTTATAGCAGTATCCACCTTGGGCCGTGCGGTTACGATGATATATACTACTTCTGGGATGGTTAAAGGCCCTTGGCTTATCACCACCCCAGGCGTGGTATATATCATGGGAACCGTGACAGTCTTTAGGTTTATACCTTACATATATATTGTAAGGTATAAGTAATATCTATTAACATATCTCTGAATCCATCTATTTATTCTGTGCATAAACTTCATACATAAATACTTCTATCTCTGCATCAGAAACCCACTTATTATGTAGTTCACTTCAAATTTTAAATATCTTTGCAAACACACTCCAAAGACAGCATCTGTAGGATAAAAGCACCACATTGGGTTAATTATAAAAGTCTGTGCTTGCACACAGATCAAGTACATTTGGTAAATATGGGCCTGTTGGGACTGCTTTCGGTTGAATGCTACCAGTTCAAGATTTTTTTTAGCACTGCAATGTACATTATCTCCGCCTCCGTGCCTAATTAGGTGTATATTAGAGCACAATTCCATGGGCTTCCTGATGGTCTCTTTTAAAGATAAGTGTAAGACAAAAGCTATTCTCAATTACACTGCTCTGTGCTGGACTTGTATAGCAACCCAGTCAGACTTTTTTTCCCCCTCTTTAAAAGCAGTTATAATACTAAGAAATGTAGCGCGTAACAAATATAATCAGGCGAGATAAATATCTTGTCTCTAGCTTTCCTGTTCCCATGAATCGAAGTCAGGGACAGATCCCTCTGTCATTGCCTTTCTCCATACACAGAAGCCTGCATTATAGCATTCAAGATGTGTATAGTTTTTATTTTATTTTTAAGAAGCAAAAATAGCAGTGGGTGGGTAAGACGTAGTTTACCACTGGTATGCAGAGTAACTTCGCATCCATTCCACTGGTGAGGATATGGTTTCCGAGTACTGAGCAACACAGTTAACATCCCACATGTGAGGTTATTCCTCCCTGCCCTGCACTATTTCAGGCTGCTTAGGCTAATGTGGTGTTTATCTATGAAACCACTGCAGATGATGGTTTAGAGGAAACTGCCAATTCAACCCACAAATTGCACCAAATTCCAGATTGATAAACCAACAGAAACCTAAAAAAAACTTTCAAATCCCTTCATTTTCTTCTCACTTAAAAGATAATTTGAGCTACCCTACTGTGAGCTGGAAATATAATTGGTATAATGTGTCTGATGATTAAGCTTGGTTTGCTACTGTAAAAGGGTGAAGTGTTACGTGTGGGTCGTCACTGAATAATCATGAGGCAGACACAGAGCATTGGTGTTGACATGCCACACAGGCGTGCAGATTTAATTTCAACACAGGTGCTGCCAACAATGGCAGCCCTAGTGTCACATTTAATAAAGAAAACAAAACAAAATAAAGCTAAAAATAAAAGTTTGCCACACAAAATGGCGATCGCTAGTCGCACTAAAAGGAACGTCCCACTCCAGGAACCTACTACTCTACGGTAACCCTCTGTTTAGGATCAACATCCCCTAAACTGACCTACTGTTGTTCCTTCCGAAGTCCCAGCAACTCCGGGTTGTTGTGAAGGTCCTGGCTGAGCAGCCTTCACAGGCACCATCTTGCAGTTAAAGGGTTCTGTAATAAACAAGCAAGCTCTCCGTCTGTGTGGCAATGGCTGTGCAATAGCCTCAAACTGTGGCGCAGACGCATTCTGGACTCTGCGCGGAATCCCCAGGCACACCCCCCAGCCAATCCAGACCTCCTGATCCGCTCAGTGCTGGCAAGCCTATCTGCCCAATCGGTTGCCTAGTAACGCATCTCAGCTGCACTCTCAGCTGATCTTGACGAGGTCAAGAAAGGTTAAAGCTTTTTGAACCTTTTGACTGCCATGCAAGCAGAACGGCTGGCACTTTTACATTGTTCTATTAAAATCATTGCTCAAGCATTTTTACAAACACACAAGATTTCCATTACATGAGAGTAGATGTTAAAACTTCATGCTGATCTGAACTCGTCTCTCACCAAGATAAGCACCAACTAAGACGTAGCTTTACAGTAAACTAATGTGATCCATCTGTGTCTCCAACATCAAGATCAAGCACTAGCTGAACTATGCATCAGCTGCACTCATTACGTGAGCAAGGAGTTCATGATGATCCGAGGTGGACCTCCATCGTTACAGCCCTTTCTTTAACCACTGACCCTTTACTTCCATATGATGATGTAGATATCCTTCTGCCTTGTGTTGACGGCTGAAGTGTAATGCTGGCTCCAGGGATCAGCTTATTTGCCTCCCTAGCACATCAGCACACACAACGGCTGCGATTCTGGCTGTGGGGATCAACCACAGTGCGGTCTCCCCAGCGCATCAGCATGACAACCGTCTGGATTAAGCTAAGTAGGGTACATCTCTGAGGTCTTCAAGTGGGCACCTTCGATCCTCTGTGTTTCGTCGACTAGCCAAGAGGGCTCGACGGTGATTCTGGTGTCCCAGCATCCCCCCCCCCTCCGTCCTCCACTCAACTCAGCCCAGCTTACTTACCCATACATCAGCGTTTCTTTCTTTCTATTGTGCTTGAGATCCCCAACCAGAATCTTTCCGTCTCAACCGCAGCCAGTTGCTGCTCCTCTCTGCTGTTTCAGATAAGTTCTTCACTGTGCGATGCAACTCTTGGCCATTGAACATCAAAATTAAACAAGGATGATACTTACTCTTCTTGGTGTTTGCTTTAGTAAATTGCATTGAAATTTACTAAAGCAAACCTGATTTGCTACAACACCTCAAGATTTCAACCCAACAAGATTAAAAAAACAACCAAGCGACCAAAAGAGGCAGTGGGGTCAATTTTAATTATCTAAACTGTGACAGATAATAACACCACCATTACTTTAACCCTACTTTGATTTATAGACCAATATATACAACACAAATCAGTAAAATGAGGTCAGCTCAAAAATCATCCCTTCTTCGGATCAAGTTGCACACAGTTACAACCTTTATGTTTAGCAATATATGTATGTCAAGACCTCTTGTCATTGCTGCAGGACAAGATACAGTAAAATGCAGATGCACTGAAGAGGTTAAAGCCAACTTTGAAACCCTATTCCACAACATAGAGTGTCGTGCTGGTCAACAGAATATCTGGCTTTTTTTTTTTAAGAATTTCCTACACTCTTTAATTATTAACTACAAAAATCCCATGTTATTACAAAACTGAAAAACAAACAGCTACAGATTCGGAGTAAGCTTTCATCTTTAACCCTTATATAATGTCATCTTGTTTCATCCATCTGCAGCAGACTGGTAATTTGATACATGGAACTCTAATGTGGTTCACTGTCTTTTCACAAGCCATGCAATTAATCTTTTTATTTTTTTGCTGTGGATCTGCCTTCTTTCTTAACTACAAAGGAATGCTTATAAATGGTCATGCACTGAAAACCAATTCA
Organism: Acipenser oxyrinchus oxyrinchus; assembly: GCA_030684275.1. Taxonomy (NCBI): domain Eukaryota; kingdom Metazoa; phylum Chordata; class Actinopteri; order Acipenseriformes; family Acipenseridae; genus Acipenser; species Acipenser oxyrinchus. The sequence continues at coordinate 67,603,272 of CM060251.1, forward strand.
GAATCATTACATCTAAAGTCACAGATCCTGTCGGCAATGCCTTTTATGGCCTCTGGAAAGCAATGCAAGTTAGAAACACACATACAGTGGGTCCCACAGAGAAGTTCCTCAGTACCATGGTAAATTGTGTGTACGTGACATGACACACTCTGAATTGCAGCTTGTGTTTGTTTCAAAAGATTGGCTTTGCAAATAAACATGGTATTTATGGTAAATAGAGATTTTGTTTTATATATACTGTGTGTGTGTGTGTGTATATATATATATATATATATATATATATATATATATATATATATATATATATATATATATATATATATTGTATATGATACTGTGCATCTGTAAAAGTCATTGTTTAGGCTAATTTTATTGTTTTTATTATTAGGGTGAAACCAAAGCCAAAGTCAGCACTGAAACATTCCTAAATTTGGAGTTCAGGGGATCTGATTAATATATCATGACACTTGACAAGACTCACTTGAGCTAAACAATATCTTGCTAATCTAATACTGCATTTCCCTTTATTTACATAGAGAGCGATGAAACGCCGTTCAGCATTCTCTCTCCCTCTTAATCATAAGGAGTGTGCAGGATTCCAATTAGGAAATGGGCAGGGCCAAACCACAAGTGGGCAGGGCCCATCAGAAGTTGACATGGTCACAGACTCTGTGTAATAACGCTTTCTGACCAATAGTGTATGCTTCAATTTTTGGGTCCCAGTCACTTCTAATGTGACCACTTCCAATTAACCCAGTCGATCTCCATTTTGGCCCTGCCAATTTCCAAATTGGAATCACCTCACAATCATATATATAATTTTTTCTTTTTTTTTTGTGACTTGATGCTTTATTAACTTTATCATTATGTTGCTGTTGTGCCCAATACCAAATCAATTTCACTGTCCTGTACCATAGCAACATTTTAGGGAGCTGTGTCCCTAAACATTGGAGATTTCAGAGTTCAATGTGCCGTGTAGACTTCCATTGTCAGCCTTCATACAGTTTTTCCACTTTGCCTAGCTATCTCTGTGTCTGCTGTTGAAAACAATCAGCTGTACAAACTTCAGGCATTTCTACATTATCAGTATTACAGGTGTCATGGCAGCTGTATAAAAAGAGAGGTATTATCAGACAGGTACACTGGACATCTGTTGCAGCTGCAGTGGGCACACTGATATTGTGTAATACAATATAATTTATATTGTGGTTAGCTTTACTTTGGTGTATTTGTTTATTTCCACCTTTTTATTGTATCTTAGGTAAATATGTTGTGTTGCTTGTGGTTATCTTTTTATTGTTAAAAACAAAAACAAAATAATACATTTAAAAATAAAACCAAGATGCACTGGCATATAGTGCATATTGAATACAACTAAATGAATGCCACTATGTTTAATCATTTGAAATGTTTGGTACCAAATACTGATTCTTTGAATTACTGAACACACATATTGTACCTGTGCTATACATTTTATTAAAAAATAAAAGTAATGTAAGCTAGTTCATCATTCAGTCTCCAGAAACCTACCTCAATGTCCAAACTAACAATGTTGCATGGATATTTCATAATCTGTGCAGTCAGGTCCCCCACACACGAGTCTAAAAGTGCCCCCTCTAGTGGCAGATAAGAACTGCAATAAACACAAGCAGAACTGTAGTCTTTTGGGCTAGCACTAGTCTGTTTCAGATTGTGATCCAGTCATACAGTTAATATAAAAATAAAAGGATGTTAAAATAAAGGTATTCTGGAAACTTGTTAGATAGATTTTTTTTAAAAAAACACTAAAACCTGTCAAGCTTGTCATCAACCTATGAAATAATCACAAGCTTCTTGTTTACTGTCAAGAAATAAATGTACAGTATGTATGTACAGTACTCCCTACTTGTTTAAGTTAGGAGTCAAACATTTGTATATATTCTGCTTTGTTACTGTGAGATTTAGCATGCATCTTTGTAGGGTTATTGCTACTTTAGGTTGTATTGTCTATACTGTATTATACATCCCCAGTTGGATGCAGTACAGTACATAAAAAGTTGCTCTAAAAAAGAATGGAATCAAAATATACAGTGTTGTATGCTTATAATAGGCTACACTTCATATAATGAGGTCAAACTTATGACAGAACTATTTATGTAATTGTATAGCAAATGTTTTTAAAACACTTCAAGAATCTGAACTTCATCAGGGTTAGCCACAATGTTTGTCTGCGAGATATGCTTCACCTCTGAATTTATAAATGTATTAAACTTTATATATAGTAAACCTTTGTATTTGATCTTTCTATTAATGTATCTCTATTATTATTATTTAGTTGTTTAAATAATAGGTGGGTAATTCCATCAGTACTTTGTTCTTTCTTATAGGCCTGGAATGTTTTATATCAAGACTCTGGAAATGTTCCACAATGCTGTAACTTAGCCAATGTAACTTAAGGGTTTTGATTATATTTTGTATGTAGGCGGTTACAGGAAATACAGACAGCTTGAATTCCTGTAAACTGAAGAAACATGAATATAATAGTTTTATTTTCCAAAATAAAAAAAATATTTGAATTAATAAATGTGTCTTAAAATTCCTTTCCATTGGCCAGAATTTTTCTTTTTTTTTTTACATGCCTTTCATGGTTTCACTGGAATGTCCCCCGATTGGAAACTGTGGGGTGGCGATGAGAGATTGACCTCTACAATATACTGTATCAGTCCACTGGGATTGGGTGGCTGCTCTGTGCAGTTCAAATGCACCTCAAGTACAAGACAAGTCTGTTGTACTAGT